>NW_021024695.1:2231396-2249106 GCF_004153795.1 Camellia sinensis
GCCTTAGTGCCATATGTTACAAGGGCTTCGTGCCATCATGTTTAAGGGCCTTGTGCCACTATGTTCAAGGGCATTATGCCACCATGTTTTAAGGCTTCAAGCCGTTATGAATTAAGAATGTGATATATCAAGCTCTTATGTTCAAAATTGGGCCTAAGGCCGTTATAAGATGCATACAGAATCAGGCTGACTTGTAATTTCTGTATTTACACACATATTGATATATGTCATGTTTTAAGTTGAGCATTGCTTCATTATGCATTACTATTCACTGAGCCCGGCTCACTCTTTGCTATGTCTGTTTCTGTAGGCAACCAACCAGGTGGTCAATCCTAACCCAAGACACACAGTTTCTGTTGTCAACCTGCATGTACCCAAGCACCCATGAAGCCACTTTTTGTGAAGTGTGTTAAGATAATTAGCTTGTATATAACTTTAATAGTTTTTGTTACATGCCCGATGCTAGGGCTGGATCTGTATATGTGTTTGTATATATGCCTCCTGCTAAGGAATATTTTGGACTCTATTACCCTTCATGGTGCATGTAATGTATGAGATCCTGGCATGTTAGAAACAGCTCAATGGAATTTGCTTGGTTTTTATATTCTAGAGTGTTTGTGCTTCCGTCAAGGCCCCATATACTATATGAACACCAGGTTGCATGTCTGTTTGTGAATAGGTCATGCCCGAACTTTTAGGGGCAAGTTTGGGGCGTGACAGGTCAACTTTTTAAATTGTTTGAATATTTGTTTTCATTGTGCAACAGTCCATAACTGTTTGGTTACTTAAAAGGTTGCACCTGTTCGGACAGGTTTTTAGTCTCATTTTTTGCCTATATATAGATCATATTCCAGCAGTCTTTATACTTGGTGAAATCCGAAAATCAGTCTACTCTTTGCCTTTTCTGTCCAAATTTTGCTCTGCTACATTTATTCTTCATATATTAGGTTTAGGAATAAATTTCAGAGAGTTAGAACATAGGTTTGGTTCGCCGAACAAATTGTTTAGAGTACTACTACAGTTTGTGATGTTCATTGTATCCTATCATTGTATCCTGGGAGATAGACGCCACTCAACCGTAAGTACTGTAGCGGGGCGAATCTGTCTTAAGAACAAAGTGTCACACACTCGACTTGGTCTTAATTTTAATTCGGTTCGATAAATAAATCTGATATGTTATTTATTTATTTTGTTTAAATTTATTTCAAGTTATTTTATATACACAGAAGATTGATCCAACTGAAAATTCTTTTGAGCGCATCAGAGAACAGGTATGCCAAATTATTGATCCTGAAAGATCGTTGAGAAGCAACTGTTCCTGTAACATAGAACACCCATAAATGTTTTCATAAAATTCTACCTAGACACGCGGTTTTGAAAACATTGTTGGTTGAAGTCAGTTTCTGAACATGATTGCAAAATTTTATTCCACATATCCCTTCTCCTTCAAAGGAACTATATAGAATTACCATTTCTATAAGGTTCAAACTCTGAGATCCAACCATGAAACTCCATAATTTTGTTTTATCACTATAGAATAAAGATCTAATATGTCATGAAAATCTATTTTCGGTCCTGCTATCCATGCTGAATTGAAAATCCAACAGAAGCCTACATTACACAAGCTACACCTGCATATTCGTATCCGTCGTACTTCATAATACATGAATCCTTGTTAAACAACTGAAATATTACACAAGTGGTACTCGGAGAAACTTGGGTTTGTTTTGTTCACTCGAAAAAGAAGAGCGATCATGAAGTTTGAATATGTATTTGTCGAATTCACAATGAAAAACCCACATTGTATTTACTCGATAAGATCCCAGTTTTCTTGTTAGGCGACAAGTTATCCATGACCAAGGAACAATTAACGAAAACCTTGAACTGACTCATTGAAAACTCGACCACCACAACGTTCACAGGCACCTTTACTTACACCAACAACGGAATCTTCCCGCTGTTTCGGTTCTACATGAGGGCTCGAGAGACAGACCCGAAACTCACTCTTCCTTTCAAAAAGACATTTATCATGGTTGTGTTCTTATGGCCCTGAAGAAACGAAGGAAAATGCCCAGTGCAAAGTGTGGAGTCCTTGTATGAGACGATCACGAAGTTGTCTCGCCCATATTTGAACCCAACATTCTCATTTGAGTTTTCGGCCTTCACAGTCACGAAAAACTCGGTGAGGAGGCTAAAATTGGGCTGGAGGTCGAAAGCCTGGACGGTGAGGCCTTGGACTTGGTAGGAAGGCCTGTTGGGCTTGTAGAAGGTGCAGAAATAGAAAGCAAAGCCAGCTACGATGAGGAGGAAGAGGAAGCAATAGAAGCAACATATCCACTTGAGGCAACAGTTTCTTTCTTTTTTGTGATGAATGAGCAAGGATCCTCTAGGATTTTTTTTTCCTAAAGTTTCTTAGAGTGGTGTGTTGTATGGTTGAGATTTAATGACAAGTCACATCAATTTTTTAACATTAAATCTCAACCATACAACACACCACTTTAGAAAACTTTAGGAAAAAAAAACTCTAGAGGATCCTTGGTGGGGCATCCACCGCCCCCAGTGTGTGGAGAGTAAAAGCGTCCCAACAAATTAATATAGAGTTATATTATTAGTACTCCATCAATTATTTTGGATTCTTATTTTTTTAGATTCTTTCTTGTAAATTTTATAACTCTTAAAAAAAATTTCTCCTCCCAAATAATATCGAAATTATCCTTATAAAAACATTCTACTCATTCAATTGAATGCACACCCCCCTCCCCTCACACTCCAAAAAGTCTCTCTCTCAAAAACCGTAACAAAACCCATGAAAGTAATTACTACTTCATCTCATGAAAGTGATTACTACTTTATCTCCACATACTTGTTCATCACCTAAGAAAATAAATGTAGGATTTTTTTGTTATTGATTCAAAATTCCCTTTTTATGGGTTATGCAATCTTCACGAGTTTGGATTTGTGATCTTTCATGTGGGTTTCTTTGAACTCTCTGACAGTTTCAATTCTTGTTCCTTATCTTTCCTGGGTTTTGTAAGTTTAAAGTTTGAAAAAATTTCATTTAATAATGTTCGATTATCTGTTTCCCAAAAAATAAGAAATGTTTGGTTACTTGTTCCCGAACAAAAAAATAATGTTCGGGCCTGTGTTCTCGAATTTTGGTTATATGTTCGAGAGTTTAGTCCCGAAAAAATGACTAATAGTTTTTATTATTTTTGTCATTTTTTTCAATAAACTTACCTTTACAATGCCAATTTCCTCTAAGCTAAGAACACCATCAAAGCTATGAACCTTCTCTGAGGTTTTATTGTTGTACTCCGCTAGTCTCATAGAGTTGTGGTTGGCAAAAAAATTTCACTTATTGTCATTGTCGGAGAAGTGTAGATAATCAAATGGTTGTCACCGTTACTTCCAGAATATTACCGCCAAAGGTTTTCAAGGTTTGGAGGGTGGGTAAGATTTGAAGAAGATGGATGGGTGGTAATGGAGGCAAGTGCTCTCATATGCAAGTTATGATATTTATAGTGTTCATAACTAAATCTTTTTCAGTCATAATTAAAAACAAAAGTTATAATTAAATATCACATGAAGTATAATTAAAGACATTTTGGATCATAAACAAAATAATAATTACAATAGATGATAACTAATATCACAATGAGTCTGTCACAACCCAAACCTGCCCCTATGGGTTTAGCACCGTAACCGGCCAGTAACCCGAGATTACCGAAGGCCTGCTTAACAGTAATACAGTAATACAGAGTACAGGGGCTGGCGGAAGCTAATACAGTAAATAAACAATGTCCAATGAGCTGTGATAATCTGTATGCAAAAAGACTTTTCATTCAAATATATATATATACAGTCAGACAAAACAATATGTACATATATACGATTGTTCAGTCAGGGACCTAATCCCTATTAGACAGTACAGTACAGTAAACAAAACAGTTACAGAGACAGAAGGGGGAACTAAACACCCCTAAGCCATAACTTGACAGGCTCGGAACCCCGTATTGAGGCACATAGATTGGCTCGACAAAACTGGAGTTTACCCCGACGCTTCTAGCTGTGGTCTGGTGCCTGTACACTTACATATATATACGAGTAGTGAGCTAAAGCCCAGTGATTAACACAATGCGTAAAGGGGTTAAGAATGAATGTTCTTACAGTAATAAAAACAGTTCATTAAACCAGTATATCAGTCATATGTGGTACATCCATTAGCATAACAGTACAGTGAACAGTAGGTCTTAAAAAATCGAGCAGTAAATGATGGCCATCAATCAGTAAACAGTAGTGGTTCCAACAAGGAAACCGACAGAGATCTCTGTAACAGTAACAGTAAACAGTAGGTGCTAAGGATGCCACAATACAGTTCAGAATATAGGGTATACATTCATTCAATTAACAGTATCAGTTCAGAAAGCAGTACGGTTCAATTGTTCAGAAGATAATCATTTTGAACATATCTTTACACAGTTGTTACTCTCAGAGTTCTGGGCTACAGTAAAGCTAGAGGGCGTCCCCGGTCACCAACCCTACACAGTTACAGATTGAACACACACTAAGCTACACAGTTGGGAAAGATAACAGCTTAATCCCTAATTTGCCTCGGTGTGGTTCTACATCTATATCCTCATTAAGATGTCTTAAACTGGGCCTAAGAATGCCTAGAATGAGATGAGGATGTAAAGATACACTTTAAAAGCATTTTTAGACTTTTCAGAAAACAGGGGTCACGCTCGAGCGTAGGTTACTCCGCTCGAGCGGACATGCAGACGAAGGTTTCCGCTCGAGCGTATCATTACCCGCTCGAGCGTTCTACAAAATAGTCAAAAGTGCTGGATAGGCGAAAATCACACTCGATTGGGCGCTCGACACCCGCTCGAGCATGAGACACAATGTCCCGCTCGAGCATCAATTATTCCGCTCGAGCGGATTTCAAAACAAAACAAAATGCTGGGAGCACGATTTCCACGCTCGAGCGCCAGTCACCCCGCTCGAGCGTGAGTCCAAATTCTGGAAATTCCAGATTTGAACCTCAAGCTCAAAACCAAGTTTTAAACCATAAATTTCGATCCTCTTGGGCCAATTTTCCAGAAAACACATCAAAACTCATATTTTAACATGATTCAAAGCCCAATTTGTAAAATCAAAGCCCAAGGGTGTTTCAAATAAATCCAATTCAAACCAATTTCAATGAATATGAAGAACATGCAAACATGCATGAATTTAAACACTTCAAAGCTTCAAATGGTAGCTCAATTGAGCCAATTCTTTCTAAAAACATGATGAAATCATGGACTACTCTTAAAACATGGACATACATGTGAGGAATGTGAACTACAACCTCAAAACTTCAATATATATACATGCATGCAACAATTAAGCTTCAACACAACAATTTGAGCCATAAGTTGGCTCTAGTCTCCAACCTAGGTCTAAACCATGCAAGAAACAATTTAAACACAAGAATGAGAAGATGAATTTCTACCTTAAGTCTCCAATTCAAGGAAGGGAAGCTCAAATATGCAATTTCTTCTTCAATTCCAAGCAATTCACAAGCTAAAGTGAGATGAAATCAACTCTTCTAGTCTCTCTCTCTATGGTCAGCAATAACAAAGAGAATGGCTGATGAATTGTGTGCCTAAGTATATAATTGGGCTCAAATATGTATAAGAAAGTGGCCACTAAGGGGGTAGTTAGGTAAATAAGCTTAACTCTCTTGATTACTTGATTTAATTTAATTAAATCATACCAAATCACATTTTAACTAAATATGCCATAAAATCGCATTAATTCTAAGGATCACAAATCATCAATCAATTTCAGATTCGGCCACCGATAAGGCCTTCAATTAATAGTTTAAACATAAAAACTGAACAGATAATTAAACAATCAACAGATAGACATACAGTTAAACAAATATACCTAGTCAATTCAATTCCATATTTCAGTCAGTCAGTTCAGTATTTCAATCAGTTCAATTACCAATAATAATCAATCTCAGTTTAGCAGTAATTAGTAGTTAATCGGTAAACAGTGGTGAGGGTTATTACAGTCTCCCCTCCTTATAAAGAGTTTAGTCCGCTAAACTCGAGTTACCTTCATTCTGGAAGAAAACAGGATTTAGTGGAAACAGTTCAGGATATCTTTTGGCCATGTCATCTTCCCTTTCCCAAGTGGCATACACGCCACCATGGTTTTGCCAGTCAACTTTCACTAACGGGATCTCTTTGTTTCTCAATTTCTTGATCCGTCTGTTCACGATCTGTATGGGCCGTTCCTCGTAAGTGTAGTCATCACTCAGCACTACACGAGTAGGCTCTATCACATGGAAAGGATCCCGGAGGTAGTCCCTCAATATAGAAGTGTGGAAGACATTATGCATATGCTCCATTTCAGGAGGAAGCGCAACTTGATACGCCACCGGATTGATTTTCTCAATAATCTCGTATGGTCCGACATATCTTGGTGCTAACTTGCCTTTGACTCCGAAACGAGTCTGGCCTTTCATTGGTGTCACTTTCACAAAAACGTGATCACCCACTTCATATTCTCTGTCCCGCCTTCGGACATCTGCATAATTTTTCTGTCTGCTTTGTGCGGCTTTCAGTCTCTGTTGTATCAGTTTTACTTTCTCAGTCGTTTCGTATACAATCTCGGGTCCAAGCAAAGGCCCATCTCCAACTTCTGCCCAGCAAATCGGAGATCTACATTTTCTGCCATACAGTGCCTCGAAAGGCGCCATACCAATACTTGAATGATAGTTGTTGTTGTAGGCGAATTCAACTAAGGGCAAATGGCTTTCCCAGTTTTCCTGAAAATCAAGGACACACATTCTCAATAAATCCTCCAGAGTCTGGATGGTCCTTTCTGATTGACCATCTGTTTGAGGATGATAGGCATTACTCAGTCTCAATTCAGTACCCAATGCAGTCTGTAAGCTTTGCCAAAATCTCGATGTAAACTTCGAATCCCTGTCAGAAACAATGGACACAGGCACTTCATGCAGTCTAACAATTTCACCAATATAGAGTATAGCCAATTTGTCCGCATTATAAATTGCCTTAACAGGTAAGAAGTGAGCAGATTTAGTCAATCTATCAACAATAACCCAGATTGAGTCCATACCTTTACTGGAGCGAGGCAATCCCACAATAAAATCCATGGTGATATGTTCCCACTTCCACTCCGGTATTGGTAAGGGCTGCAATAAGCCTGCGGGTCATTGATGTTCGGTTTTGACTTGTTGGCAATGAAGACATTTTGATACAAAATCAGCAATTTCTTTCTTCATTCCCGGCCACCAGAAATTCAGTTTCAAATCTTGATACATTTTCGTATTCCCTGGATGGATAGACACTTTTGAATTGTGGCCCTCTTGTAGAACTCTTCTTTTCAGTTCAGTATCATTCGGTACACACAGTCTTTCTTGAAATTTCAGTACATTACTTTCAAATTTGAAACCCGGTCTTGGTTTGGATTCCATTTCTTCGATGATCTTTTTCAAGAAATCATCCTGTTGCTGTTTCACTTTAATTTCCTCAATCATTGCCGGTTGAGCAAAATAGCAGCTATTGTCCCACCTTGTTCTCGCAAAACAACTTCAATTTCAAACTTTTCAAGGTCACAAAGCAACTCTTTCTGTCCGGTGAGCAAACAGGCTAAATTCCTAATTGATTTCCGACTCAATGCGTCGGCAACGGTGTTGACTTTTCCCGGATGGTACAAAATCTGTAGGTCATAGTCTTTAATCAGTTCTAGCCATCTCCGCTGTCTCATGTTTAGTTCTTTCTGTGTGAAGAAATGTTTTAAACTCTTGTGGTCGGTATATACTTCACATGTTGCCCCATAAAGGTAGTGACGCCAGATTTTCAGTGCAAATACTACTGCAGCAAGTTCCAGATCATGGGTCGGGTAGTTCTTTTCATGCGGTCTCAGTTGTCAGGAAGCATAGGCAATTACTCTCCCATTCTGCATTAAAACACACCCCAAACCCTTATGAGAAGTATCACTAATAAAACCACCGTACCTGAAGGTAAGGTAAGAACTGGTGCAGTCACGAGTCGAGTCTTCAACTCTTGGAAAGCTGATTCCCTTTGGTCAGTCCAGTCAAATGACATCCCCTTCTGGGTCAATTGAGTTAATGGTAAGGCAATTTTGGAGAAATCTTTGACAAATCTTCTGTAATACCCGGTTAGTCCCAAAAAGCTTCGAACTTCTGTCACATTTGTTGGTCTAGGCCAGTTCACTACAGCTTCAATTTTCTGCGGATCAACAGAAATTCCATCTTTGCTAACAACATGCCGCAAAAACATAATATGATCAAGCCAAAATTCACATTTAGATAGTTTAGCATAAAGTTTCTGTTCTCTTAGGGTCTGTAGGCAAGTCTCAGATGTTGTTCATGTTCTTCTCTAGTCTTAGAATAAATCAGGATGTCATCAATGAATACAACAATAAAGTCATCGAGGAATGGTTTAAAGATTCTGTTCATGAGATCCATAAATGCAGCAGGTGCATTGGAAACTCCAAAAGGCATAACTAAAAATTCATAATGTCCATACCTCGTTCGAAAAGCAGTTTTGTCTATGTCTTCTGGTTTAACTTTCAACTGATGGTAGCCTGATCTGAGATCAATCTTAGAGAACACTTGAGCACCCTGTAACTGATCAAATAAGTCATCAATACATGGTAAGGGATACTTATTTTTCATAGTTACCTTATTCAGTTTACGGTAGTCAATACATAGTCTCAGTGAGTCGTCTTTCTTTTTCACAAATAAAACAGGTGCACCCCACGGTGAAGTACTAGGCCTGATGAACTTCTTATCTAATAGCTCTTGCAGTTGCACTTTCAATTCCTTCAGTTCAGTCAGAGCCATTGGATAAGGAACTTTAGATACTGGTTGGGTACCCAGAACCACATCAACGGTGAATTCAATCTCCCTGTCAATCAAATCCCCTGGCAACTTTTCTGGAAAAACATCTGGGAATTCTCTAACTATGGGAATACTGTTCACATTAGCACTATCATCAGTAGATACAATCAATACAGAACACAGATATCCGTTACACCCCTTTCTAAGCAATTTAACAACTTTTACAGATGAAATCAAATACGGAGGAGGTACCATTCCAACCCCATTAAATACAAATTCGGGTAAACCCGATGGATGGAAAACTACTTGTTTCGTTACACAGTCTATGGTAGCATGGTATTTTGTTAACCAGTCCATTCCCAATATTACATCAAAATGATCAATGTTCAGGGCTAGTAAGTCAATAAACAAATGTGCATCTCCAATAATAATTTCACAAGCAGGATACATATATGCACAGGTCATAGATCCCCCAACAGGTGAAGATACGGCTAACAAGTAATTCATGGGTTTTAAGGGTCTATTCAATTTTCGCAAAAAAGAATGCGATACATACGGATGGGTAGACCCCGAATCAATCAGTACATATACATTTTGAGTACAAATAGAGAGGATACTTGACACCACGGTCTCGGTATTTTGTACGTCTCCCGGTACTAAGGCGAACACTCGGCCCTGCCTCATAGGCTCTTTTCCGGTAGTTTTGGGGTTCGGTTTTGGTGCAACAGTTGAGGCTGCCACGCTTGGTGTAGCTTTACTATTGGCCTGCGGAGCAGAGGGACAGTCTTTAACCATGTGGCCCACCTTGCCACACTTATAACAGGCTCCAGATATTTTGTAACAGACCCCTTTGTGCTTCTTGCCACACTCAGAACAGGGTGGTATGAAACCACTCCCCTGGCTGGGGCTAGTTGTTGACCCCGTATTCTGTTTCTTGTTCACTGGGTTATGCTTTCCTTTCTTGAGTTTGAAACCCTACCTTTTCCCACGCCATTCAGACGCTGGTGTTTCAGTTTTCAGTGCCTCGATGTTCGATTCAGCCATCAAGGCTCGGTCAAGAATATTTACATAGTTTGGTAGCTTTAGAACATTAATTCTGTCGAGAATTACAACATTAAGGGCACCTTCGAACTTTCTGGCCTTCTTGTACTCGGTGTCCACCATGTGTGGTGCATATCTAGCAAGTTCGGTGAATTTTGTTTCATATTCAGCAACAGACATTGTGCCCTGTCTCAGCTGTTCAAACTCAGTTACTTTTCTATCCCTGACACACTGAGGGAAATACTTTTCGAAGAAGGCTCCTTTGAATTGAGCCCAAGTCATAACGGTGTTGGTGTCGCTGACTAACATCCACCACCTTCTGGCCTCTTCTTGTAGTGTAAAGGTGGCTAGCAGTACTTTATGTGCTTCAGAGCACGGAAAGACTTCAAACAATTTTTCTGTCTCAAGCACCCAAGCTTCAGCCTTTAACGGTTCAAGGCCTCCCTAAAACGATGGCTGTTTCATTTTGTTGAACTTCCGGGTGAGAGCAATTATGTCATCATTAACAGGTGGTTCTGGCTGTACTGGAGGAGGTGGGGGCTGTTGGTTCTGTTGTTGCCCTAACCTTTCAGTTATTAGTTCCATTATTCTCTCCGGTCTTGCCATTCTTGCCTCAGAGGATGAGGTTTCAGATTCATTTGCAGTTCTCGCATTATCCATTTCACTATAGGCAGTTATAACAGTTATCAACATAGGCAGTCATTTATTTAAACAGATTAACACATTAGCATATATTCAGTCATATCATAGCCACACGCTTATCATGCTCATGTGATGCCCTATTTACTTTTCTAGGACACCCTATAGCTCATTTGGACACGTGTGTGCGGTATAACTCGTGGTAAGTATCGCTCTGATACCACTCTGTCACGACCCAAACCCGCCCTATGGTGTTGTAGCAACCGTAACGGCCAGTAATCCAAGATTATCGAAGGCCTGCTTAACAGTAATACAGTAATACAGAGTACAGGGGCTGGCGGAAGCCAATACAGTAAATAAACAGTGTCCAATGAGCTGTGACAGTCTGTATGCAAAAAGACTTTTCATACATATATACATAACCAGTACAGAACAGTACACACGATATTTACATTCATTTCGATCAGGGACTCAATCCCTATTAACAGTACAGTATAGTCTATACATTCTATTCAGTTATCACATAACAGTACAGAAGGGGGACAACTAAAACACCCCATAGCCATAGCATGGCAGGCTCGGAACCTCGCAGTGAGGCACAGTAGTTGGCTTGACAAAACTGGGGTCCACCCCGATGCTTCTAACCACGGTCTGGTGCCTGTACACCTACATATATATATGAGCAGTGAGCTAAAGCCCAGTGAATAACACAATGCGTAAAGGGGTTAAGAATGAATGTCCTTACAGTAATAAAAACAGTTCATTAAACCAGTATTTCAGTCGTTTAGTCAGTACAGTCATATGTGGTACATCCATTAGCATAACAGTACAGTGAACAGTAGGTCTTAAAAGACGGAGCAGTAAATGATGGCCATCAATCAGTAAACAGTAGTGGTTCCAACAAGGGAACCGACAGAGATCTCTGTAACAGTAACAGTAGTAGGTGCTAAGGATGCCACAATACAGTTCAGAATATAGGGTATACATCCATTCAATTAACAGTATCAATTCAGAAAGCAGTACGGTTCAATTGTTCAGAAGATAATCATTTTGAACATATCTTTACACAGTTGTTACTCTCAGAGTTCTGGGCTACAGTAAAGCTAGAGGGCGTCCCCGGTCACCAACCCTACACAGTTACAGATTGAACACACACTAAGCTACACAGTTGGGAAAGATAACAGCTTAATCCCTAATTTGCCTCGGTGTGGTTCTACATCTATATCCTCATTAAGATGTCTTAAACTGGGCCTAAGAATGCCTAGAATGAGATGAGGATGTAAAGATGTACTTTAAAAGCATTTTTAGACTTTTCAGAAAACAGGGGTCACGCTCGAGCGTAGGTTACTCCGCTCGAGCGGACATGCAGACAAAGGTTTCCGCTGGAGCGTATCATTACCCGCTCGAGCGTTCTACAAAACAGTCAAAAGTGCTGGATAGGCGAAAATCACGCTCGATTGGATGCTCGACACCCACTCGAGCATGAGACACAATGTCCCGCTCGAGCGTCAATTATTCCGCTCGAGCGGACTTCAAAACAAAACAAAATGCTGGGAGCACGATTTCCACGCTCGAGCGCCAGTCACCCCGCTCGAGCGTGAGTCCAAATTCTGGAAATTCCAGATTTGAACCTCAAGCTCAAAACCAAGTTTTAAACCATAAATTTCGATCCTCTTGGGCAATTTTTCCAGAAAACACATCAAAACTCATAATTTAACATGATTCAAAGCTCAATTTGGAAAATCAAAGCCCAAGGGTGTTTCAAATAAATCCAATTCAAACCAATTTCCATGAACATAAAGAACGTGCAAACATGCATGAATTTAAACACTTCAAAGCTTCAAATGGTAGCTCAATTGAGCCAATTCTTTCTAAAAACATGATGAAATCATGGACTACTCTTAAAACATGGACATACATGTGAGGAATGTGAACTACAACCTCAAAACTTCAATATATATACATGCATGCAACAATTAAGCTTCAACACAACAATTTGAGCCATAAGTTGGCTCTAGTCTCCAACCTAGGTCTAAACCATGCAAGAAGCAATTTAAACACAAGAATGAGAAGATGGATTTCTTCCTTAAGTCTCCAATTCAAGGAAGGGAAGCTCAAATATGCAATTTCTTCTTCAATTCCAAGCAATTCACAAGCTAAAGTGAGATGAAATCAACTCTTCTAGTCTCTCTCTCTCTCTATGGTTGGCAATAACAAAGAGAATGGCTGATGAATTGTGTGCCTAAGTATATAATTAGGCTCAAATATGTGTAAGAAAGTGGCCACTAAGGGGGTAGTTAGGTAAATAAGCTTAACTCTCTTGATTACTCGATTTAATCTAATTAAATCATACCAAATCACATTTTAACTAAATATGCCATAAAATCGCATTAATTCTAAGGATCACAAATCATCAATCAATTTCAGATTCGGCCACCGATAAGGCCTTCAATTAATAGTTTAAACATAAAAACTGAACAGATAATTAAACAATCAACAGATAGACATACAGTTAAACAAATATACCTAGTCAATTCAATTCCATATTTCAGTCAGTCAGTTCAGTATTTCAATCAGTTCAATTACCAATCATAATCAGTCTCAGTTTAGCAGTAATCAGTAGTTAATCGGTAAACAGTGGTGAGGGTTATTACAGAGTCATAACTAACACCATAATGAGTTATAACCACCAATGGGGGTTGGTCCAAGTGGAAAGGGACTTGGGTCGCTTAAGCAAAGGTCTCAAGTTCGAGCCTTTGTGGATGCAGCAAATCCCTTTGGGGGAGGACCCCGAATATGCGCCCAGTAGCTTCCTCGGTGGATTAGTCCTGGGTCCAAAAAACCTGGGGATACCGTGGGAGACCTAAAGAAAATGAGTCATAACCAAATTATAATTAATACCACAATAAGGCCTCATTTGGACACATGCTATTTTAATAACTTTTTAATTTTTTACGAAAATATGTGTGGAAAAGTAGATATAGTGATATAATGATAACTTATAGTGACTTTTTGACTTTTCAACTAAAATATATAGTTAACAAACAAGACCTTACAAATGTCATAATTGAGACATATGATCATATGTGTGTGTGTGTGTGTGTGTTAACTTTTAAATATAAGTGACTACATATATATTCTAATTTTCTTTTCTTTATTTATTTATCTTTTCTACTATCTCTTTTTATAAAAACTCTTTCTCCTCAACAGTTCATTGGTAGGGTTATTGATAACCACCAATGAATAATTCAATCCCATTGTCAAATAAATTCTCCAAATCTCATCAACAATTCAACACACATATATATACACACAAATAAATTCCCCCATTCTTAGAGTAAATTTCGGGGCTTTTGAGTCTCTGAGTCGATCAGTTACAATCCTATCTATAGCTAGAAGAGAAAAGAGAGAGAAGTTGGGTAGTGATCTATAGTTGCCGAATTATGTTTAAAAAAAATAAAAATAATTAGGGTTGCAAAAGACATAAAGAAGAGCCAAGGGTAAATTAGTCATTTTATTATCAATTTTAACACTGTTTGAGCCAAAGTTAAATCCAATGGGGAATCTTAATATTAGTTTCAAAAGTAAGGGAAGTTAGAGTAATTTTTCAAATCATAAGGGAGATCCCTGTAATTATGCTAAACCTCAAGAGAGGTAAGTGTAATTTACCTAATATTAACATTTAAATTTATGAAATTTAAATTTAATTTTGTTACAATAAATAATTTTTTTTATTTTCTCTAAAAGTTTAATAGAATCTCATATTTAATTGATAACAAAACATATCTCTAATATAATAAAAAGAATAAATTATACTAATCTTTCTTAAGATTTGGTGAAAATATAATTAATCTTAAAGTTTTGACATAATTTCATTGATCTTATTTTTAATAAGATTAAAGTGACAAAAATTAATGCAAATGGTAGGTATTCAAATAAACATAAATAAAAAAAATGATAATATTATATTTTTATTCATACGATTTACGAAATATTGATAAAAATAATCTAAGTATTATGTAAAACAAGTGTAATATAGAGTGTAAAATTATTATATTAAAAATATAAAATTAATTATATATATTTTAAACTTCAAATTTTAGAGACAGTTAACTTAATTTAAGAATAAATAATCAATAATTAAGTGACCAATTGAACGAGGGATTTCAATCAGTTACACATTAAACGTTTATTTATTTATTATTTGAAAATAATTAATTTTTATAAAACTCAAAATAATGTTTTGCTAATTATAATAAAAAAATATATACAAATCTATTTTTTAAATTTATTGTTTAACCTTAATAATATGTCAAGAATATATCTTTTTTGACATATCGCTAAATTCAAATAATAAGTGGTATTTTTATACTATTTTAGTGAGAAACGACACACAACGTTAATATACCCAAGGACAACTGAGGAGTCCGCGTCAACTTTGCGAACTGCCACAAAATGCCAAATCACATGTGATCTTCCCAAACCAAACTTTTTAGCCCAGGCTAAAATAGCCAAAAAAGCCAAAAAGCCAAAAAGCCAACCCACTTCCCAAACGGAGGCAAAGTTGGTTCATTAATGAATGATTTAAAAATATTATTTAAAAATAAAATAAAATCATGGGAAGTGTAATGCATGTCACATTTTGTGTCATACATCATTTCAAGAGCATCTTTACCAGTATATTAATTTTTTTATTAAAATTGAGTAAAAATTTTATTTAATATTAAATGTTTCAACACAAGATTTTGGAACTTCATCAGAACACCGGTCGACAAGGCAAACAACCAAACAAATGTCTAGACTGTCAACTAGCCAATGTAAATTTTTATTTTTATTTGTTTATTATTATTATTTTTTTTTTTTTGCCTATGAGGTGGTCGACTAGCCAATACAATTTTTTTACAAATTTTTGCCTTGAGGTAATTATTTGGGAGGACATCTGGGGGGACATTCTACAACGGCAATGAACAGTGATTTGACGAAAGGCACATTTAACCTCAGTTTGATGAAAGAAAAGTGAAAATCTCAATTTATTACATATTTGATGCAACCGTTGGAACAAGAAAAGAACTCATTTTTCATCAAATTCAAATTTGATGAAAGATTTGAGTAACCATTGGAGATGGTGTAATATGATGATGATCTGATAACAAAATAAGGTATAGTTGGGAAAAGATGAAGACACTGGAGTGTTTCATTAATTGGGTAAATTATACTTTGTATTATTGCAGTTTATATCACACTATAACATATAAGAATTTTACAAACTAAATGTTCTGGTGTCTAAAAGTGAAATTTTTGTTGCAAAAGACATTTTGAAACCAATTTCTGTCACCATGAGAATAGTCGTTAAAAGGTCGTCCCAAAAAGTCAAAAATAAGGCTTTTAGCGACAAAATTTTAAAAATGTCATTATTAAATAGGCTTTTAGTAACAAAATAATTTGGTCTCAAAATAATTTATTTTTTGAGACAAAAAATTTGGTCCTAAAAAGATAATAATTCATCACTAGTGTCTAATTTTAGTTACTAAAAATATAATAACGACATTTTTTGCAAAAAAAAATATTTGATTCCTAAAAAATAATTTTGTCTCTAAATTTTGGTCTCTAAAACCTTAATTTTTTTGTAGTGTCAAATCTCACTTTGGCCTCTACATATAAAATTATAATAGTCAATTCACTTGACTTCTGATCAAAAATCTCACTTTAATTTTTACACATGAAATTGTGAAAGTTAACTCCCTACACTTTTACTCAAATCCTACTTTGGTTCATACACAAGTGTCAATGTCCCTCTTCTGTTACTTCATTTTTAAAACTTTAATAAAATCCAGTCATGTGACAAAAATGTAACTATAAAATGATAGTAAAAGAGAAAAATCATTCATGTTTTACACCAATACACTTTGTCCTACGTGATATGTACATGAGAGTTATATAATATAATGTATATATGTTCATATGGACAAGGCAAAAAAGTAGAGCTTTGGAAATAAATAAATAAAAAATACAACAAAGAAATCAAAGATAAATAAAGATGAATAAATAAAAAATTGTGTTACTATGAAAAACAGAGTTTCGTGATTCTAATTTATGCAAAATCCTAATTTATCTTCTTAATTATTCATAATCTGCGTTTTGTTTTAGCCTAATATAATCATATTTTGATATAAATTTTGGGATAAAGTGTATATTGGTGAAAAATGTAAATGATTTTCCCTTCTTATTCTAATGCTTTAGTTATATTCTTATCACATGATTAGATTTTGTTAAAGATTTAAATAATTGAGTAATAGAAATGAGACATTGACATTTGTATAGAGACTAAAGTGAGATTTAACAAAAAGTAATGTCATAAATGTGCAAAGGACCTAAGTAAGATTTGATTAGATATGCAAGAGATTGATTGTTATGATTTCATATGTAGACACCAAAGTAAAATTTGATACAAAATGTAATTTACGCTCCATTAATTATATGACAACAATTGTTTGGTCCTATGGGCTAGGTTCACAGTCACTAGTTGATGAATTAAATTATTTATTTTTTATATTATTAAGAGTGTGAGCTCATTTAACGAGGGTGCTTAAAATATAAATTTTAATTTTAAATTGATAATATATTTTTTATGTTATTTAAGTGATGAAAGTGTTATTTAGTAAGTTAAATGAATAGTCTTAGGTTCAAATCTTGCGTCTCTCTTTTAATTTTTTATTTATTTATTTTTTCCTTTTTCTCTTTGGATGGAGAAATTGACACTTCGTGCAACAAGAGAATGCTACTTGAGAAAATAAGAGAAGGAAGTTTATAACACCAAATGAGATGTTCACTTTTAATAATGGTATAGATAATATGTATATTACTTACAGGGATGAAACTAGGAGAAGACTATGAGGAGCCATGACCCCCTTGTTTCTGTGAAAAATATTGTTTGTCATAATACTTTAAAAATATATATATTATTTTATACATAAAATGGCCCCCCAGTATAAGAAAATTCATATCTTATTATTCTCTCATCTTGCCTTCTTTTTCTATTTTGCATTAAAAAAAATTTCTTTATCCTATAAAAAATTGCTTCTATGATATTTAATTTTTTTTTTAATATATATAATTTATATATCATATTATACATATATATGTTTG
>NW_021024695.1:2249131-2294577 GCF_004153795.1 Camellia sinensis
GTATATACATGTGTGTTTGTGTATTTGGTGATTTTTTTTTCTAGCCCCTCCGGTAATAAAATCCTGGTTTCGTCCCTGATTACTTATAAAAAAAAAATAGATCAATTCAATTATCGTAATCATGTTAGTCATAATATTTATTTACAAAAAAATGAACAACAAAATTTATTTGAAAACTAAACTATCAAATTTTTAGAAACAAATGTAATAAACTAACTTGGGTAAAATATATTTTAATGAGACCTATCACCAGTTCCGTTTCAATAATTCGAATTATTATTTTGTAAATCTTTTTGTATATTTCATTTATGAAAAAAAAATCAATCAATTCAATAATTATAATATTTATTTTATCGTCTTTATTTTTAAAAAATAAAATGATAAATAAATTTTTTAAAATAGATTAATTATTAAAAAAAAACAAACACAATTAAATAAAAATTATAATTATTAAATTAATCCTATAGAACCCTATGTATGGCTCATCAAAGCTGGAAAAATAAAAATAAAAAAAAACATTTTGCCATGGGCGAGCGTCCTACCGTACCGCCCCCTCGTGTACAGCAAGGACCACGTTACACAAACCACGCGGTGCACGCGAACCACGTTAGTGTCGTTTCTTATACTTCCTCCGTCCCAAAATAATGATTTTTTTGAGAATTTAATTTTTTTTAGTAGTACAATTATTACATTTAAAAAAATTTAATTTTTTAAAATTATCCTTTTGATAGTATATTTTTTGAGAATATCAATGTCATAATTATACTTTTTATATTGTTTATTAATTTAAAAGAAGGTAAATAAAAAATTATATTATTTTTCTACTTGATTTTTGAAGAGGGACTAATATTTTGGGACAATGAAAAATGGAATAAGGGACTATATTTGAGACGGAGAGAGTAGATAATTACAATTAGAAAAATATATAAATTTATATAATTATATTAATTTTTTAGTAAATGATTTGGAAAGATAGAAATAAATAATGATAAAAATACATATTTTAATATAAAAATGATTCATATTATTGATGAATAGAAATTATGTGTTAGGTAAATTAAAATAATATGCAAGTCTAGGGTATTGATTATTGTTGTGGTTTTAAAAATAAAAATAAAAGAACATAAATTTTAGATGTTTAGCATAATAACATCGACAACTCTTCTAGTATTGGTTAAAACAATTGAAATTATGACAAATAAAGTTTAGACTAATGAATAAAAAAATATATATTTTAATGTAAAATAAATAAGGCTATTTTTTTTATCCATACAATTAAAAAATTATGAATGAAATGGAATAAAAAATATTAATTTTATGTGAATTAAACCCAAAATAATATTATATATTAAATTTAAGATATTCAATGTATTTTTTTCTAAATATTTACCCAAAACTATAACATTATAAAGGAAATTATCACAAAAGATGATACTAGACACAAAGTTACAATCATATTCAAATCTTAAAAAACAAAAAATTACGACCATATATATATAAGTATATCATAACTTTTTTTATTTTTTCTTTTGTCTTTTTCATACAACACTAATGAATCATTATTGCACGTACCTACCAACGTCCTTTTCATAATATAGGTGAAAGGGTGAGTCGCAAGTTGAATTTGAATTTGATTGTTATTGTTGATTTGTAAGGTTTATTATAAATTTGTTTCAATAATTTAAACTATTTATTTTGTGTAATTTTTTTATAAATATCATTTATAATAAAAAATAAAATCTATTGATGATCACAATCTTTCATTTTTATTATGTTTATTTTAAAAAAAAAATGAATAATTTGATTTTTAAAGCAAACTTGTTATTTATTAATTTTTTTTAATAAAATTGTATATAGTTTTTTAATTTAGCATTTGGTGTATTGTTCAATTGTTCAATTTTGTAATTAATTTCTTCCCCATTAAAAAAAATAGATAGTCTCTAAAACATGGAAATTATAAGGCATTATATTATCGCAATTTGCCCCTACCCAACCAGCATAGGTCCAATAAAAAACTTAGAAAAATAATATACAAATTAATTTTTATACTTAGTAATGTGTAAGAGATGATTAACTAATTATTTGAGAAGATATGAAAGAGAAAATTGCCTTACATATTTTAGTTGATTATAAAAGAATAAAAAGAATTATTTGACTTTACCATGAATGAGGTCGAGGCCTATATATATATATATATAATAGATTCATGATACATTTAGGAAATAATATAAATAAAGAAACAATACTAAATCAATATAATACAATCACAAATTATATACATAATACTAAAATAAAAAGATTTATGTATTCTAGTTTCTATATTCAACACCCCTCAAGCTGGTGTGAAAATATTCAACAATTGCAGCTTGCCAATGGATGACTGGAAGAAGTCGGAAAAAACTCAACGGCTAGTCTAAATAAATGCTACTGAACAAATTTAATAGTCCACTAAATAAAAAAAGGCGAAAAAAAGGCAAGGCTGTCGCCCACTGGTAAAGCAAAATTAACTAGTACTTAACCTAACTCTGATACCAAAAAATCAAAAGAATTATTTGACTTTTCCATGAGTGAGGTAGAGGCCATGTACATATAATAGATTCATTATACAATTTAGGAAACGATATAAATAAGGAAACAATACTAAATCAGTGATTAACACAAGCACAAATTATATACATAATATTAAAAATAAAAGATTTTATATATTCTAATTTCTATATTCAACAATTGTCACATCATTGAGTTTGAAAAGTGGATCTAACCTTTTAGCTTAAATAACAATGCTCAAAAAATATAGAGAGAATTGCACATAAGTGAGGAGCACAAAAAATATTTAAAAAAGTGATAACATTATAAATATTAATAATTAAAATTATTAATTTTTTTACTTTTTTGCAAATATTTTTTTTTGTGTTCCTGATGTGAATTTTCCCAAAATATATGGCATAGGTCAAAACAGTAATGTGCAAGGCAAATTTAATTTCAATTAGAATTTTGCATAAAATTTTGTTAAGAAACATTAATATATGCTCTAAATTTGTTACACAAAAATCTCACAATATACCCATGTAGGCTCCGTTTGGTAAAGAGTTTTTTATTTTATTTTATTTTATTTATTTTCTATAAAAAAGTTAACAAATTCAATTTCATTAGTAAAAGGTCATATCATACACATTAATTACTTAGGCTCTGCTTGGTTGTGATTTGTAAACGTGTTTTTACACGTGCGTTTGAGTATGATGTTTGGTTGTTATTTTGGAATCAATTTTCACAAAGCAATCTGCAGAGAGCTCTGTGCATCAGCCGCTGCTTTTGTGAAATTTTGCCCAGGGGAAAGACGCCCGGATGTCCTCCGCTGTACAGAATAAATTTTTTTTTTTCTTTTTTTTGCAATTGATTTATATATATGGAAAATATTTTTTCAAAATTTTTTTAATTTTTTAATGTGCTTTAAAATAATTTTGAGTTGTATGTTTAGTTATGAGTTTGTAAATTTTTGTATCACATATCAAATATCACATCAACAATTCCCCACTCAATCAAACCTCTTTTCCAAAACTATTTTCAAAACTCTTTATCAAACAAATTTTCTACACTCAAATCATAATTCTACAACACACAAACTCAAAATACAACTTATACTCTCAAATCACATTTACAAAACACAACCAAACGCAGGCTTAATTTTTTTCCTACAATTATTTATTCAACTAAAAATTTACCTCATAAAAAGTTAAAAATAATTAAAAAAGTACCAAAATAGTCAAGTTTTAGTGGTTTTGATGATTTTTTTTTATTAAAATATAAAGTAAAAGAAGTATTTGATAACTTTTTAAAAAACATTTAGGGAAAAAAATGTTAAAAATAAAGAGAATAGAAAGAAATATTAACTTTTTTTTTTTAAAACTAAAAATACTATCATCCCAAACTGATCCTTGATATCTAAAACATACTTTAATTTTGGGCAATAACATTGGCACAAACACAATTATTTAAATAAAAAAAAGACAGGTACTTGCGAGAAGAATAATTCAAAAAAAATTAATAATCTTATTAAAATATAGTCCCTGTTTGGTAGAATTTTTTTTTAAGTTAAAAGTTGATAATTAGAAAATACAGTTCGAAGCACGTATATCCTAACTTTCAAATAATCATCTTATTTAAATTATTTATGCCTAATAAGTTGTAAGCAGAAGTTGCAATAAACAATCTAGCACAGATTTTCAAATCAGAATAAGCTATAATCACCCCTAAAAACTATAACAAACAGTCCCATAAGAGGCCAAATATAATTGATTGTAAGAAAAAAAAAATTAAAAATGGCTAAATTACTCACAAGTCTTTTTTTGAAAAGTGCATATTCTATTTAATCCTAAAATCTTTTAGATAGACTCAAAAGTTCTATGCCCATTATCTTCTCCTCTTTTCTACACCTTATTTCTTCTTTTTATCTCTCTTTCTCTGAGATTGAGATTGAAATTGACCACGACCACGGCCATGACTACGACTATGACTATGCCTTTCTTCTTTTTTTCTCTTTCTAATTTACAGTTACTAACGATCGCGACTACTATTGATTAGGGTTCACAGGCAACCACCGAGCACTAACTCCTTATATCACGCTCACCAACAGCGAAAGAAATGAGTTTCTAATAAAGAATTTAAGTAGATCTACGTTAGATCCAGATAGATCTAAACCAAAAAATAGTTACCGGAGTACAAGCATCTCTTTATATCTGTAACCCCTCAAAAATACAATATATATAATCCATTCATAAGATCTATAAACATAATAAAATGGTATACTTCATTCATCAGAGTTTATATTACAAAGAGGTATTACTTGCATTATACATTCATAAATATCCATCATGAATCTATAGCATGTAACCTTAGATTAACAACAACAAAATAAATGCCCGACGGGCTTACTCTTTCCAAGTTATCACTTGGTTACAACAAAGAAGAGTCCTAAGCTCTATACATGTAAAGCCATCGGCTTGACTAAACATTTAAACAATATCATAACAAAAATAAGCCTTCAGCGCTAGCCTCCCAAGCTATGTCCTTGGAGGTGCCATGTCACCAGTACCTGAAAATAGTTTCCCAAGTAGAGTAAGCCAAAGCCCAGTAGAGATAACACAATATATGTGATTTAACTAAGATATAAGCATCAGATAAATGTACAATTTATAACCAACAACATATTCTTTCCAAGACCATCCAATGTAGATAACCATGCCTCGATCCATTTTCATTCATCCATTCCGGATTAATCTATTTACCAAATTCATTATCATTTAATCAACTAAAATGAGATATAACTCAATGGTTTATAATTCAACACATTCATCAATCCAACACTTCTATTTTCTTGCCATTTTACGGAATTCACATCCGAGGAACTGCACCCATATATATAAAATTTTGAGACTTTCACCCAAGACACTCCGGCCAAACTTAGTTTTCAATGGAGTCATCTCCCTATCTCCTCCCAAACAATGGAGTACATTCCCTATCTCCTCCCAAACAATGAACATATACAATATATTAAAAACACCGTCATATATACAATGACTATCCACGACACACATTCAATATCTCAAACATACCGTCATATTTAATGACTAAATTAAACGATAGGTTTCAGTTCATCTAATCCACATGTAGTTTCTACAACAATCATAGCTATCCTCCACCGATAGCCAACACAGATATTTCTAAACAGATATACAATCTTTTAAACCGATAATTTATCAAATTTCCATAGGTGAGTGATTTACAAATCCAACTGCACCATTCATTCATACACCTTCCCAATTTCATAATTTCCCATATCAATTTTGTCATTTATACAAATAATTATTTAACTCAAATTAGGGAAAACACTCCTATTCTTTCCCAAACTCAAACAAATGACTAGATTCTACCATTTTTAGCACTAAGAGAAATTTCATACACAAGGCCTATAGTCATTTGGAAGCTACATAGAAAACCCCTCTTTCAATTTTGATTCCAAACCCTAACTTCACAAACCTTCCCAATCCCACATTTATATATAACAACCAAGTACCTAGGTTAAAATCATAATTAGAGGTGTAGAATATCCCTACCTCAAGTGTAGAGCTCAAAGGGAGGATGGAAGAAACCCAAAGATGTCTAAATTTGAATTTTGCCTGGATGAAATGGAAGCCCATAATGCCCTATCTTTTAATAAAGGGACTAGGGTTGAGAGATCCTCAAATCAAGCGTGTATTTATGAGAGACAGAGAGAGTATTTTAGAGAGAGAATGAGCTGGGCTAGGGTTTTGAGTGAAAGAGATACAAAAGTGATGCAGAAAAGTTCTGCTGCGAACTGATATACATGATCTTCGCTCGAGCGAAGGAGTTGTCGTTCGAGGCACCAGACACAACAAGTTACTTGCTCGAGCGTAGAATGCATACCTTCGGGATGTTCACAGACACCACACACCTCGCTTGAGCGCCAAAGCCTTGCTCGAGCAATAACTTCATCTCCCAGAAAAGCTGGTCTGGGAAGGAAACCTGAGAACTCCCAATTCTTGCTCGAGCGCAAGAAAACCTCACTCGAGCAAAGGAGCAATTTTACAAGGCTCGCTCGAGCACAAGAAGCCCCGCTTGAGCGAAGAAGCCAAATTTGAGCAACAACAATCTAGACCAACTAACAACCACCTATTCCAAACTCGCCAACAGCTCCAAAACTCAAATGCAAAGAGTCAAAGGAGAAACTAAGACATGGATACAACATTCAACCACGAAAACCCGAGTCCGAACACAATAAAAGTCGGGGCAAAACCGAGATCGCTATAATATCTATCTCTTTCCTTCGATCTCTTAACTTTAATACTTTTTCTGTACTACACACTTCTATTTTTTCTGCTGTAATGGAGAAACTTTTAATATTCTAAACAAGTTGTTTTCGAGTTTTAATTATAGGCGGTGAAAATTGTAAAACTTTACAGTTTCAGTTTTTTTGTGTTGAAATGAATCATTTTTTAGAACTATAAAATTTTACAGTTTCATAACTTTTTAGAACTATAAAATTTTGCAGTTTCATAACATGTTTTTCAGTTTGATTAATAAAGATAAATACTTAACAAAATCAATGAAATTGTAACATTTTACAGTTTCAAAACTTGTTTTTCAGTTTGATAAATATTGAAAATTATTTGCTTAAACCCTACAAAAATTGAAAATAACATTTTTTTTTTATTGTTACTGTTTGTTGTTCTTAGGTTGTTTTTTTTTTTCTTTTCTTTTCTTCTTCTTCCTTCTTCTTTCTTTCTTCTTCTTCTTCTTCTTCTTCTTCTTTCAGTTTATCAATATTTAGCACATTTTGCTATGTTTTTCACTTTAAATTTCTCCATTTATTCTTTTTCTTTTTTCAGACGAATATTCTAGACATTCCGGTGAGTCTTCGACGATATTCTTAACGTCTAATGAACATTCTAGACATTTCAATGACTTTCGATGACGTTCAGAAGACTTCCTACAATCACTACAACAAAATGCACTTCTGGCGACTAAAAAAATTTAGTCGCCAAAAGTTGTAGAATTGGCAACTAAAAATAATATTAGTTGGCAAAAGTCAAATATTTAGCTACTAATTTGTTTTTGGTCGAGGAATATTGATTATTGGCAACTAAAAAAAAAATTAGTCTCTAAAAATATTACAATGGCGACTAAAAAATTTTTAGTGCCATATAGCTAGTTTGCTACTAATTGTTTAGTAGCAGTGAAAAGAAAAAATTATTATTTTTTTATCTCTTGGCGACTCAGCGACAAAAGAATATTTTAGTAGCCTTGTAGTTAGTTTTAGCTACTAAAATTGTTTAGTAGCTGAATGAAAAGAAAAAAAATTAATTTTTTATCTTCGGCGACCAAACGTTTGGTCGCCAAAAGTATATTTTCAGTGACAAAAGAATATTTTAGTAGCCGTATAGTTAGTTTTTAGCTACTAAAATTGTTTAGTAGCCAAATGAAAAGAAAAAAAAAATATTTTTTTATCTTTGGCACCAAAAGTTAGTCGCCAAAAGTTATTTTTAGCGACAATAGAATATTTTAGTCGCCAAAAAACTAAAATATTTGGAGGGAGATTTCAAATTTTGGAGGGATTAAAAAAAGTAATTAGCGACTAAAATATTTAGTCGCGAATTGTTATTAATTATATATGTATTTTGTTCCAACCCCAAACCGAACAACCAGCAAATCTATTTACATTTTTATTTTACTTATAGAAAATCATTAATACCATCAAAACAAATAAATTATATAAATGTAAGAGAGATGCAACTATAGTAGTCCTGACCAATTTATGAGTGAAAATAAATAAAAGTAAGATTTTATATTATTTGTATATAAAATATATATTCAATATGATTTAATAATCTAATTACTTTAATATCATGTAATGACTAATAATTATAGTATATTTAATACTTTTATATATCTATATATGTATAATTCGAGTTATGGATTGCTCGGATTGTTTGACGTCTTTGTCAAACTCGTCACAAATTTAATTTCAGGCTGTCCTGAATTTTTGCCCAAACTCCATACCGAATTTGAAAATATCTTGTCAAAGCCTTAAAAAAATTCGGGCTGGGTTCAGGTTGGTTGGGTTTGAAGCCCGCCCAAATTGCACCCTTATGTGATATTTTTCCCTTTCAAAATGTTAATGACAATCACATTGCACTGAAATTAATGTATGAGGTTTAATAGTTCTAATTGAAATTACGAAAATTAAAGTGAAATGTAATTTACCTCATCCTCGTTAACTGGGAAGTATGAATCCTTAGATTTGAATTTTACCAGTCCTATAGTCCTCCCCCTTTCCCTACTATCATTAAGTATTGGTTCAAATTTTACAAGGACTTTTTTGTTCATAAAATTAAGCTTTAAAAAGTTATTAATTTAGATAGTTGCTTCAATTGTACCACATAAGTTGACATAAAAATTTCTAATAAATAAATAAATGAAAGTGATAACTTAAGGGTGAAAAAATAATAATAATAATAATAATTTATGGGATAAAGGTTAAACAAACTTTTTATTTTTAGTATTATATTTCTTATTTAAAAATCAATTATATTCACATGAAACAAGCTTCTGTGGAATCCATTTTCATGTGGATTGAACGTGCAATTGAGCCCACAGGCTCATCACAAATCTTATTCCAGTGGTTTAAATAGTGTGATTTCATTCTTATTATATTTATTTATTTAAAATCAAATAATTTTGTTTTGAAAAATATACTTAGGAGTTAGAATCTGCTTTGACACATGCTATTTATAAAAAACAATTCAAAGTCATTCAAAAAGTCAAAAACTTAAAAGAATTTCAACGCATATAAAAAAAAAAAAAAAAGTAAAGATCCTTCTTAATTCAACGTATCTAATTTTGCATGATAATTTCATTTGGTTTAACCTTATTAAAAAAAGCCCTCAATATAATTTATGCTTAAATTTGTAGAATCTTTTTTTAATTATATTTTAATCTCAAAAAGGTCAATTTTAATTTATTCTTTATTTTGTTTCAACTTGTTTTCTTTTTATATAGGAGTTTCTACGTATAGATAAATTTTTATTAGGTTTGATTGGCATCTATAAGATTCATCTCCCATTTGTGTTTTTCTCCTAATTCAACTCCCTTTTATAGGGAATTGAACTTATGATCTCATCCTTAGGATTAAACCTTATAGAAGAGTGATGCTTAATACGGCCCCATTTTGGAAACGATTTTTTAGTAACTTTTGCCTAAAATGTGAGGTACAAAAAAAAACAGTAATTGATACGCACACAAGAACAATACATAACCAAACACACTATTTTTTTTTAACTTTCTAATACTTTTTTTAAATTTTTCCACGAAATCAACACTTCAAGCGGTGGCTGATATTAGGAGAATGGTGGGTCATATTTATGCAGATTTGTTTAGGAGTAAGTTTATACCACATATATATATATATATATAATATATATATATAATAATATATATATATAAATATGTAGCAATAATCTTTGACTTTTTTTTTTTTTTGAAGTAAAGTATTTACATACAGATCTCTTAACTATATAAAAAAATATTATTTTGATTCTTTAATAATACCAACTATAAATAGACCTCTTAATTTATTGAGAAGTAATTACTTTGCTGTGCTACAATTGATTTATATATATTTTTATTTTCTTTTTTTCATGAATTTTATAATATTTATTTTTTTAGATACATTTTATCTAATATAGCTTAAAAAATAATAACATCAGGTTGAAACTTTTTTTAAAAAAAAATTCAACCAAAATACAAAGAATATTAAAAAAATATATATATATTAATGTATTTTCATATTTTATTGTATTCAATAAATTTTTTAAAAGATTTTTGTATAAATTTTATTTTTTAATTATCAAGATTAAACAGATTTTTAAAAGGTAAAAAAAAAAAGTTGATTAAAATATTTTTAAAAAAATTACTAAAAAATATGAAAAAATACAAATTGAAAACTCAAAAAATTTTTTTAAAAATTCCCAAAACAGTAACTAGTTCATCTCCCCTTTATGGACTTTGCATCTCTTTTACCGACCAAAATTATTTTTGTCGCGAAAACATACTGGGCAACAAAATTTTAGTCGCCGTTAATTTGTCTTCAGCTACAAAATAAATAGTCGGATCTCTCTCTTTTAGCATCAGAGGCCAGCGGGTTTGTTGCAACCCTTGCCTATATTGAATTGGTTTCTTCTGGGAACCTACCTTGGTTTCCACTGAACCCCTGGAGGTGTAGAAGAATGGTTTTGTATTCTCTTTATGTATGGCTCATCAAAGCTGGAAAAATAAAAATAAAAAAAACATTTTGCCATGGGCGAGCGTCCTACCGTACCGCCCCCTCGTGTACAGCAAGGACCACGTTACACAAACCACGCGGTGCACGCGAACCACGTTAGTGTCGTTTCTTATACTTCCTCCGTCCCAAAATAATGATTTTTTTGAGAATTTAATTTTTTTTAGTAGTACAATTATTACATTTAAAAAAATTTAATTTTTTAAAATTATCCTTTTGATAGTATATTTTTTGAGAATATCAATGTCATAATTATACTTTTTATATTGTTTATTAATTTAAAAGAAGGTAAAATAAAAAATTTATATTATTTTTCTACTTGATTTTTGAAGAGGGACTAATATTTTGGGACAATGAAAAATGGAATAAGGGACTAATATTTTGAGACGGAGAGAGTATATAATTACAATTAGAAAAAATATATAAATTTATATAATTATATTAATTTTTTAGTAAATGATTTGGAAAGATAGAAATAAATAATGATAAAAAATACATATTTTAATATAAAAATGATTCATATTATTGATGAATAGAAATTATGTGTTAGGTAAATTAAAATAATATGCAAGTCTAGGGTATTGATTATTGTTGTGGTTTTAAAAATAAAAATAAAAAGAACATAAATTTTAGATGTTTAGCATAATAACATCGACAACTCTTCTAGTATTGGTTAAAACAATTGAAATTATGACAAATAAAGTTTAGACTAATGAATAAAAAAAATATATATTTTAATGTAAAATAAATAAGGCTATTTTTTTTATCCATACAATTAAAAAATTATGAATGAAATGGAATAAAAAATATTAATTTTATGTGAATTAAACCCAAAATAATATTATATATTAAATTTAAGATATTCAATGTATTTTTTTCTAAATTATTTACCCAAAACTATAACATTATAAAGGAAATTATCACAAAAGATGATACTAAGACACAAAGTTACAATCATATTCAAATCTTAAAAAACAAAAAATTACGACCATATATATATAAGTATATCATAACTTTTTTATTTTTTTTCTTTTGTCTTTTTCATACAACACTAATGAATCATTATTGCACGTACCTACCAACGTCCTTTTCATAATATAGGTGAAAGGGTGAGTCGCAAGTTGAAATTTGAATTTGATTGTTATGTTTGGATTTGTAAGGTTTATTATAAATTTGTTTCAATAATTTAAACTATTTATTTTGTGTAATTTTTTATAAATATCATTTATAATAAAAAAATAAAATCTATTGATGATCACAATCTTTCATTTTTATTATGTTTATTTTAAAAAAAAAATGAATAATTTGATTTTTAAAGCAAACTTGTTATTTATTAATTTTTTTTAATAAAAATTGTATATAGTTTTTTAATTTAGCATTTGGTGTATTGTTCAATTGTTCAATTTTGTAATTAATTTCTTCCCCATTAAAAAAAATAGATAGTCTCTAAAACATGGAAATTATAAGGCATTATATTATCGCAATTTGCCCCTACCCAACCAGCATAGGTCCAATAAAAAACTTAGAAAAATAATATACAAATTAATTTTTATACTTAGTAATGTGTAAGAGATGATTAACTAATTATTTGAGAAGATATGAAAGAGAAAATTGCCTTACATATTTTAGTTGATTATAAAAGAATAAAAAGAATTATTTGACTTTACCATGAATGAGGTCGAGGCCATATATATATATATATATAATAGATTCATGATACAATTTAGGAAATAATATAAATAAAGAAACAATACTAAATCAATTATTAATACAATCACAAATTATATACATAATACTAAAAATAAAAAGATTTTATGTATTCTAGTTTCTATATTCAACACCCCCTCAAGCTGGTGTGAAAATATTCAACAATTGCAGCTTGCCAATGGATGACTGGAAGAAGTCGGAAAAAACTCAACGGCTAGTCTAAATAAATGCTACTGAACAAATTTAATAGTCCACTAAATAAAAAAAGGCGAAAAAAAGGCAAGGCTGTCGCCCACTGGTAAAGCAAAATTAACTAGTACTTAACCTAACTCTGATACCAAAAAGAATCAAAAGAATTATTTGACTTTTCCATGAGTGAGGTAGAGGCCATGTACATATAATAGATTCATTATACAATTTAGGAAACGATATAAATAAGGAAACAATACTAAATCAGTGATTAACACAAGCACAAATTATATACATAATATTAAAAATAAAAAGATTTTATATATTCTAATTTCTATATTCAACAATTGTCACATCATTGAGTTTGAAAAGTGGATCTAACCTTTTAGCTTAAATAACAATGCTCAAAAAAATATAGAGAGAATTGCACATAAGTGAGGAGCACAAAAAATATTTATAAAAAGTGATAACATTATAAATATTAATAATTAAAATTATTAAGTTTTTTACTTTTTTGCAAATATTTTTTTTGTGTTCCTGATGTGCAATTTTCCCAAAATATATGGCATAGGTCAAAACAGTAATGTGCAAGGCAAATTTAATTTCAATTAGAATTTTGCATAAAATTTTGTTAAGAAACATTAATATATGCTCTAAATTTGTTACACAAAAATCTCACAATATACCCATGTAGGCTCCGTTTGGTAAAGAGTTTTTTTATTTTATTTTATTTTATTTATTTTCTAGTAAAAAAGTTAACAAATTCAATTTCATTAGTAAAAGGTCATATCATACACATTAATTACTTAGGCTCTGCTTGGTTGTGATTTGTAAACGTGTTTTTACACGTGCGTTTGAGTATGATGTTTGGTTGTTATTTTGGAATCAATTTTCACAAGCTCTGCAGAGAGCTCTGTGCATCAGCCGCTGCTTTTGTGAAAATTTTGCCCAGGGGAAGACCGCCCGGATGTCCTCCGCTGTACAGAATAAATTTTTTTTTTCTTTTTTTTGCAATTGATTTATATAATTGGGAAAAATATTTTTCAAAATTTTTTTAATTTTTAATGTGCTTTAAAATAATTTTGAGTTGTATGTTTAGTTATGAGTTGTAAATTTTTGTATCACATATCAAATATCACATCAACAATTCCCCACTCAAATCAAACCTCTTTTCCAAAACTATTTTCAAAACTCTTTATCAAACAAATTTTCTACACTCAAATCATAATTCTACAACACACAAACTCAAAATACAACTTATACTCTCAAATCACATTTACAAAACACAACCAAACGCAGGCTTAATTTTTTTCCTACAATTATTTATTCAACTAAAAAATTTACCTCATAAAAAAGTTAAAAAATAATTAAAAAAGTACCAAAATAGTCAAGTTTTAGTGGTTTTGATGATTTTTTTTTATTAAAATATAAAGTAAAAGAAGTATTTGATAACTTTTTAAAAAACATTTAGGGAAAAAAATGTTAAAAATAAAGAGAATAGAAAGAAATATTTAACTTTTTTTTTTAAAACTAAAAATACTATCATCCCAAACTGATCCTTGATATCTAAAACATACTTTAATTTTGGGCAATAACATTGGCACAAACACAATTATTTAAATAAAAAAAGACAGGTACTTGCGAGAAGAATAATTCAAAAAATTAATAATCTTATTAAAAATATAGTCCCTGTTTGGTAGAATTTTTTTTTTAAGTTAAAAGTTGATAATTAGAAAATACAGTTCGAAGCACGTATATCCTAACTTTCAAATAATCATCTTATTTAAATTATTTATGCCTAATAAGTTGTAAGCAGAAGTTGCAATAAACAATCTAGCACAGATTTTCAAATCAGAATAAGCTATAATCACCCCTAAAAACTATAACAAACAGTCCCATAAGAGGCCAAATATAATTGATTGTAAGAAAAAAAATTAAAAATGGCTAAATTACTCACAAGTCTTTTTTGAAAAGTGCATATTCTATTTAATCCTAAAATCTTTTAGATAGACTCAAAAGTTCTATGCCCATTATCTTCTCCTCTTTTTCTACACCTTATTTTTTCTTTTTATCTCTCTTTCTCTGAGATTGAGATTGACCACGACCACGACCACGACTACGACTACAACTATGACTATGCCTTTCTTCTTTTCTTTCTCTTTCTAATTTACAGTTACTAACGACCGGCGACTACTATTGATTAGGGTTCACGGGCAACCACCGAGCACTAACTCCTTATATCACGCCCACCGACAGCGAAAGAGATGAGTTTCTAATAAAGAATATGAGTAGATATACTCAAATCTGATGTAGATCTACTCAGATCTACATTAAATTTGAGTAGATCTACGTTAGATCCAGATAGATCTAAACGAGAAAATAGTTACTGGAGTACAAGCATCTCTTTATATCTATAACGCCCTCAAAATACAATATATATAATCCATTCATAAGATCTATAAACATAATAAAATGGTATACTTCATTCATCAGAGTTTATATTACAAAGAGGTATTACTTGCATTTTACATTCATAAATATCCATCATGAATCTATAGCATGTAACCTTAGATTAACAACAACAAAATAAATGCCCTACGGGCTTTCATCTTTCCAAGTTATCACTTGGTTACAACAAAAGAAAAGTCCTAAGCTCTATACATGTAAATCCCTCGGCTTGACTAAACATTTAAACATATCATAACAAAAATAAAGAGATACAAAGAGATACAAAAGTGCATACAAAAGTGTAAATCCCTGGGCTAGGGTTTTGAGTGAAAGAGATACAAAAGTGATGCAGAAAAGTTATGCTGCGAACTGATATACGCGATCTTCGCTCGAGCGAAGGAGTTGTCGCTCGAGCGACCAGACACAACAAGTTACCTTGCTCGAGAGCAAGAAGCCTTGCTCGAGCGTAGAATGCATACCTTCGGGTATTTCACAAACACACACCCTCACTTGAGCGCAAAAAACCTCGCTTGAGCGAAGAACTTCATCTTTCCAGAAAAGCTGCGTCTGGGAAGCAAACCTAAGAACTCCCAATTCTCGCTCAAGCGCAAGAAACCTCGCTCGAGCAAAGGAGCAAATTTTACAAGGCTCGCTCGAGCGCAAGAAGCCTCGCTTGAGCGAAGAGGCCAAAATCTGAGCAACAACAATCTAGACCAACTAACAACCAACCTGTTCCAAACTCGCCCAACAAGCTCCAAAACTCAAATGCAAAGAGTCAAAGGAGAAAATAAGACATGGATACAATATTCAACCACAGAACTCGAGTCCGGAACACAATGAAAGTCGGGGCAAAACCGGGATCTCTATAATATCTATCTCTTTCCTTCGATCTCTTAACTTTAATACTTTTTCTGTACTACACACTTCTATTTTTCTACTATAATGGAGAAACTTTTCATATTCTAAACAAGTTGTTTTCGAGTTTTAATTATAGGCGGTGAAAATTGTAAAACTTTATAGTTTCAGTTTTTTTGTGTTGAAATGAATCATTTTTTAGTACTGTAAAATTTTACAGTTTCATAACTTTTTTAAAACTATAAAATTTTGCAGTTTCATAACATATTTTTCAGTTTGATTAATAAAGATAAATACTTAACAAAATCATGATATTGTAACATTTTACAGTTTCAAAACTTGTTTTTCAGTTTGATAAATATTGAAAATTATTTGCTTTAAACCCTACAAAAATTGAAAATAACATTTTTTTTTTCATTGTTACTGTTTGTTGTTCTTAGGTTTTTTTTTCTTTTCTTTTCTTTTCTTCTTCTTCTTCTTCTTCTTCTTTCAGTTTATCAATATTTAGCACATTTTGCTATGTTTTTTCACTTTAATTTCTCTATTTATTCTTTTTCTTTTTTTGGACAATATTCTAGACATTCCGGTGAGTCTTCAACGATATTCTTAATGTCTAATGAACATTCTAGACATTTCAATGACTTTCGATGACGTTCAGAAGATTCCTACAATCACTACAACAAAATGCACTTCTGGCGACCACTTTTGGTGACTAAAAAAATTTAGTCGCCAAAAGTTGTGGAATTGGCGACTAAAAATAATATTAGTCGGCAAAAGTCAAATATTTAGCTACTAATTTTTTTTAGTCAAGGAATATTGATTATTGGTGACTAAAAAAAAATTTAGTCTCTAAAAATATTACAATTGGCGACTAAAAAATTTTTAGTAGCCGTATAGCTAGTTTTGGCTACTAAAATTGTTTAGTAGCCAAATGAAAAGAAAAAAATTATTTTTTTTATCTTTGGCGACTCAGCGACAAAAGAATATTTTAGTAGCCTCGTAGATAGTTTTAGCTACTAAAATTGTTTAGTAGCTGAATGAAAAGAAAAAAAATTATTTTTTATCTTCGGCGACCAAACGTTTGGTCGCCAAAAGTATATTTTCAGTGACAAAAGAATATTTTAGTAGCCGTATAGTTAGTTTTAGCTACTAAAATTGTTTAGTAGCCAAATGAAAAGAAAAAAAAATATTTTTTTATCTTTGGCAACCAAAAGTTTAGTCGCCAAAAGTATATTTTTAGCGACAATAGAATATTTTAGTCGCCAAAAAACTAAAATATTTGGAGGGAGATTTCAAATTTTGGAGGGATTAAAAAAGTAATTAGCGACTAAAATATTTAGTCGCGAATTGTTATTAATTATATATGTATTTTGTTTCCAACCCAAACTGTAACAAACCAGCAAATCTATTTACATTTTTATTTATTTATAGAAAATCATTAATACCATCAAAACAAATAAATTATATAATGTAAGAGAGATGCAGCTATAGTAGTCCTGACAATTTATGAGTGAAAATAAATAAAAGTAAGATTTTATATTATTTGTATATAAAATATATATTCAACATGATTTAATAATCTAAATTACTTTAATATCATGTAATGACTAATAATTTATATGTATATTTAATATTTTTATATATCTATATATGTATAATTCGAGTTTTGGATTGCTCGGGTTGTTTGACGTATTTGTCCAAACTCGCCCAAATTTAATTCAGGCTTCTGAATTTTTGCCCAAACTCATACCGAATTTGAAAATATCTTGTCAAAGCCTTAAAAAAATTCGAGCTGCGTTCAGGTTGGTTGGGTTGAGCCCGCCCAAATTACACCCTTATGTGATATTTTTCCCTTTCAAAAATGTTAACAACACATAATGAACTGATCACATTGCACTGAAATTGAATGTATGAGGTTTAAATAGTTCTAATTGAAATTACGAAAATTAAAGTGAAATGTAATTTACCTCATCCTCATTAACTGGGAAGTATGAATCCTTAGATTTGAATTTTACCAAGTCCTATAGTCCTCCCTCTTTCTCTACTATCATTTACGTATTGTTCAAATTTTACAAGGATTTTTTTGTTTGTAAAATTAAGCTTTAAAATTTAAAAGTTATTAATTTAGATAGTTGTCTTCAATTGTACCACATAAGTTGACATAAAAAATTCTAATAAATAAATAAATGAAAGTGATGACTTAAGGGTGAAATAATAATAATAATAATAATAATTTATGGGATAAAGGTTAAACAAACTTTTTATTTTTATTTTTTATATTTCTTATTTAAAAAATCAATTATATTCACATGAAACAAGCTTCTGTGGAATCCATTTTCATGTGGATTGAACGTGCAATTGAGCCCACAGAGCTCATCACAAATCTTATTCCAGTGGTTTAAATAGTTGATTTTATTCGATAGTTGTCTTCAATTGTACCACATAAGTTGACATAAAAAATTCTAATAAATAAATAAATGAAAGTGATGACTTAAGGGTGAAAAAATAATAATAATAATAATAATTTATGGGATAAAGGTTAAACAAACTTTTTATTTTTAGTATTTATATTTCTTATTTAAAAAATCAATTATATTCACATGAAACAAGCTTCTGTGGAATCCATTTTCATGTGGATTGAACGTGCAATTGAGCCCACAGAGCTCATCACAAATCTTATTCCAGTGGTTTAAATAGTTGATTTTATTCTTATTATATTTATTTATTTAAAAATAAATAATTTGTTTTAAAAAATATACTTAGAAGTTAGAATCTGCTTGACAACGGGCTATTTTAGTAAAAACAATAGTCAAAGTCATTCAAAAAGTAAACAACTTAAAAGAATTTTAACTCATATAAAAAAAAGAGTTAAAGATTCCTTCTTATTCACTCTAATTTTTGCATTAATTTCATTTGGTTTAACTTATTAAAAAAAGCCCTCAATATAATTATGTTAAATTTGTAGATCTTTTTTAATTATATTTTAATCTCAAAAAGGTCAATTTAATTTATTCTTTATTTTGTTTCACTTGTTTTCTTTTATATAGGAGTTTCTACCGTAAGATAATTTTATTAGGTTGATTGGCATCTATAAGAATTCATCTCCCCATTCTTGTGTTTTTCTCCTAATTCAACTCCCTTTAAGGAGAATTGAACTTATGATCTCTCCTTAGGATTAAACCTTTAGAAGAGTGATGCTTATATACGGCCCATTTGGGAAACGATTTTTTTAGTAACTTTTTGCCTAAAATGTGAGGTACAAAAAAATAACAGTAATGATACGCACACAAAGAACCAAATACATAACCAAACACATAATTTTTTTTTAACTTTCTAATACTTTTTTTAACTTTTCCACTGAAATCAACACTTCCAAGCGTGGCTGAATATTAGAGAATGGTGGGTCATATTTATGCAGATTTGTTTAGGGTAAGTTTTATATATATATATATATATATGCAATAATCTTTGACCTTTTTTTTTTTAAGTAAGTATTTACATACAGATCTCTTAAACTATAAAAAAAAAATTATTTTGATTCCTTAAAATATACAAACATATAAATAGACCTCTTAAATTATTGAGAAGTATTACTTTGCCTGTACTACAAATTGGAAATTTTTTTTTTAAAAAAATCAACAAATACAAAGAATATTAAAAAAAATATATTTTAATATATTTTCGTATTTTATTGTATTCAATAAATTTTTTTAAGATTTTTGTATAAATTTTATACTTTTTAATATATCAAGATTAAACGGATTTTAAAAAGGTAAAAAAAAAATTGATTAAAATATTTTTAAAAATTACTAAAAATATAAAAATACAAATTGAAAACTCAAAAAATTATTTTTAAAAATTCCAAACCGTAAATCGTTCATCTCTCCCTTATTGGACTTTGCATCTGTTTTACCGACCAAAATTATTTTTGGTCGCGAAAAATACTTTGGGCAACCAAAATTTTAGTCGCCGTTAATTTGTCTTCAGCTACAAAATAGAATAGTCGGCATATATATTTCATTTGCCGACAAAAAATTGATTTAGTCGCTAAAAATGATAAAAGTTTTGGGAGGGAAACAATATTGTTTCCCGCGTTTCCTCTGTTAGACGAAATGATATTCAAACTCTCTCACACCCAGACAGTCTCACCACCAAACCTCACACAAAATCACTTCATCGTAGCCTACCGTACGGAGGACGTCGGCACGACCACTCACAGCCAAAAATCACCACTGCCACAGCCGCAGATCACAGGTTTTCTCTCTCTCACTCTCAGTCTGTCTGTGTGTCTGTCTCTCTTGCTCTCTCTCTCTCCCTCTCCCATCCTTTGTCTCTCTCTTTTCTGATTGTTCATTTAGGGTTTAATTTCGTGTTCATTTAGACTATTCCTCTATTTCCCCCTTTTTTGAGTTTTTGGACTGAAAAGTGTTTTTTGTTAGTTTTCACAGTCTCTTATATATATATATATATATATATATATGTATGTATTAAGTTTTGTGTTGAATGTTGAACTGTGATGTTGAATATGTCACACGTATCATAGAATTTTGCTGGGGGTTTGTAATTGTTGTATTAGTTTTACAGGTTTTGGGCAATCAATACTAGATTATGAATCATATGAAAATTTGATGTGATTGGATATAGAAATTAGTGAACACTTTTTTTCTTTTGGTGGAGGCATGTTAATGGGTTGATATCTACTCCATTCATGTTATTGTTGTGATTGTTTCCTTATTTATTTATTGAAAAAGAGTAATCGTGGTTTTTATTGGATTTCTTATAAATAGACATACAAATTGTAGTGGTGCTACCTTCGTATCTAGAAAATAAATCAAGTAAGAAATTAGTTTTTGTATAATATTTTCTTTGGAAAAATGGTAACACCGAGGTGGCAATGGCATTTCTAATGTTATTTACATGTATGGATTTATTTTTTTAATTATATTTTCTTATTTTTAAACATAAAAATGTAACGGGCCTATATTAATAAATATAGGTGAGATTGTAAAAAAATCAAGGAAGTAATTTGTATGTGTATGGTATTTTTCTTTTAAAAAATTGTCCTTCCCCATTTATACATGACCTGTTTTATGGCACCTAATCGTTTTTTCATTTCAATAATATTTAAAGATAGTCTATGAATTCTATAAAACTTGATATACTTAAAGCAACCAAGCATGCAAACACCATTTATGGTTCTAATTCAATAAATGGTGTTGGCTGTTTTGTTTGTTTTCAGTTTTATTTTTTCGTTTTTCCTTTTATTTGTAGTTTAGGTTTTGACTTTCAGATTGAGATGTTTCCAAAAGACATGATTGCAATGCTAATGGTAAACGAGATAAATCTCTCGCGTATGCTCCTTTTGTTTCCATTTCAGGGTAGTTGTTCATTGTCCTTTGAGGATGGTTGTTTCTGTATATTGGTGATAATTTAAATCAAATGTTTAGCTTCTGAACCTTAAGCCTTGAACTAGTAATATAGGTGTTGTCGTATCGGGTCATCTTAATTTGTTTGTGCCCCTTTACTCTGTTTTATTGCTTGGGTGCTTTTTAGCTTGATTTGTTCTCTTCCCCATTTCTCCTCTTCTTTACTAGCAAAGTAGGTATATCTTTAATCACAAACTAGTAAATTTTTCAATAGCTAGATGACGATGAGTGAAGTTATATGTTTTTTTCTTGAGAATTGCCAAATAAGATTTTCACTCTCGTGAAAAGACCAAAAAGGCTTAGCTATATAGGTACAAGACACCAGATACTTGTCTTGTTTATTTTCATGGTGATTAATGTCTAAGTTGATGTATGAGGTGTGCTGAGATTGTCTTTCTGTCGTTGGATCCTAGGGCTAGAGGGTTTGAGCAAAACCTATGGATTCGGATATTTCAATATGGAGTAATGCTAGAGACCCAAAAAAAATTATTAAAGTTTCTATCAAATGTCTTACATGAGTGTGGGACCCACGCAATGTGGGTCTCATGTGGATCCCATATCCATGTGAGACATTTGGTAAAATTTTTGATTAAATTTTTGATCCCACACCCATCTTAATTTGTTTGTTCTCTATTTTATGCCCAAATGATTGGATCCCTATATTTTTCATTTTGTTGATCACTTATGTATTGCTCACAAGATGTTTGACGAAATAATTTGTTCTCTGTTTTACATCTATATATTAACTAAATAATTTTGCCTCTATTGATGCCAATTGAATATTTGCCCCTGGAAGATGTGAACATGCATTGACAGAGCCATATTTGGTTGCGCAACACAAGTTTTTGGCCCATGCAGAAGTTGTTTCCATATACAGAAACAAATACTAGGTATGCTGTTTGATGTCATAAATTACTGATTACAAATTTCAGTTTCATAACGCATATTGATGAATTCTCAGTTTCATAACACAAAGACTAGTGGCATCATGTAAATTTGCAAACATCTATAATGTGATCTTGAATTTGATCGGTCCTGTATGCAAGGTTCAAGAAATAAAATATGAGTAGCTTTCCATCAAAGTGTCCTAAACATTTTTGTTTCTTGGGAAACCAACACTAAACATTTCCATTTCTTAAGAAAACAAAATTCTAGTATTTCCACCAAATAAAATAGGGGTTTTTCTAGGAATCCACATTTTGGTACCTGTGTTTCAGAATGGAAAACTTTCCCTCGAGAACACTAATTTTTTATTCTTTCTTTTGAGCAGCCAAGAACATTAAATTTGGAAACCTGAATTTTTTTTTTTTTTCTTATTAGGATTCTTTTATAAGACAAAACATCAAATAATGTTAGGTGTGTACCCAATCTTTCCCCTCCCAAACACATTAATGTGAATAGATTGTTTTGTTTGTTCCCTCTTTGTTGTTTTTAGTTTGTTCCATCACCATTTATTAGGTAAGTATCTTTAGTTTCTTTCAAATTTAGGGAAAATATTTAAAACAGCCACCTCATTGTCCGAAGACCATCACGAGCAGCTCACCCTAAATTAAAAAAACTTGTAAGAGAAAGTGGCTCATTGATAGGATGCATGATTAGAGAATTAGGGACAAAAATGTGAGGGGGAAAAAAAAAAAAAGAGGCAAAAATGAGCCGTTGGGTTGGCAAAAATGCAAAACATCTACTAATCTACTTGAAGACCATCACAAACATCTCACTCTAAATTAAACAAATTTGTGAGAGCAAGTGGTGCATTGATAGGACGCACGGTTAAAGAATTAGAGAAAAAATGTGAGAAAAAAGGCAAAAACGAGCCCCCGAGGGGCATAAATGCAAAACAGCTGCCAATCTATCCAAAGACCATCACCGACACCTCGCCCTACATTAAACAAACTTGTGAGAACAAGAGGCATGTCGATAGGACATACAATTAAAGAATTGTAGACAAAAATGTGAGAAAAAAGGCAAACACAAGCCATTGGGGGCAAAAAAGCCAAATAGGCCCTGAATCACTGTACGGATGTTATAGGCAGCTTCCTCATGACAAATAGGACCTGTGGGGACAGACTGGACATAATTAGCACATGCAGGAAGGGAGTTAGAGTCGAAAACGCCTTAAACTTAGTCGAAAAAGGGTGTTCGGGGGGCAAAAATGCAAAACAGCACCCGAACCACCATATAGATGTCAAGGTTAGATTCCCCATGACAAATATGGCCTGTGATAGTAGACGGAATGTAATTTGCACGTGTAGTTTGGAAATTAGAGCCGAAAACGCCTTAAATTTAACCGAAAAAGGGTGTTGAGGGGGAAAAATGTGAAATAGCCCCCAAACCACCATATGGATGTCACAGTCACATTCCTCATGACAAATAGGACCTGTGACAGTAGACAGAATGTAATTCACACGTGTAGTTTGGAAGTTAGAGTTGAAAACGCCTTAAACTTAACCGAAAAAGGGCGTCAAGTGGGCGAAAATGCGAAACAGCCCCCAAACCACGATATGGATGTCACGGCTAGCTTCCTCGTGATAAATAGGACCTGTGTTAACAGACAGAATGTCATTAGCACATATAGTTTGGGAGTTAGAGCCGAAAACGCATTAAACTTAATCGAAAAAAAGGCATTAAGGGGGCGAAAATGCGAATCAACCCCCTAACCACCGTACGGATGTCACCGCCACCTTTCCCATGATAAATAGGACCTGTGTAAACCGACAGAATGTCATTAGCACACATAGTTTGGGAGTTAGAGCAAAAATGCATTAAACTTAACCGAAAAAAGGCGTTAAAGGGGTGAAAATGCGAATCAACCCCCTAACCACCGTACGAATGTAACGGCCTCCTTTCCTTTGAAAAATAAGACCTGTGACAACAGACGAAATGTAATTAGCACATGTAGGTTGGGAGTTAGAGCCGAAAATGCAATAAACTTAACCGAAAAAGGGCATTAAGGGGGCGAAAATGTGAAATAGCCCCGAAACCACCGTACGGATGTCACGGCCACCTTCCCCGTGACAAATAGGACTCGTGACAACATACGAAATGTAATTAACACGTGTAGGTTGGGAGTTAGAGCCGAAAATGCCTTAAACTTAACTGAAGAAAGGCGTTAAGGGAGCGAAAAAGCGAAACAACCTCGGAAAACACCGTAGGAATGTCACGGTCAACTTCCCTGTGACATATAGGACCTGTGACAATAAAAGGAATGTAATTACCACGTGTAGGTTGGGAGTTAGAGCCGAAAATGCAATAAACTTAACCGAAAAAGGGCATTAAGGGGGCGAAAATGTGAAATAGCCCCGAAACCACCGTACGGATGTCACGGCCACCTTCCCCGTGACAAATAGGACTCGTGACAACATACGAAATGTAATTAACACGTGTAGGTTGGGAGTTAGAGCCGAAAATGCTGCAAACTTGACCGAATTCAACTTGAAGTGTATAAGGATTTTCTTGAATTAACATAAAAATTTTAACTTGAGTTGAGCAATGAGTTGTCCTAAATCAATAAACTGCACTTTCTACTATAAAAAAAAAATAAAAATAGTTAAATATGGAGCATATAAGAAAATTAATTTGAGTTATACACACCAAACATTAGAATTAATTTCCTTGCAATATGATTAAATCTAATTGTATAAAAATAACTAATATTTTATGGGTATCTTTTATGTGTATTATATGTAATTATATATTTTGAAAATAGAATTTAGATTGATCAAGTTCGTAGAGTCTCTACCTAGGTTTTGATTGAAATTAATTTGGAATTGACAAATTTTAATCCAAATGTTGACTAAATTTAAATTACATTACCAGACCTCTCAAATTTTTATAGTTAAACTCAAGTTGCTCAAGTTGGCACCCCTATCTTTATTAGGTGATGACAATACTTTTGAATTCTGGCTCTGACTAGAGGAGTAATTTGGGCAGACTCAACAGTCCAAAATCCTCTTATGATTCGAGCAACAATTTTTTTATTTATTTTATTTATTTTTTATTTTTTATAATTTGGTACAAACTTAGGTAAAAATTCAGCCCTAGCGACTTAAAGCTTCTATATAAACATACATATAAATTATTAACCGTTGAATGATGTTAAAATAATCTAAACTGTTATTATCATATAAACAAGTAGGGTCGGGCTTAGGCTTAAGCAAATGAGTCTGAATAACAATCAAGTTTGAGTGGAGTTAGGCAATTCTCAACATAAATTGAGTTGGATTTGAACAACTTCTAATTTTGGCTTGTAAACTTGGGATTTGGTCTTTGTATATTATCAAGTTAGTGACGTTTATATTTGAGAAAAGTACGTAGGATGGTGCGAACGAATATACTAATTATTATTATTTAAAAAAAAATATGCACTAAATCATTAATTTCTACATACATAAAAGTAAAAAATAAAAAATAAAATTAAAGCATATAAATAAACATGTTTATTTTACTAGTTACAAAAAATAGCAACTATAATATAATTTATAGACGCTCTTTCATATCTTTAAAAACAATTATGCTAGAAGAGTAATGATTTACAAACAAAAAATTCATAGATAATTTCTATACATAATTTTGATGATGTGGCTTAGGATAAACCATTTACTTTAAAACAAAACACCAGCAAAAATGGCATTTATTTATCAAAATAGCTTTGTCACATTATTCTTGTGATGTTTCATAAATGAATATGATTAGCATTTTCCATGATAAAAATTGGCATTTGAACCCCAAGCAATATTTTTTTTAATAAGTTTTCATAAAAAAAAATTTTTTTTTCCGTTCAAAAAAAAAAAAAAAAGTAAAATATTGCGATGATATATAACAATGCTTAAAACAATTATTGTTTCTACATGAAAAATAATATTATTGTATGAATTTATTTAACCTCTTGCATGTATTCATGCTGTAAAAACCATATGTACATATTGACAACGCATCCACCATATTTAAAAAATATTGAGATAGTTGGCACTCACCGTAACACATGAAAAGCCATATAAGAAGTGAAGAGTTCTAATAAAATGTTTTGGATGATATAAAACAACTCTCTTCTTTGAATTATTAACACCACGACGTAAATGTAATTTTTGTATCTAATTCAATCCATTAACTAGCAATATCTGCATAATAAGGTAGGCTATGCTTACATGGTAATTTATTATTAGACGGTGATGTTGATGTGGTATTACTGTTGTAATGAAAAATTTTTGCCTTTGTAAGCGGTGATTTATGTTATATTTGACCATTAGTATATATTGCTCGTGTTATTCCTTTTTTAATTGAAAGTTTGAATTGTACACCTAATCTAAGTGGTGTAGCTATTAAAACAACTTATAGATTATACCTTAACAGATTATAGATTATGACTTTAATCAGAAGTTGTTAATCTGTTTGGTGTAGCTGTTGGATTATAGATTTAAGTTGCTGAGTAGTGTTTGTTAAATAAGCTGTAAAATAGTTTTTTCAATTAATTTTTATTTTTTGTTTGTCTGCATTTCTCATAAAAAATAATAATAATAATCTATAGTCCATTTGAGTCTTTTTCTATTTTTAAAAAAATAAAAAATAAAAAAATTTAAGAGTATAACCATAAATTAACATGTCCACAGCAGAAGCTGATAATCAGAAGCACGGGGTGAGCAGCTTCTCAGAATCTGCTTTTTTGAGTTAAAATAAGCTGTTAGAATCAAAAACTGTTTGAAATAAGTTTAACCAAACAGTCCAAAATAACTTTTTCAAAGCTAAAAGCTATAAGTTGGCTCTAAAAAGCTAAAACAAACACCCTCATAGTTTGGGAGTTAGAGCCGAAAACGCATTAAACTTAATCGAAATAAAGGCATTAAGGAGGCGAAAATACGAATCAGCCCCCTAACCACCGTACGGATGTCACCGCCACATTCCCCATGATAAATAGGACCTGTGTGAACCGACAGAATGTCATTAGCACACATAGTTTGGGAGTTAGAGCCGAAAACGCATTAAACTTAACCGAAAAAAGGCGTTAAAGGGGTGAAAATGCGAATCAGCCCCCTAACCACCGTACGAATGTAACGGCCACCTTTCCTATGAAAAATAAGACCTGTGACAACAGGCGAAATGTAATTAGCACGTGTAGGTTGGGAGTTAGAGCCGAAAATGCAATAAACTTAACCGAAAAAGGGCATTAAGGGGGCGAAAATGTGAAATAGCCCCAAAACCACCGTACGGATGTCACGGCCACCTTCCCCGTGACAAATAGGACCCGTGACAACATACGGAATGTAATTAACACATGTAGGTTGGGAGTTAGAACCGAAAATGCCTTAAACTTAACTGAAGAAAGGCGTTAAGGGAGCGAAAAAGCGAAACAGCCTCAGAAACACCGTAGGAATGTCACGGCCAACTTCTCTATGACATATAGGACCTGTGACAATAAAAGGAATGTAATTACCACGTGTAGGTTGGGAGTTAGAGCCGAAAACGCATTAAACTTAACCAAAAAAGGGCGTTAAGGGGCTGAAAATGAGAAATAGTCTCCGAACCACCGTACGGATGTCACCGCCACCTTTCCCATGACAAATAGGACCTGTGAGAACAGACGGAATGTAATTAGCACGTGTAGGTTGCAAGGTAGAGCTGAAAACGCATTAAATTTAACCGAAAAAGGGCGTTAAGGGAGCGAAAATGCAAAACAACCCCCGAACCACCATGTGGCTCTCACGAACAGCTTCCTCATGACAATTACGACCTATGACAACTGACATAATGTAATTTGGACCCGTAAGTTGGGAGTTAGAGCCGAATACGCCTTAAAGTTACTTGAAAAAGGGCGTTTCAGGGGTGAAAATTCAAAACAGCGCCCTTAGCACTGTATGGCTCTCACGAACAGCTTCCCCATGACAATTATGACCTATGACAACAGACGGAATGTAATTCGGACCCGTAGGTTGGGAGTTAGAGCCGAATACGCTTTAAACTTACCCGAAAAATGGCGTTTCGGGGGCAAAAATTCAAAACAGCCCTCAAACCACCATGTGGCTCTCACAGACAGCTTCCTTTTGACAAATAGGACTTGTGACAACTGACGGAATGCCATTCAGATCCTTGAGTTGGAAGTTAGAGCCGAATACACCTTAAACTTACTCGAAAAAGGGCGTTTTGGAGGCAAAAATTCAAAATGACCCCGGAACCACCATGTGGCTCTTACGGACAGCTTCCTCATGACAAATAGGACTTGTGACAACTGACGGAATGTAATCCAGACCCGTAGGTTGGGAGTTAGAGCCGAATACGCCTTAAACTTACTTGAAAAATGGCGTTTCGGAGGCGAAAATTCAAAACAGGCCCCCGAACCATCGTGTGGCTCTCACGGACAGCTTTCCCATGACAATTACGACCTGTGATAACTGACGGAATGTAATTAGAACTCGTAGGCTTGGAGTTTGAGCCGAAAACGCCTTACACTTAGTCGAAAAACTCATAACACTTAAAGAGTGACAACTTTATGAAAATAACATCCACATATTCTAATAATTGCCTTTATATATTTATAGGACAAAGAAATTATATATTAGATTGTTTGTGCAGTTGGTTGGAATAAATATTGCATAATACATATATATATATATATATATATATGCTTTTATTTCCAAGAAGACATTTCTCGATTGTTCTACCTTAAATGCATGTTAGAACATGTTCCCTATGGCTGACTGAATTGATATTTTGTAACAAATTCTAATGTTTTATTTTTTGTTTTATTTTTATTTTATTTATTTATTTATTTATTTATTTTGTAGATGGCTTGGTTGCGTGGACTTGTGGATAATCCATTTTGGTATATAGAGAAGAAATTTCACTTTTGTATAGAACTAATGTAATACTAGTCCTGGGCTTTTGTGTAGTTTAGTATTATTGATACAAAAAACTTCTGGCAACTAACTGATAATTTTTTTGTGAATGTATTTTTTGTATACGGAGGGCTTTGATTTTTGTATGATTCTGTATTTTGTATAGAATTATTATTTTAGTTTGGACAATAATTGGTTTGTATGGACTTTGACATTTAAAGTTATTTATTTTTTGTATATGGATGTACATTGTGAAATGATTGACAGTATATGTATCATTTTGTTTATATACGTATTACAGGTTGCATGAAATATGGACAGGTTGTGGAGAAATTATAATTTTGCGATAAAACATAATATCATGTTTTTAGCAACTAAACAATTAGTAACTAAAAAGAAATTGGAAAATAGTTTAGGCAGCGAAAAGTTTTATAGCAAAAAAAAAAAAAAAAAACATTTGGCGACTAAAAGTTTTGTAGCCAAAAGAAAAGCAAAGATTTGGCTACTAAAAGTTTTGTAGCCAAAAGAAAAGCTAAAGAATAAAAACACTTTTGCCAATTAAAAATTGAGTAGCCAAAATAAGAACTCTTTGCCGACTAAAATTTTAATAACCAAAAATGTGAAACTTTAGGCGACCAAATATTTAGTAGCCAAAACAAGAACTCTTTGCCGACTAAAATTTTAGTAGCAAAAAATGTAGGACTTTAGGCGACCAAATATTTATATCCAAAACAAAAACTCTTTGCCGACTAAAATTTTAGTAGCTAAAAATGTGGGACTTTAGGCGACTAAAATTTTGGTCGCCGAAAACGTACTAATTTAATTTTATGTCCAACCTTTTGGCGACTAAAAATTTAGTAATTGAGTACATTTGGAGACTAAAATAATTTTAGTCACTAATTTCCTTTATCGACAATTCTCGACAACTATTTCTCCGACCATATAATTTAGTCACTGAAACCTTTCAACGAATAAATTTAACTTTTGACAACTAAAAATTTAGTCGCCAAAAGTGAAAATTCTTGTAGTGAATTTCTGGAGATATTCGGGCGACTTCCCAGTGATGTTAAACATTTTAGTGAGTTTCTGATGACCATCTAACGGAAGTTCGGCGATAATGGAATGTAGTAGCGTCTTTAAATTTTTCTTTTTTAAAAATAAGATTTTTTTACTAACAATTAAAAATATTTATGACTAATTGGTGCAAGTGTTTTATTTTGGGATTAGATGGATTTTAAATTTTATATATGAGACTTATCAGTAAGTTCCCCTTTAAATATTTAATAATATTTGAAGATGTATGTTTTTAATAAAAATTTTAGCATAGGTTCGTTTGTGATGTGGGTTAGTTTTTTAATTTTTTGACTTTTTAACTATTTTAGTATGGGTTAAAGGCCTCGTTTAGAATGAGTTTTTTGACTTTTTTAACTTTTGTTTAAAAAAAAAAAGTAAAACAATTATGATTTAAATGCGGCATTTTTTATCTTAGAATTAAAAAACTTATTTTATCTTTTTGTAATTATTTTGACCCTACTCAACCCAATCTAACTTCCCAAGTGCTATGTTACATTGCTAATCACGGGAAAAAGTCACTATAAAAAAATCAAAAAAAAGTTAGTGTCCTTTTTAATTTCTTACAAATATATATATATATATATATAAAAAAAATTAGAGAAGTGATATAACCTAAATAAGTATATCTATTTAGATCCTTCTAAAATAATCTCAAATAATTTTTAAATAAAAATGAAAAATAAAATAATAAATCATTAGAAAAACATGATAAATATCAGTTATTTTTTAAAAGTTATAGTTATCCGTAAAAAAATTTCAGCGACGAAAAAGCAAAAGCAAAGTAGAAGGTGTAATAAGAATTACAAAAGAGGAAAGCCCCGACTATTTACGTGGTGTTTTGAAAAATTGATAAAAAATTAATTTTTGAACTCTTTTAACTTATTTTACCTTATATAAATAAAAAACACGACAGAGATGTGATTAAAAATAAATGAATAAAAAACTAAAAACTCACTTTATACTTGCTTCCCAAAGACCCCTATATATTGAGAGGCACCTCCAATTTCATTTCCAACACCGACACAAAACCAAACCCAAACCCAAACGAAGAAGAGAGAGAGAGTGAGAGAGGGATATGGGTGCGGATGCGGCTGCAGAAATGATCCCATCAATTGCTCTGACGAATGAGGTGTTGAGTTTGGACAGAGAGAGCGAAGAATGGAAAGCGGTGATTAGAAAGGTGAGAGAGGCATGCGAAACATATGGGTGCTTTTTCCTTAAGTACGAGAATCTGACATTAGAGCTTCAACAACTACTGTTCAAGACCACCGGCGAGATGTTCGATCTCCCATTGGAGACCAAATTGCAGTACAAAAAACCTACTCCTAGACAAGGCGGTTACGTGGTCAGCAACCCATTTATCCCTCTCTACGAGAGCTTTGGAGTCTATGGTGAAGAAGAGGTTCGAGCTTTCGAGAAGCTTATGTGGCCTCAAGGCAATCCTCAATTTTGGTCACTCCCTCACTCTTCTTCTTCTCTCTTTTCAATATTTTTTTTTTCATCATCTCATTTAATTTTAAATTTGAGTAAAACCCTTATATTTGATATTAATTACTTCAATCATTTCATCAAAATCTTTTTAAATTTTGTCTCTTATCTCAAATTTATCTTACTAATATCCCCCCCCCCCCCCCCAAAAAAAAAAAAGTTGCCTCTTTTATCCCATTTTTCTTTCCATCGAAATTTGATTGAAAAAAATGAGGGAAATTCTATGGTACAGTACTCCTTTTGGTGTGTACGTCTGTTTATGACTTTGTGGTATTTTGTTATGATAAATTGTAATATTTTTGGTTATATTTTAAGAGTTTTTATTATTATTATTATTATATGGTGGTTGATTATAATTATTTTTGAAAATTATGATTGATTTGTGACATTTCTGATAAGGTTATGCAAAAAAAACTGAAAAATGTACCAATTGAATCAGTCCAAATCAATCCGTAGATTTGATTTTTCTAATTCGCAATTTAGATCTTATTTGAAATAAACTCTCAGCACCCCCAACATTTTGTGAGAGAGAGGGAGTGAGAAAAAAATATTAAAAGAACGATAAATAAAAAAATAAATAGTCACAAATCAATTGAGAGTCGTGAGAATTATAAATTGTGAGGTCCAAGTATTATTCTTTAAAAACAGTGTTGCTAGAGCCGAATAATACTTTAGGACCTATTCACCCAAAAACAAAAACAACCCGGTTGGTAGCTCGAAAATTCGTGGGTCGAATGGGTCGAAAGATCAAAACGACGTCGTTTTGATCTTTGTATTTTTTTTTTTCAGCAGAAGGAAGAAGAAGACGAGGGGAGGAAGAAGGAGGGGGAGGGGAGGGGAGGGGGCCAACAAACTCGGGGCTGAGGCAGGGGCGGAGGTGTGGCGGCGAGGCAGAGGCAGAGGCAGAGGCGGAGCTGCGGCGAGGACGGCGAGGCGACGAGGACGTCGGCAGAACCAACACCCCGTCTCCCTCTCTTCTCCTTCTCCTCTCTTCTCTCCCTCTCTTCGAATTCGACCCAAATTTCGACCCACGAAATCCGAGCACCCACCCATTTTTCAAACAAAAATACTTAGGACCCACAATTTATGACCTTCACAATCCCTAATTAATTTGTGATTACTCTTTTTTTTTCTCTCTCTCCTTCCTCTCTCACAAAATATGCGAGGGTGCTGGTTTCTACCATTACTGTTTTCAAAGGGCAATATTTGGCACTTCCACAATTTGTGACCCTCACAACTCTTTTGTAACTACTCATTTATTTTTTATTTATTTTTTTTTCTCTCTCCTCCCCCTCTCTCTCTCACATAATGTGAGGAGGTGCTGGGTGCTGACAATAAAAAATAAATAAATAAATGAGTAGTCACAAATCAATTGAGAATTGTGAAAGTCATAAATTGTGGGCCTCAACTATTATTCTTTAAAAACAGTGGTGGTGCTAGAGATCCCAACACCCCCACACATATTTAATTATTTTTTTACTCATAAAAATATTAGTGCCTTTTGATTTAATTTTTGAAATGAGTTTTAAATTTTGAAATGTATTTTGAAAGATGAGTTGCTGATAAGGGTTTTGAAAGTTGAAAATTTATTTGGTTATAAATTTTGAAAATAGTTTTTAGATAATTTGTAATTTTTTTATTATTTTTTTTTGTCGTTGAATAGATGAGTGTAAAATAAAATTTGATTGATTGATGTATAGAATGTAAGAGAAAGGAGAAAGTGATTGATTAATTTATAATAATAATAAAAAAAAAGAAAAAGGAGAGAGAAAATTAAATTTTGAATTATATTTTAAAATATTAAACAAACTTTTTTAAATAATCAAAAATTATTGGTTGGTACAGTAATATTATGTGGTTATATCCCTCACCAATCACAACTCATCATGCTCTCTTTTGCTCTCCAATTACTCTCCAATCACTAAATACAAATTTGTGAGTCCCACTCCCTCCACCAATTATAACACTGTTGGGCACTACGTGGCTGTGGCAAGACCAAGCAATAAATTCTCTTCCGGTCTGTGGATTGGAAGGCATTGAGACTTAGGAGATTCATTACGAGTTTTGTTTCAATAATTCAAACAATTCATTTTATCAATTATTTTGTGATTGATTAATTTTTTTAGCAAACCTAGAAACTCAAAAAAATAAACTAGAAAAGTACTCAGAATTTGTACTTAAAGACTCAGATTTATTTGTAGTGTGAGCCTATAATAATACCTTTAAATATATAGATTTGATTACAAATTTTGACTTATTTATTCTCTGGTTTGTTTTATGGATTGCTAGATCTTTTATTTATTTATTAATTAAAATAGTGAAGTGGGTTTCATTGGACTGGCCGGTCCAGCATAGTGGTAATCAAAATCGTGATCACATTTGGTAGTTAGATTTTTAAATTCCCTTCTTCTTATATAACATAATTGGATTCTTCAAATCAAAGTGTAGTAGTAGAATCTCAAGAACACACATTACCCTCAATTTTTCAATATGTGTGTGTTTTATGTGAAGTTTTAATTTTCTTTAGACTTCTGCAAGTGACCCTAATCTTTTTGGAACATGTGCAAAAGATTAAAACAGAAAGAAAACGGAATGGAAAAAATGGAAATGAAAATTAGTTGGTCAATGCTACAAAAATATTATTCAAAAAGTTGTCCAAAACATGGAAAAGAAAAAAAGAGAGTATGTGCGCAAGTCCACAATATATTAAGATTAAATTAAACATCATATACTTTATTTTTGAGTAACTTTTTGAATTATTTTTTGATTTCTCTAGTTTTTCGTGTTGCAAAACAATGAGCAAATCAGCAAAAATATTATGATGAAATTGTGTGTACAAGTTTTAATTTTAAATCTGATAAAAAAAAAAATTAATTTTAAATATTAATTTTCTTTCCTTTCATGATTTTTTTATCATTTGCAAAAATGTATAATATACATTTTTAACTTTTACTTTATTTTTTGTAAGGTTTCAAAAAAAAAAAAAAGAAGCTTCTAATATCTTCTGTGTTTTGTTTATTTATTTTTGTTGATAGTTTAAACCTTAGTTAAAGTGGGATACTATTTAAAAGTCATTCTGCTGTTTATTGAAAATCTTATTTGATGTGATAATAAAGCATTGGTTGTCCATAAGTTGGGTAAAAGTAGACCTACTGACTCTTGGATGCTTATATTTTTGGATAGCGAGGTTATCAACTCCATAAATGCAAAGATGCTCGAACTGAACCTCCAAATTCAGAAAATGATTTTCGAGAGCTTTGGAATCTTAGAGTACTACAAGGAGAAGGCACTAGATGAGAACATTATTGGCAATTTACGTGCCATGAAGTACAGACTTCCTAAAGAGAATGAAGAGCCTCTTGGTCTCGCGATTCATGTTGATAAAACCATCATAACCATTTTATGTCAAAATTCAGTGCAAGGTCTTGAGATTCTCACTAAAGACGGAAAATGGATTACACTTGACGTTCCTAAGGGAGCCTTGGTAGTCTTTGTTGGCGATGGGCTCCAGGTGCGTGTTTCTACTCTTTTTGTCTTCACGATTTTTGTGGAAAATAAAAAGAATCCTATTTCGTTTCAAGTCGTTAATCATGTGTCTGTGCACGCGTACAACATTCACTCTTAAACACCTATGTATACATGCCATTGAAATGCAAAGATTAATTTTTTACAATTTGTTTGATGTTGTGGACAAATGCAATTGATTTAATATAGGCATCGGTATTTCCTTTATAATTTTCCCCATCACAAGTCGTTATATTCCTAATCCAAACTTTTTTTTGGTAAAGCTGAATCCATATCTATTTAATTCGATGGCTTTTGATCAAATAATTCCAATAGGCAATAGAAAGGAAGCATTATGAAAATACCAAAGACCTTTATTTTTTTGTGGCCACAATGACTCAAAACTGCCAAAACGACGTCGTTTTGGCATGTTTTGCACCAAAAACGACGTCGTTTTGGCAGTTTTGAGCCATTGTGGCCACAAAAATTGTGGCCCTCAAACATTTTCCTTTCCTTTATCATTTTCCCTATCACAAGTCGTTATATTCCTAATCCAAACTTTTTTTTGGTAAAGCCGAATTCATATTTAATTCGATGGCTTTTGATCAAATAATTCCAATAGGCAATAGAAAGGAAGCATTATGAAAATACCAAAGACCTTTATTTTAAATGGTATTGTCCTATGCATTTTCATATAAATTAGATCCATAAACACCTGTTTCAATCATTCAAAACCTCCCTAAAGCCACATAAGTTATGGTATCAATCAATACAGGCAGATCAAAGTTATAAATGCATTCGATTCTCTCTCTCTCTTATTATTTATTTTTTTTATATTTATGATGCAACTATATATAGGCATGGACCAATGGAAGACTTGAAGCTGTGCAACACAGGGTGGTGATGAGTGGTGATCAAGAGAGGCTTTCGTGCGGATTCTTTGCTATTCCAGAGGATGGAGTGAGTATTGAGGTGCCTCCACAGCTTGTAGATGAAGAACATCCTCTCCGCTACCGATCATTCGTTTATTCTGAGTATCTTGCCAAATACCTTGCCAATACTAGGTTGGATGCGCTCGAGATTTATGCCGGTGTTTGATGATTTGTGGCACTGAGGTTTCTCCTATTTGGCTTTCCAGTGTCGGTACTATGAACATGTTTTGGACTTTATTTATCATTCTGTTGGCGAGGAAACAGAGACGTTATGTGGTTTCCATCTCTATATTGTACTCGTTTTGTTTTTGTTTTTTGTTTTTAATTTGATAAATAATAAGCTCTCCAAAAGGGATTGTGATCCCTCAATATTACATGTAATGAATTATCTTTATTACATAATCTAACGGTTATGAAAGATTATCTTAGCAAGTGTAAAGATTTTTTTTCTTATTTTGAAATAATGATACATTCGTATTTTTATCTTTTAGTCATTGAATGTGTAAAATGAAGATCTTTTATTACACGTGTAACAAAGATGATCAAAAAAGTGTCTAGCATTTCAATATGATGAGCTTTTTATTATTAGTAGTGATGGGCACATGCATTGCACGTGATTTTTCGTCTACTATAATTGTGTTTTTAAAAAATAAAAAATGAGAAACTTTACAAGCAATGCAGCAAAATTGTGAACAAAATAGATTTTGAAAAAGAAGCAAATAATACACTATCGAAAATTCCTTGGTATAGTACCCTGTATGTTACCAGCTGTGGGAGATGAATTGGGCCTCTATATGAGGTTTGTCCCAGTGAAGGAAGTGTAGGCAACACTCTAGGAGCTATAGAGGCAGGGAATTGTAAGTGAACCGGTAAGAAATACAATGTACAACTCAAAATGTTCACTGTCATCTGATTCTCAATGCATAGTTGTAGCATACAATGTGTTGAGTCTGTATTGGATGTTTAAAATTTATTTAAAAAATAAATAAAATAGTAATGATATATGTACAAAAGTATGAGTTAGTAGTTTGTTTGATAATATAAATATTTTTTCTATTTATAATTACTTTCTTATCGATTGACAAATCAAAAAATTAAAAAGTATGAACAGAGGGAGTGTGTGTAAATCAAGCTGGAAGGAACAAATCATTTGGTGTCTTTGTTGGCTACACATTTTGTACTAAGCCAGTAACAATCCAACGCGTGGCAAAGTGAGGGTAATATGGGAAGACCAGGTAGGTCTTCCATCCTGACCATACACGTGGCAATTAATATTGGTTGTTATAAGATCTGAGTAGTAGCAGATCAACAAAGAGACGTACAAAAAAAAAAAAAAATTCAAAACTCAAAACGGAAACACATTTTTTGAGTTTATATTTTTTGGCCAAATTTATAAACTGAGACTACTGATTTATAAATAAAAAATTTAACAAATAAGTTTTTATTTGAATTTTTAAAATTTTTGTAGATATAAACAGAAAATTGAAATCGTAAATGTTACCAAAGAGCACCTAAGATCTCCAATAGCGTTGTGATCCCTCAATATTACATGTAATGAATTATCTTTATTACATTACCTAACGGTTATGAAAGATTATCTTAGCAAGTGTAAAGATTTTTTTTCTTATTTTGAAATAATGATACATTCTCATTTTTATCTTTTAGTCATTGAATGTGTAATGAAAATCTTTTATTACACGTGTAACAAAGATGATCAAAAAAGTAGCATTTCAATATGGTGAGCTTTTTATTATTAGTAGTGATGGGCACATGCATTGCACGTCATTTTTCGTCTATTATAATTGTGTTTTTAAAAAATAAAAAATGAGGAACTTTACAAGCAATGCAGCAAAATTGTGAACAAAATAGATTTTGAAAAAGAAGCAAATAATACACTATCAAAAATTCCTTCGTATAGTACCCTGTATGTTACCAGCTGTGGGAGATGAATTGGGCCTCTATATGAGGTTTGTCCCAGTGAAGGAAGTGTAGGTAACACTCTAGGAGCTATAGAGGCAGGGAATTGTAAGTGAACCGGTAAGAAATACAATGTACAACTCAAAATGTTCACTGTGATATGATTCTCAATGCATAGACTACCACCACTGCCACCATCATGCCGCCGCCACCACCACCACCGCCACCACCACCACCACTATCACTATCACTCCCACAACCACCATCACTACATTCATTACCATTGTCATTATTGTCATAAGTACCGCAATCATTTTACTACCTCTACCATCGCTACTGCTACTTCTACTACCACCACCATCAACGCTACTGTTACCGCCACCACCACCACCACCACTACCACTACCACTATCACCACCACCGCTGCCACCGCCACCGCCACTATTATACCCTCACCGCCACCACTACCATTACCACCAACATCACTGTTGGCTACACATTTTGTACTAAGCCAGTGGCAATCCGACGCGTGGCGAAGTGAGGGTAATATGGGGAGACCAGGTAGGTCTCCGATCCTGATCATACACGTGGCAATTAATATTGATTGTTATAAGATCTGAGTAGTAGCAGATCAACAAAGAGACGTACAGTGACGTGGCTTCAACGGTTGCTCACATTTCAAATTCAAATATAAGGGAGAAGCCTAACTGCAAGTGAAGGCGTAGTGGAACTACTTATAAGGTAGCATGATCAGCGACTATGGAGGAGCAGTTCGACGGTTTGAAGTACAATTCGATGGTTATCTTCGGAGAGTATAAATAGCAGGAAGGACTTCAGAGGAAGGGACGGCAAAAGATCTAAAGAATTACTTTACATAGTCCAGTGTTATTTCCTGTCCTTTATATTCCTGTACTTTAAGTTTCTGCGCCGCACTTCATTTATAGGAGTAGTTTTCGAGTATATTGCCGCTGTAATTCTCTACGGAACTAAGATCATTGTAAGTTTTTCATACTAATGAAATGCTTCAGTTTATTTAACTGTTCTTATGCTCAAGTTCTTTGAAGTCAAATTACTAGTAAGCCACCAGTAAAAGTCCTCTTTATTGAGGCCGAAAGAACCATAACACAATCGTCTGAATAATTGTTTGGCAATTACAATTCTGTAAGGACTGATTGATCCTTGCTGGCACGCTCATAATTACAAAAGTAACCTTCGAAAGCCAAAAAAGCCAACATATATTTTTGGCACGCCCAGTGAGACCTTTTTAAAAACAAAATGGCTAGACGTAGGAGACAAGGAGAAAATGAACGTTTGGAAGAAGGCGTGGAAGGAGAGGTGGAGACATCCAATCCAGAGGATAATGTGATAACACATCCTGTGGAAACTCCTATCCTATCAGAACCCACGGTCGAACAGACCAATACCTCAGAGCAAATACCATTCGTTCGTAATAGTGGACGAGACCAAGGAATTGGACCATCCAGTGTCCCATCTACTCAGCCAGTCAATCCGTGGGGCGGCTTGGTAGATGTCATGGGACAGCAATTAATAAACACAATGGAAAGGTGGGCAGTATCCTTTTTGGATCGAATGAATAACCACCAACCAACGAATGTAAGACACACAGAGGAGGTGAATGTCCCCCAGCAAAGATTGGCTAGAGACAAACAGCCTATGCAAGCTAATGGACATTCTAATGGTCAAAGCAGTAATCAGATTCATGAAAGATTACCACCTCAGTCTTGGTACGAACCCATTTCGAGGCCTGTAGCAGGCCAGAATGTCTCAATGTTCAACAGTGAAGCCATGCAAATTGGTGGATCTGGCCCGGTACAAGAGAATGGCATAAATGATTCCAAATCCCACATTCGAAGCCATACCTGGCACCAGGGGGTACAATAATCCCTTATTCGAATTTATACCCGGGGGGTTGGAAGGTTTTCCTACAAGTGGAAGGGATACAATACCTGTTCCAGCACCTTTCGTGGGTCCTTTAGCAGGACAGGCTCAAAGGGGTTATCTACACCCCCAACAGCACCCTCTACCACAGGGACAGCCAATCCCAAATGTACCACACATTGATGGCAGATAGCCGAAAGCACAAAGTAGTGTCACGCTAAACCTTGTGTATTGGCCACCACGTGTGGCTCAGCAGCACTAAAAATATGGTCGCCTAGGGACCAAATCACTGACATAGCTTAGGGAGTGTTGGACCAATGCTCGGGGGGTCCAGACCCCTGTGTATAGAAAACCATACCCAGAATGGGTCGATAGGGTACATGAATATCCAAGAGGTTTCAGGATACCAGATTTTGTCCTCTTTCATGGGAACGGGAACCAATCCACAGTAGAACATATTGCTAGGTTTGCCGCTCAATGTGGTGAATTTACCAATCATGACTATATAAAGTTGAGACTATTCCCAAATTCTCTAACCGGAGGAGCATTTGTATGGTATATTAACCTTCCACCTGGCTCCATCCAGACTTGGCAGCAAATGGAAGAGGCATTTCATGCCCATTTCTTCCAATCTGAGCCAGAAGTTTCCATGGCAGACTTGGCCAGATTGAGTCAAAGGCCTGAAGAGAAGGCTACTCAGTTTATTTCCAGATTTAAGAGGGCTCGAAATAAATGTAGAGTAATCTTGCCAGAAACTGAATTTGTAAGATTGGCCCAAAATGGCCTAGAGTTCAGGCTTCGAAAGAAGTTTGATTCAACAGAGTTTAGAGATTTAGTGGAACTGACTTACAAAGTATCTAGATATGAAGCATTACTAGAAGAGGAACAGGATCGAAATAATGCATCATATAGGACATACTACAAAAATCCTAATTATGAGATTGATGCGGCAGAGATTGTGGGAAAAGAACCTATGATCTGTGAAGCATTAATCCATAAAGATACAACAATTGACCAGCAGTTTAAAAAGAAAGATCTCCACAGGAAATATTCTTTCGACTTAACTAAGGCAAATGACATTTTTGATCATTTACTTGCGGCCAACTTCCTTAAGTTACCAAAGGGTGTTAAAATTCCATCTCTTGATGAACTTAAAGGAAAAATATATTGCAAATGGCATAATTCTTGGTCTCACTCGACTAAAAACTGTGTTGTTTTTCGAGACAGGATCCAAGAACAAATTCGGAAGGGGAGTTTGAAGTTCCCAGCCAAAGCTGAAAAAGCCATGGGGATCGATAGCAATCCATTTCCAGAGATTGGAGAGGTGGCAGCCAATGTCAATATGTCAGACTTTCAGAACTTGTATCTGAAAGAATTGGAGGAAGTCAATGTACAGATGCATGTGGCCAACCAGTCAGCAACCAAAAAAGACCTTAGAAGTCCACCAGCCATGGGACGAGATTTCCCACATCAGAGGGAAGACTTTGATGAAGAAGCACTGGATAATGACTCCCTAGAGGCAGCCGTAATGCAACGAATGTGTCCCAGGTGCAGACTGAGTTATAAGTGGTTGAAAGGCCTTCCAGTCGATGGGAAGCAGTATTACAGGGATGTGCAGAGGCGTCCCAAACCAACCAATGCTTATAACAAACGGCCGTATCCGGCTAATGTTAGGCAGCAGCCATAAGTGGTTGAACTTGCAGTTAACAGAATATATGCTAAAGGCAAGAGGCCCTTCTACGAGTCCAGATCACCTAACTATTACAGATTGGAGAGTAGTCATTCTGAAAGAACGCTGGAGAAGAGTTCAGGTTTTGGTATCAAAGCCAGGAATTGGCCCCTTGGGCCAGCTTCACGAAAGACAGAAAATGATCACCATCACCGAGAACCTGAATTAGGCTCAAAGCTTGGAGACAGGGCCAAACAATTGTCTTCACAGCCAGCTTCGAAGGTGACCTCGAAACAAGAAAGAGGCGGTTCAACGTCTGAGTCAGTAAGTTCGTGGGTACCCGGAGTCCCAGATTGGTTTGTGATGCAAAACAAACCTAGGGAACTGCCTTCCCAAAGGAATTTTGGAAATCAAAGTAGGATGGTTAAGCCTCCTTTGGTGACCCCCAATAACTGGGTATTGCTGAAACACCCAAGAACGAGGGAACCAGATATGGTCCCCGTTATTTCCAGATCACAAAGGAGAAAAATTCAGCGTAGGTACACCCAATACCAGAGAGACCTGAAACAAAGTGGAGAAAGTTCTTCGATGATCCATATAGGAGAAAAGAAGAATCAAAAGTCAGACTATAATTCAAAGCCAGTTACACAAAACGAGGTGGACCGTAGTAGAGAACAGTTGGCCAAGGTTCATTATGAACTAAAGGCCAGAGAGAAGGAAAGTCTAGCAGGGATGGAGAAAGCTCTGATGGAGAGTGGCAGCGAAACGGAAGAAGATAGTGGCGTTAGCCAGAAGAAAGAAATGGTGGAAGAAGAAATGTTCGAAGCCTTCATGGCTGAGCAAACATTTCTGGTTGAAAAGCCAGCCGAGGAAAATCATTCGAGGGGACCCGTTAGCAACGAAACACCAGAATGCATCATGCAAGATGTTTCTGAATAAATTGACCAAGGTGACCAAGAGGGAAAACAGGTACAGCCAGCCATCCAGTTTGGCTTGTTTCCCCCGGTATCAGTAAACATGGTACACATACTACCACAGGAATTCCAAGCTGGAGATGAGAATCAAGAGGGGCAGGAAGCTGATCCAATTCCGGTCTCTAGTGAAGATTCACAAGCGAGTATGGTGCAAGATAATTTCGAAATGGTTACCCCAATGGAAGCTGAATATGAGAGCGAGGAAGTGGTAAGCATTAACCTCTCGTATCCATTCGAATATCCCTCGAATTCCATGACGCAGCATGTTAAGCCTTTGTACATTAAGGCCTTCTTCGATGGGGTTCAATTAAACCGAGTCTTGGTGGATAATGGAGCGGCGGTGAACTTATTGCCAAAATCTTCCTTGAAGAAATTAGGGAAGAGGAATCCCAAGTTGATTCCAACCAGTACGACCATCGCTGGTTTTGCTGGAGACAAGCAGATGGCCCAGGGAATTCTACCCATCAACCTGAGTGTGGGAACCAAGGACTGCATGACGGCGTTTTTCGTCATCGATAGCAATGCGAAGTACAATGCTTTACTTGGTAGAGATTGGATCCACACTAATAAATGTGTGCCTTCCTCTTTGCATCAGAAAATGATAATAGCTCTAGGCAATGGGAAGACGGAGGAAATTAATGCAGATCCTCAACCTTTCATAGCCTGTGCTGATTTCGCAGAAGCCAAGTTGTATATTGACAGCGTGGCACCGCTCAGTATACTGATGGAATTCGATGGTTCAGCCGAAGAAACGGCTGATAAGGAAGTAGCACACCTGAAGCATTTAGTCCAGGAGAGTGCTGGTGAAGAATTAGAGATTAAAGATGACAATGATGCCTGGTTATAGGCAGCAAGATGAAGCACCAGAAGCCAGGTCTTTGGCTTTAATCAAGTTTTCAATATTGGACATAAAGTCAATAATCCAGAAAGTTCGAGAGCAGGAGAAAGAAGTCATGACGATTGGCTGCAAGCAGGAGCAGCAACAAGCCAGAGTTTTAACTCTTGATAAATACTGTGCATTGGACATAGAAACAAAGGTCCAAGAGTTGCAGGAAGAAGAATCCTTTTGGACAGACTTTGTCCATGAGGAGGAAAATAAAGAGGAGGAATCAAAGAACCTGGAAGCAAAACACAGCAAAGAGATTCCTGCGGAGTCAGAAAAGATTAAAGAAGGGGTTCCAGTAGGTACTCAGATACAAGACCCCTTAGAAGAAATAAATTTAGGGGAAGATTCTGTACAACAACCCATTTATATAAGTGCTTGGAGTTCTCTCGATAAGGACCAGTTGTTGGTTATTCTAAGAAGATATAAAGATTGTTTTGCATGGTCATACAATGAACTACCAGGATTGGATAGGTCATTAGTGGAACATAGGCTTTCCATGAAGCCTAACTTCAAGCCATACAAACAAAAACCAAGAAGAATGGGTTCAGAGGTGATCCAGAAAGTCAAGGAAGAAATTCTTAGACTACTCAAGGCAGGCTTTATCAGAACAGCCAGGTATGTTGAGTGGCTATCTAATATTGTACCTGTAGTCAATAAAAATGGCAAAATAAGAGTATGCATTGATTTTAGAAACTTAAATCTGGCAACTCCAAAAGATGAATATCCTATGCCTATAGTAGATTTGTTGGTAGATAGCTCAACAGGACATCATATTTTATCAATGATGGATGGACACTCAGGCTATAACCAAATCTGTATTGCGGAGGAAGATGTTCACAAGACAGCATTTAGGTGCCCTGGGAATATTGGGACCTTCGAATGGGTTAAAATGCCGTTTGGCCTGAAGAATGCTGGGGGCCACATATCAAAGGGCTATGAACACTATCTTTCATGACCTTATTAGTGGGTATTTGGAATGTTATATTGATGACATTGTGGTTAAATCCCAATCCATGGAGGAACATTTGTTTCACTTAGAGGCAGCCTTTGAAAGAATGAGAAGGTTCAAATTGAAGCTTAATCCTCTTAAATGTGCTTTTGGCGTATCATCTAGAAACTTCTTGGGCTATGTAGTACACAAGAAAGGAATACAGATCAACCAGAATAAAGCCAAAGCCATCATTGAAGCCAGACCGCCATCAAGTAAGAAAGAATTACAAAAGTTCCTTGGTCAGGTTAATTTTCTTCGAAGATTCATTTCTAACACTGCAGGGAAAACTAAAATTTTTTCTTCTTTATTAAGGCTGAAAGATGAAGAGGAATTTATGTGGACAACGGAGCATCAAAGTGCTTTCGATGGAATCAAAGCCTACTTGGCCAACCCTCCGGTACTGATGCCACCAAATGGCGTTAAGCCTTTGAAGTTATACATAGCCGCAGCAGAAGATTCATTGGGAGCTTTTTTGGCCCAAGACAATAAGGAAGGCAAGGAGCAAGCTGTGTATTACCTTAGTAATCCCAGGTTGATTCCAACCAGTACAACCATCGCTGGTTTTGCTAGAGACAAGCAGATGGCCCAGGGAATTCTACCCATCAACCTGAGTGTGGGAACCAAGGACTGCATGACGGCGTTTTTCGTCATCGACAGCAATGCGAAGTACAATGCTTTACTTGGTAGAGATTGGATCCACACTAATAAATGTGTGCCTTCCTCTTTGCATCAGAAAATGATAATAGCTCTAGGCAATGGGAAGACGGAGGAAATTAATGCAGATCCTCAACCTTTCATAGCCTGCA
>NW_021024695.1:2320558-2357357 GCF_004153795.1 Camellia sinensis
TTACTGTTATTATTGTTAAGCAGGCCTTCGATAATCACGGATTACTGGCCGGTTACGGTGCTAAACCCATAGGGGCGGGTTTGGGTCGTAACACCATACTTAGCTAAAATCCCGGTCCATACTACAACATTTTTTAACAATTTTTACATTCCTAATTTTACGTCTTTAATTTAGTCAGAATCCAAGTCCATAATCGTCCACGCCCATCTTTTGCATCATGGTCCTCTCACAAGTTAGTCTGGCTACCCATTTTTAAACCTTTTACAATCTACTAATAAGTTTCACAATTATGCTCTTGGTTTTACAACCATTCTTCATTAAATTCTGCTTTGCCATTTTCATTGTTTTCAAATTTTTAACTCAAAAGAAATAAGGACATCAATGATACAAAACAAAACTCTTTTTATTTACAAAACTTACGGTTACATACAACTTGCTATAGAAAGTACATACAAACAAAAAAAACAACAAAACAAAACCAAACAAAAACAACATTTTTACATAGGTCATTCCTCCTCAGTAGAGACCAAATCTTCCTTCTTAACCCCCTTGTCCAGGGGGGTCTGGGCAACGTCGTCTTCGCTTATCTGCATGCGACTAAAGTCCACGTTTGGGAACAGCTCTTCCGCTTTATGTTTGAAAGTCTTCCAGCCGCTGTCTTAGAACTCAGCCATTTTATGCCTATAAAAATTCAACCGTTGGAAGCTCTGGATAACTTCCTCTTTGCTTCTACCTCCAGCGGCCGTTCTCGACGGCCCAACCCCCCTACTACCCTCCTTCGCCAGGCTGCTCGCGATCGGAGCATCTATGGCCATTTGGAAGTCGGCGGACCCCTTGAATTGCTCGACCGCTGCCATACACAGGTCGGGGTACGCCGCCCTCTCAGATGCCAACTTCGCCCTTTCCTCTACCAGTTCCTTCTCCAACGCCGTAATCCGACTATCGGCCTCTTTCTTGTCTTTCACCAGATCTTCGTTGCTGGACATGGCCTCTTCCCATCTTTTGTGGGCAGTGGTGCAGGCTCTCTGGGCCTCCTCTAGTTTCCTCTTCTCGCCCGCCAACTCGAACTCTAGCAATATCGCCTTGCGGCGCTCCGCCTCCAGCTCTGACTTGGTTGCGAAGAGCTTGGCATTAGCTCGGTCTGCTAAGTAGCTCTGTACCAACGCTAACACCTCCGTGTTCTTTGCCTTTTGTGCATGTTCTAGCCCTTTGGCGCACGCACTCCGAGTAGCCTTCCTCCACTCCGTCGTCTCTACCCTCAGATTGTGCAGCTGCACTTTTGCCTCTTCCAGCTGGGCCCTCAGCGGCTCTATCTCCATCTTCGAGCGCGCTGCTTTGTTCATCAGGGCAGTCGCCAGGGTCGCTGCCTCCATCTAGGCTGAGCAGAACCCCTTCAGGAGGTCGGCCTCTGTCAATCACGCCAGTGATCGTACAACTGCATCTTCCACAGCTCTAACCAGGCGATCGACTACAACCCTAGCCTCCTCTCTTTCTGCCGAGCAACCTGCCAGCGCACGTGCTTGATATAACGCGGTCCCCAACGGGGCACTCATCTTTTGTTTGCCGATCCCAGCCTTCTCTTCACTGAGACTGGGGGTCCCTTTTGGCGCAGATACCACCGTCGTCGTCATAGGGACAGTTGGGCCCAAGTGTTCTTTCGGTACTTGGGCACTCGGACCCTCACCTTCCTTCGCCACTTGGGCGGTCCCCTTTGCCTCCTCTAGCACCGCCTCTACCATTCCCTTATTCATCTCTCCCACCTAAGAGGCCCCCAACCTTCACATTTTTCAAGGCAGGGGCCTCTTTCCCCGCATCTGTGCTCCCCCTCTTCTTCCTTGGCTTCTTCACAACTGCCTCCACCTCCTACTTACTCCTCTCATTCAATGGGTCTACTGGAGGAGGCAGTGGGGCAAAGTTGGCTAAGTCTTTGTTGCCCAGCGCCTTGGGACGCGGTCAGACCAGCTACCTCATCACCAGCTTTAGAGGCAGGCCCTAATTGTGCCTCATTGTATTTGTCCGCTTTGGCGAACAATCTCCTCTCCTCCTCCTCCTCCTCCGCCTTCCTACGTACCTCCAGTTCCTCCCTCGCCAGATCCTCCTCCGACGGCTGCGGTCCCAAGTTCAGGGCAAACAATGTCGAAGGAAAGACTAGCTCGTCCCACCTCAACCCCTTCTCCTCTCTCCACTCCCTCACCTTCTTCACCTGGTCTTCAGCCGCCACATCCAACTTTGGCTCAACTGCTTTTGTGGGGACCTTCCATGTTATACGAACTTCCCTTCCACCGTTCGCTGACACGAAGAACCATCTCAGTCTCCATCCCTTCACCGAAAACGGCAAGCCCTCCACTAGACCCTAGCCCGCCATAGCCTGCAAGGTCACCCACGTCTCCTGTTGACCGTAGGCCTTGTAGCATGAGAAGAATTCCTCCACTGTCATGGTCGCCCCTCTGGTCGCCTGCACCCAGGCACTCACACAGGCCATGGCTATCTTCCAAGCATTTAGTTCAGCTGCTCGGGTGTCACTTCTAATCTGTTAAGCACGTCTACCACAATTTGGGGGAGGGGTAGCCTCAGACCCCCCTCGCAGCCCCTCCTCGTATGGGCTAAACTCGTCTGACTGTACATCTGACGCCCTCTCCTTGGACATGGGCAGCCTCAACACTATTTCCGCGGGAATCTGGTACTTCCTCCGTACCCCCTCCAACTCCTCTGCTGTAAACATGGATTTGTCTAGCTTAGTGTGCCAGTGGTCCAGCTCCACTTGGTTAATGGGCCTCGCGGCCACAATCATCATCATCGGGCTAGCCCGTACTGCTTGACCAGCTCCCCTCCCTTCCTTTCTCTCCTCCCGGTACTATTCGGACAATTCCACCGCGTCGTCATCGCCCAACGAGTCAAGCATGGCGGCTGGCACTTTCTCTCGGGCCATTTCTCCTACGTATCTATATATTGCTTCGGACGCTGGCACAAGAAAATTCACAAAGTGTTGCAGAGGTGTGTCACACGAGACAAAGGAGGTCACCTCAGGGATGTGTTGGTTTTTGGCGATAAGATAGGTAAAACGAACAACTCCAAATGCCCATGGTTTACCTATATTGCAAGGGTCAAGATTAAATTTCGCCAGTTTGAAAATTTTTGAAAAACTCTCGCCCCTACCTTTTCACTGCCCTATATTATCCTGTCCCTTCACTTCTTACCAACGCGTCACTTCCCCTATTAAAGGATTACGCCATGTGTGCGCCTATGATCCACTACTCCCTTTCCCTTTCCTGTCCATTCCACTTCACTTCACCACGTGTCCCGCCGCTCTTCGAGCCCCGTGCGCCGCCACTTCCCCCTCTACTTGGTCACCCTTTGCGGTTAGCCCTCCCCATGGTCGATCCCTCTACTCGGTCACCCCTCGCGGTCGGCCCTCCCTATGGTCGGTCCCTCCACGCGGTCACCCTTTACGGTCGGGCCTCCCCATGGTCGATCCCTCCACTTGGTCACCCCTCGCGGTCGACCCTCCTCATGGTCGGACCCTCCACTCGGCCACCCTTTGCGGTCATCCCTCCTCATGGTCGGCCCTCCCCATGGTCAGTCGCTCCACTCGGTCACCCCTCGCAGTCGGCCCTCTCCATGGTCGGTCCCTCCACTCGGTCACCCTTTGCGGTCGGCCCATGGTCGGTCCCTCCCCTCGGTCACCCCTCGCGGTCGGCCTTCCTCATGGTCGGCCCATCTACTCAGTCACCCCTCGCGGTCGGCCCTCCTCATTGTCGGCCCTTCCACTCGGCCACCCTTTACGGTCGGCCCTCCTCATGGTCGGTCTTTCCACTCGGCCACCCTCACAACCCTCGTTTTCTTCCTTATTCCTTTCGTTGGATTGAAGTTGCACTTGGGAATGGAGGACTACTGACATGGGTAAACCCATTAAGGATATGGCCCACCACTTAAGGCCCAATCCATGACTCAAATACTAAAGCTCAACATTCCTAGAACCCAACGCTACACCAAGCGCCAATGACATCTAAACTCATGGCAAGTGCAGAACCAGCCACATCAGCAGACAAAGATCCTGCAAAGTTATTGCACCACACATCAGCCATTAATGAGCTCCCCTGCAGCATTTATTATGATAACCCTTCATGTTAGAACAGAACAGCCTCACCATGAACAAGGCAAGTTAGAACATAGACTTTCGACCAAGAGACGGCTCGGAGTGGACAAGGAAATGATGAGTAAATGATATAAGCAGGCCTCTGAAACGAGAAAAAGGTTAAGTTCTCTATCTCCATCCTCTCTCTACATCTTCACCACTCTCACCTCTCTAAATTGCTCGTTGGAGGGTTCGCTGGGGGACTCCCCGTTCCCGTTGAACTCTCCGTTCCCGTTGAACTCTTTTGCATGTCTCTCTGTAGGCATCATCAATTGGATAACGGTTTCAGAAGCGTGGATCGACCCGGCTTATTCCTTCTGGAGCACACTGTTACATCAATTATTATTAATTATGTTTTCATATTATTATTGAAGGGTGATTGATAAATAAAATTTTGAACACAAATTTAATTGGATAAACAGGTTTTTTGTATTGTGTCAATCGTGCCGTATTGTGACATGGTAAATAGGTTTAGAAATTAATCGTGTCACCCACGGATTGACACGATTATTAACATGTCATGTTAGTATTTGCATATATGACACGTTTATTAAACAGGTCGTGTTCGTGTTCATGCTTTTGACCCACAAACCCGATATAATACTATCTAAACACGACACAACACGATACCCAACCCTATTTAGTAAAACGACTCCATATATATAATTTTAAAATAATAAGTCTCAATACTATCACGTTATTTTTAATAATATTTTTTTATTTTATTTTATAATATTTAAATTAGAAAACCATCTAAATTTTCCTAAACTATGATTTCCTCTATTTATGGTGGATATTATTTTGGGTTTATCACAAACAAACTGAGTGTTAGATTGGATTTTGTTAACAAGTGCCCTCAGGATGCATTGAATTCTCTTAACCACCTTCACTACCATTAGAATATGTAAATGATTATAAATGTGTCTTTCCATAGATTAAACTACCCTTTTCACCAATTCCACATATTTTAACATTATATACTTTTCAAAATAGAGTTTGTTTTCTCTTTTTTAGCATTTTTTTTATCATAAAAGCAAATGCCCTTTACTTTAATTTATAATTAAATTATATGATGTAAATAAAATGAATTTAAAAATTATAAGACCGTTAGATGCTAATATATACATATATATATTTAAATAAATAAATATTTTTATGGGTGATGAGTTTCGTTTTGTTTTGGTTACAATAGAAAAGCAACCATATAATGCACAATAATTGCAGAAGATTGTAATAATATATATATTTTTTATAATTTGATTCATATAAGATATCATAATAAAATTTAATAAATTACAATTATAATAATAAGATTCAAATGCAACATACAATCAATGAAAGATACTAAAGCAATATATCTAAAAAAATGCTAAAAACGGTCTATAAGTTGATATAATTTTGATATATATGTGAAAAATATATCAAAAAATGTATTGAAATATCAAAAGTGTATTGATATTGAACCCTTGAACCTTAATACGCAATGGTGATATTGAATGACGATGTTGTAGCATTTGATTTTAAATAAATTCATATTCCTTTGTTAATTGATCTTATGAATTTGTTTTTTATATTTTTTTATAATTTTTAAATTCATTTTCTTCACATCATATAATTTAATTATGATTAAAAATAAAGGACATTTAAAAAAAATGAAATAAAATGTTAAAAAATAAAATACAAATGCTCAGGCCCGACCCTGAGATTTTCGGGGTCTAAAACTGATAATCAACTAATAAATTTTTGAGGCCCTTCATATATTTTTTTTTCATAGAATGAAAAAAAGTTTTGGGCATTCGGGGGATTAGGGGGGAGAAAATTCGAGCGATGAAGCTTTATTCATCAAAAAATGTATTGAAATATCAGAAGTGTATTGATATTGAACCCTTGAACCTTAATATGCAATGGTGATATTGAATGACAATGTTGTAGCATTTGATTTTAAATAAATTCATATTCCTTTGTTAATTGATCTTATGAATTTGTTTTTTATAGTTTTTATAATTTTTAAATTCATTTTCTTCACATCATATAATTTAATTATGATTAAAAATAAAGGACATTTAAAAAAAATGAAATAAAATGTTAAAAAAGAAAATACAAATGCTCAGGCCTGACCCTGAGATTTTCAGGACCTAAAGCTGATAATCAACTAATAAATTTTCGAGGCCCTTCATATTTTTTTTTTCCATAGAATGAAAAAAAAAATTGAAGGTAAAAGATAAAAGATTTGTGTCAAAATCACAAAAAATACTTAGTATTACATTACAACAACTAATAAGTGTCGCTTGATCTTCGCTCTTCTTGCATTTTTAGAAGCAAAATAAATTAATCATACTTGCATAATCTAGTGTTTTGCAAAATCATTTTCAATGGATAACAATACTAATTATTTTAAATGTGTCTTTCAATTTTTTAATGGGTCAATTTATTTTAAGTTAGTTCGGGCTTCCCTTAATTTTTTTGGATTTAAAACATACCTAATATATTACACTAAACTATAATAGGAGGAGACCATTTTTTGGGGTCTATTTTCAATGGATAATAATGCTAATTTTTTTAAATAGACCTTTCAATTTTTTAATGGGTCAATTTATTTTAAGTTAGTTTGGTCTTTTTTTAATTTTTTTTAGACTTAAAGCATACCTAATATATTACACTAAATTATAATAGAAAGGGTCTTTTTTTTTAGGTCTATTTTGAAGGGCCCTAAGCTATAACCTAGTGAACTTATACCGTGGACTGGCCTTGCAAATGCTATTTTAGAAAGTACATAATGTTAAAATCTATGAAATTGGTGAAATGTATAGTTTAGTATATAGAAAGATACGTTTATAGTCTTTTATATATTCTATTAAGATATTTGGATGTCTTAGATCTGTTCAAATTATAAAACAATAATTGAGATGTATGTTTCAAAAAATATCATACGTGTACATTTTCTACTTTCCTACTTCTCTCTCTTACTTTTTTATTTTCTCATCCATCCTTCCACGATCCTATGAATAATCCCATGATCTCACATTCCTCCATCTTTTCTTTTTATTTTTTATTTATTTTCCCCCACTTTTTATTTTTCTCTTTATTTTTTTTTTATTTTCCCCCACTTTTTATTTTTCTCTTTATTTTTTTTTTATTTTCTCCTTTTTGTTCATTTATTTTTATTTACAACGTATTTTCAGGTACGGGCATACACTAATCCCCAAATACATTGAGAAGTTATTGTTTGGTTTAGGGACAATACCACGTAGCAGTCCACATGCATTGTGATTGGTGGAGGGAGTAGAGCCTACAATTTTGTATCGGGTGATTGGGAAATATGAGTAGACATAGAGATTTTGTGATTGGTCTGGGACATTGCTACGTGGTGCCTATGACCAACCAATAATTTTTCCAATACATCACCCCCATTTCAACCTTTAATGAGAGAGAGAGAGAGAAAATGGATGAGAGTGTGAGTCCCCTCTTCACATGATCTATTCCATGTTATTGGGGGTGGATTGGGGGTGTTCAATTGGAGTTCCCAAACATTTTTTGAAAGAGAAAAGTGTGCGATTGGACCTTAACCATGTCATTGGAGGTGAAATTGGGAGGATATCAATTATAGAATATAGTGGGACTTTCATAGAAAATCTCAAAGTCTTTTCACGGTTACAAACTTTAGTTATCCTTTTTATTTTTTATTTTGTTTTGAAAAATTAAAATTAGAAAATCATCTTAATTTTGAGGAAAAATTGGTCTAGGGTCCCTCTCTCACTTTTCGTAATGGAAGAAATCCACAAATTTTTTTTTTGATGTCTAAGGTCCTTAAACATATATCAGAGAAATTTGACTCTGTCTCTACTCTACTCTCTCTCTCTCTCTCTCCTCCTCTCACCCACTGTCTTCCAGATCCAAGGCAACAAGCTCTGCTCCTCCACCCTCCTCTACGACCTCTTCCTCAACACCTTCTCCTCCGACTCCTCCCTCCGCTCTGCCACAGTCGCAGACCTCCGCGCCGCCCGGATCTACGACCCGGCCTCATAACAGGTCACTACTATTCTCTAAACCTGAGATTCATGCATATATATATATATATATATACGCATCTAGTTGAGTCTTGAGGTTGTAAAATTGAAGCGATAAAATATGCAGATCTGGTTTTCTTCTTGGCTTCCAAGTTCTTGAAGACAATTCCTCAGGTAGTGTTTATTAATCACTCGCTGAAATTTTTGATGATATACACTTAATTTATATATCTTATTGTAAGTATTTATAGTAGGTGCAAGTGTGTTAATGAATTTGAATTTTTGTTCAGGCCGCTGCGACGACTTGTTACGTTGCTACACATCCGAGGCTTGAAAACGTTTTGGAAAGTACTTGGCAGACTGCAACGAAGCTTCAACATCCAAATTCGGATCCAACTCTACCGAAGCTGCAAGGTTATGGTCTGTCTTGGAGCTCATGCCCCAAGAATTTCTCAAATTTGTCTGGATTCAACCCAGAGAAATTTGAATTTTCTCTGGATTCAACCAGAAAAAATTCAAAGGATCCGACCAACATTCATGTTTATCCTGATTGGGCAGCCATGCAAGTTTTTCATTTGATGCATGCTCTTATAGAACACAAAAAATCAAGTTATCATGTTCCAAACCAATGAATTTTATGTTTAAGTAGTGATTCAAGATAGTTTATTATATCTACGTTGCTACCCCGAAGTCCTCTTGGTGTGGTTTTGCATTGGAGCTTGGGGCTAGCTTTTAATTTATATATATATATATATATATATATATAGGTTGCTATTGTTGTTTATTCACTCAATGGAGTGAACTGTTGATAACTTTTATCTTATTTTTGAATCTAACCTGACAATAATCCCAGTCATAAACAAAATTGACCAACCAACTGCTGATCCAGATCATGTTAAAGCTGAGCTAAAATCAGAGAATTTCTCTGGACCAACCCAAAGAAATTTCAGTTCAAAGCAGAGAAATTTCAGTTCTAACTTGTGATGCAACTTTAATATTGATTAAGTTTACCTTCTTTTCTAACCATGCAGCCAGAGAAATTTTGAATTTCTCTGGAGAGAAGGGTGATATTGCTTCGTCGGCATGTTAGTTGCTCAGATCATCCACCAACTGGTCTGTTCATATAAAGGAGGAAAGAGAAAATAAGAAAAACTAGCAGCCCGCCAAGAATACATCCAACCATAATCAAGGTAATCTTCTTTGATGATTTTGGGTTATGTTTCTTTGGTGGCAAACTAGCCACAATCTTTTTTGCGGGATTAGGCCCTACAAGGTTTCCATCATAGTTGCTTAATTTGAAGATCTCAGCTCCATTTAAAATGACGTTATAGTACTGAGATTTTGTTTTCGTGTTTGGGTGTAGCTCTAGCCATAGGTCTTGCTTCTCCCCATTGTTTATTTTTGGAACCAAAACAACATAGTCTCGGTACACTGGAACTGCGTACCCGTTGCTCCAAGTAATAACATCAGCTTTAACTTCGGCTGTTTCATTGTTGATGAATATGTCAAACACCCTCTGGTTTACAGTTTTCATCCACCGATTCACCTCGCAAAAATGCAGCTGAACAAGGTAGAAGAAACCAGAATCAATGGGGAAAAACCAGCTCAGATTGTAAAGCACATTGACGTTGGAATATAGCACCATGGCTCTAGCTGTCTTGTAGACCATCTCAGGTGCAGTGTATAGGAAGGAAGTGAGTTGAGGTAGGGGAATTCTTATGTTAAAACAAAAAAAAGGGCAAAGAAATTTACAGTGGGAAGTTTAGGGAAGTCCAGGAAGAATTTCTCTGAGGTAGGGGAATTCTTATGTTAAAACAAAAAAAGGGGAGAGAAATTTACAGTGGGAAGTTTAGGGAAGTCTAGAAAGTCCAGAGAAATTCTTCCCATAATTTCTTTTGACCAATTTTCTCTGACTTTAATTTTCTCTGGACCAATTTTCTCTGGATTGATGTTGAGGGACCTTAGACATCATGAAAATATTTGATGTTCTTTATACTATAAAATCATAATATCAGGGACCTTAAAAAAAATACCCCTAATTTTGAAGGGTCTTTCTTTTTTTTCTTTTTTTTTTGAGAGCCAAATTTTGAAGATTTTTTGAAACATGATAATTTCACTAAGCTAATAGTTAAAATTTATTTTTTGAGTTAAAAGTTTCAAAATAATTTATACAGATAGGAGAATAGAAAAACACATCCATTAACACAATAAATTATATTTTTTTTTTTAAAAAAAATTGATGCTTTTCCTAATACATGTACTGCTAACAAAATATTTTAAAACTGATAAAATTTTACCATAATTTTGACATGCCACAAAACAATATTAAGTGGACTAGCCATTTTATTAAGTAAAAAAAAACATGGTAGAAAAACTTGGCTACAAAAGTTCAATTAATAATTTTACATTGAAAAAAGCTAGAAAATTAACTTCAAATAAATATAATATAAAAAATTAAAACCAATATTTAAATTTCAAAAAGTCTCTTGAAAATGGGACGGGGATAAAATGGTGAGAAAATGAAAATTTTATTTTAGGGTAAAAATGTAACAAATAAATAAAAGAACTAGGTCCAAAGTAATTAGGTGAGAATTATTAGTATCTCCCAAGAAAAATCATGTTTTTATATTTATTTTTTAACTTCCCATCCCTAACGTAATTAAAATTAAATTTCCACCATTTTTGTAAGGAAGCTTCCATTTGCATACCGATAATTCTCTCATTACATATCATTTCTCAATTCACACCACAAACAATTTGGATTTTTTGTTTATTTCTCAATTCAGGCCACTAATTTCCCATAATGCCATTGGCCTCATTTGCGAAGTGGCTATTTTAGAGGTTTTTTGACTTTTTGACTATTTTAGTAGGCTATTTTAGTTTTTGTGTTTGGGAAGATGAGATGGATTTTTATTTGAGTTGTTGTATTGAAAAATGTGTTGAAATGATGTTTGAAGTTAAAATGACAAATTTGTCCCTAAAATTATAATTTTTTAAATTGATATAAAGGGGTGAAATCGTAATTTTTTAATTGATTTTACAATCTGTCAACTAACAGTGTAGGCTGTGCCTATTTTTTTTGTGAATTTCGCACCTTTGCCTACTGTTCACGCTTTTTGGCTTATATCCTAAATGAGGCTATAATAGCCTTAACCTGTGTTTCCCAAACAGTGCCATTATCTTTAACATTTTTTTGTCCTTTCCATAACTTTAACCCTAAACTATTAGTGCCACCTTTGTTGTCGGCTCCTCTTCTTTTTCTTCCTATTGCTACCTCACCAGTTTTGTCGTCCCACCACCACCTTTTTCCTAGCTTTCCTCATTTTCTTGTCGCTCCTTCATCAAACCCTAAGCCATTTGCCCATCACTATTACCGTGACCTAGTCACCTCGAACCATCAACTTAGCCTTCCCTTTCTCCAGTCTTTTGCCACTCAAATTTAAGGTTTTTCAAAGGAAATAGAAGAAAAAGAAGAAAAAAAACCCAAATCTAGGGTTTATAGATGAGAAGAATAAGAATGGTAGAAGGAGAGTTGTGATAGTTTTGGGAAAGAAAAAAAAGGTGGCAGGAGAAGGGGGAAGCGAGGCAATTGCAAAATGTAACAAAGAGAAATGAGGTGTGTGGTGGGGGTTGGGAATAGGGTATAAAAAGGAAGAGGGTTAGAGAAATTTGAGTAACATAAAAGATATGAAGAAAATTGAAAACTGGTAAAGCGGTGTCGCAAACTAAGGTTTTGCGATGTGTGTGGTGGTGAGAGGCTTAGATTGATGTGTGTTTCATAGAGTTTGTTTGGGAAGAACATTTGAGCTAAAATAGCTATATAAGACAAAATATGTTATTTTAGTCAAACAGAATAAAATATCACATTCAATTCATAATTATTTCATTTTTTTTCTCATAAAAATTAAAAAGTCAAAAAAGTTATCTCAAACAAAACTTTTTAACTTCAAGTTAAAATAGTTACTAAAAATCAACTCCCATCCCAAATCAGCTCATACTAAGGTTTGGTTTGATATCTTCAAAAAAAGTCAAAAAGTCACTATCTTATTTAAGTCATATCATTCTATTTAAATCACATCATCTCTCTACCACATCACTTTAAATTCATCCCATATTTTATAAAAAGTTAAAAAATATACTTATTTAGATCATTTTAAACTACTCTTAAATTTATTAATGGACATAACAATAATTTTAAAATAAAATTTATTGAGAATATTTGTCCAAATCATCTATAATTGTTTTCTGGTAGCCTGTATTTTTCGAAATTTCTCCAAAAAAGAATCCCGTGAAGAGCGGCATCTTCATGTTTTTCCACCGGTCTAATACCTTTCCAGTTCCATTCACTGCGGAAGCTATAACGCCCTCAATAAGAAAAAGTACGCTATAAACTTTCGCCACGCAAGCACGAAAAACCCATCCGGCCCAATATTCCAAGCATGGCAAAGAACCATTGGTGACCCAGCATAGAATACCTAGAACCAGCCACACCTGATTAGAACTTCAACACCGAACAAACAGGATCACACCTTCTCGAACTTTTCCGAAATGGGGCCCACATATTTTCCTAAGACTTTGTAACCCCAGTAAACGACACCGGTATGCGCAGTACGCACACGCCCCGATCCAACACGTCCTCGTTTCGTTTCGTTTCGTTTCGTCCACACCACCACCACCATCATCGAATATCAAAAAAATAAAAACTGTTCCATTTCATCGACAAAACGAAAACCAAAACCAAAATCAAATCCAAAGCCAAAACCTTTTCTCTCTCCTAAATTTTCACACGCATATATATAGAGAGAGATTTAGATGTATGTACAGGTTATGATGTGATGATGGAGGTTAAACAACAATTATTAGTATGTGGTGCAATCATGGGTGGTTTGAGCAGACCTTCATGGGCTTTTTTATTGCTTATGTTGACAGTCATAGCCCTTCTTGGCGTCCAGATCACCACCAACACTGTTTTCCCCACGTGGGTCGGCGGTGGTGGTTCGGCGGAGGAAACTCCGTCGTCGCGTCGGAGCTGTGCGGGGTTCTTCAGGGAAGGGACGCGGAGGAAGGTGGTGATGTCGATCACCGATTTCGGCGGCGTGGGAGACGGGAGGGCGTCGAACACGGCGGCGTTCCGGCGGGCGATACAACACATGCAGGGCTTCGGAGAGAGAGGTGGGGCCCAGCTGAATGTTCCAAGAGGGAGGTGGGTCACTGGTAGCTTTAATCTCACCAGCAATTTCACGCTCTTTCTTCAACAAGGTGCTATCATTTTAGGTTCTCAGGTAAATTTCATTTCATTTATATATACTATTATACTGTTTGGTTGTTTGGTCGGGATTTGGGGAGAGATTTGGAAAGGAAAAGGAAAAGGAAAAGGAAAAAGGTGTGTGAAACTAATAAAATATAGGCATATTTTATTTACATTTCACCTATCTTTTCAATTTCTCTTTTTAAATTCTTCAACCAAACACAGCATTAGGGTTAGGTCAGTGAATATATATATATATGGGTTGTGTTTTAAATTACCAATTGTTTTTATTTAATTGGAAACTGAAATCCAATTCTTAGTGTACTTGGTTATAGTTTATGTAATTTGGTGTGACTGCAATTGAATTTCACTACTTTTTAGCTGCCTTGAGTAAATTTCTATCAAGGAAACAAATGAAATAAATAGTTAGTGAATACTTGTACAAAGAAAATAGTTACTAGTATATATAATGTTTGAAAATGCTGAAAATGATTCCATTTGTCACCTCACTTTCTCACTTGTACATACAAGTGAATATGTCTTACGTGCATTTATCATTATTGTTGGTTGGACTATTTTTTGGGTTTATAGGAGTAAGAAAATGAGATAAAAATATAATTATGTATAGTATTACTCAAAATAAATTGCATGCACTAGTCAAAAATAATTTATTTTGTGACATCTACACATTTACCATTTCTATCGGACTCGAGTAGTATCACTGAACAGTGACATGAGAATGCCGATGGAAATCAAATCAAATGGCCAGACATATTTGAGTATTTAAATGTGTGTTGATGGTTGGTTTAACCTTTTGCTTGATGACAAAGTAGGTATTAATGAATGTGAGAGAGAGAGAAAGAGAGATTCCTTCTGTGATGCTACTTTTTAAAATTTCTTTATACTAGTTTGTTTGTTTGCTTGTTTTTTTCTTTTTTGAAATTGAATGTTCTTTGGATTGCTCACCCAAAATGGTTAATTCTTGTCTAAACTTCTTTTAAATTTTCCTCATCTTTGAGGAACCATGACACTCTCGATTAACTTAGAAAACTGATTGTGGAAGATGATTCCATTCTGTTCTTGGTATTGGGCATTAAAATTTTGGTATCTGTCAATCAAATGAGTCAATTTACATTTCTTGACACATGAAAAAGAGTAAGAAATTTTGGGAATTAATGCGCTAATGATCCAAATTGATTTTATCTACATTTGCAGTTCAAATCTTGAAAACACAATGAATCAATCAAATTCCTGTCATGTCTAAGTACCCCTTAGAAAATGCTTCTTTCTTAATCTCTAATTTGTTTTCATTTATTTTATTTTCACAAATAATAGGACCCAAAGGAATGGCCTATTATAGAGCCATTGCCTTCTTATGGAAGAGGGAGAGAAAGGATGGGAGGGAGGCATATAAGCCTCATCCACGGAGATGGTCTCAGTGATGTCATAATTACAGGTAATTTTATTACTCATTTCTTGAAATTTTAATCATGATGTTATTTTGAACTATGCCAATCAAAATGGATTTGTTGTGAGAAATAGTGGAGATTAGATTAATACACTCACCTAGGTACAACTACTTTCCTCATCTTCGTTTTTTCTTTTCCCCTATGTTGTGAAGTAAGGAAACATCTTTACAACACCATGTTTGGTAGAAATAGAATTTTTTTCCCCCTTTGTATTGATACCATTCTTTATTTTTAAGTGGTACAATAATTAAACTTGGTGGGTTGAGCTAGAACCTACCTGGAATTGATGCTACCCTTTCTAGGCTATATTAGTTGACCACTACAGAGGTTGTGAAATATACTTTTTATTGATGTGTTCAGTCCTTTAGTTTATTGTTTGGCTGTGTGGTAATGAAGATGATCTTGGACATACTCCATTAAATAAATGATGATGCCTACAAAACTTTATGCTAATTAATTTACTAGTCAGGCCCACCCAAACATATTATTTGATGCTCCTTCATCATTCAAGCTCAAAACCCTTGACATTCTTTTTGAAAAGTAGCAATTTAAGTTCTTCCTTCATTGAACTGGAATTAGGTTAAAAAAAAGTTGTCGTCTTTTGATTAATTACAAAGTTAAATTTACTGTCATCCTTTTCGTTCCACTTAGAAAATATGCAGTGTTTCCAACAGTTATGATCATTCCGAGTAGAGACTTTCATTTTGTTTTTGTTTTCCCTGTCTTTTCCTCCTCCTCCTCAGTGAGACTATAAAGACATATATCAGGAAGTTTAATTTATGCATCAATTGTTGATTATCTAATAACACACTACCAATTTAGTGAATACCCAGTACTTGCCACCAACTATCTTATTCATGTGTCTTGCAATATTACCCACATGGCGAAGTTTCGGGTTGGTTTATTTATTCTATAAAGAGAAAAATTGAACTTTCAATTTTTAGTCATGCATATGCTTAAATGCAAAATCATCCGGGACTCTCAATAACAGTACTCATGTGTAGCCCTTTAGATATGTTTTCTGGAGCATTTATCATGAACATGCCATGGACTTGCAGATGAAACAGAGAACTCTAGATTATCATAAGAGTGGCATCTTTTTCCACCACTCTTCTTTATTCCCCTAATAAATAAATAAATAAAAAGAACATTAGACTATGCATCAATTATCATCATCTTGTGGCTCTCTTGAAGATCTAAAAATTACAGTAATAAACTGTTTTGAGTGGTCTATAAAAAATGTTCCAAACAGGTGGTTGAGGGAATCTAATGAGTTAACTTCAATTGATTGCAGGGCAGAATGGGACAATTGACGGTCAGGGCAAGATGTGGTGGGATATGTGGTGGAACAGAACATTGAAGCACACTAGAGGCCACCTCCTTGAACTAATGAATTCGAGCAACGTACTTATCTCCAACCTCACCTTCCGTAATTCTCCTTTTTGGACCATCCATCCTGTTTACTGCAGGTTCAGTTCTGGTGCTTTTCATCTCTCAATTTGTTTCTATTTTCTTCTTAACATTGCTCTCAATTGTTGCTTACTAGTAATCGGCCATTGGAGTTAATAAATCTTAGAATGTACTCAAATAGCTTCCAAGAATTAAAAAAAAAATTTATTTTTGGGAGTGGTGTTTTTGATAAAAAAATTTTTTTAATTTTTTTAAATTTTTAATCATTTTCTATAATGTATTAGCACCTTGAAAACAAAGAAGCAGAATGAGAATTGGAAATTAAACACAAGAACGTGCCTTGCCAATAGTCTTGTATCAATGTGACAATTGTGAAGATTGTAGAAAAGGTCCTTCACCGTTATGCCTTAGAGTCTTTTGGCCTCTTTACTAATATGATTCTAGTCAAAAATTTTAAAGAAAAATGCGTAACGTAAGACGTTTTACCTCTTATGAGGCGAGGCGTAAGCCTGAAGGCATTGAGGCTTAAGCATTTCAAATTTCAAATTTTTAATTTTTATATTTAGTAAATAATTTAAATATTTTAAAACAATAAATAAAAAAATCAAAATTAAATATAAAGGTGTAAATAATTTTTTTCACTATAGAGAAGGAAGTTTTGTTTTATTGAAAGTGAAATTGGTATTTTCAGCTTTGAGCTTCTCACTTTGCATTAACTTTGTGTTTTTTTCTTGATTGGTCATTTACTTAATTTTTCCTATAGAATATTTTATTTTTTTATTTTTTTAGTTTTTTATGTTTAAACCATCTACTAGACTAAGGCCTCGTTTGGGAATAGGTTATTTTAGTAACTTTTTGGCTTTTTACGAAAAGATGTGCAGAAAAGTAGAGAGGTGATGTGACTAGTTTTAGTTGGCTTTTTGACTAAAATAGTCAGTCCCCAAATGAGCCCTAAGTTTAATAAGAGCCTAAGGTAAATTGTTCATATGCTTACTCCTCAAATGCTTATGCGTAAAAAAGTGTACAAGACGCACCTAAGGCGCATGTCTCAAGACTGTGTGCGCAAGCCTTTGGGGAGTAAAGCGTAAAAATCAAAGCCTTGAGGCGTTTTCCTTAGCCTCGCCTCAAGGCGAGCATCGAGGGGAGCCTCAGTAAAGCCTACCTCAAACTAGCTAGAAAAACGTACTTTTATTCCTTCTTCGACTCACAAATTTGTTATACAACATCTTAGAGGAGACAATCAACTAATTAAAGAGTTCTTACACTTCAAAAGTTTTGGATTTACGGTGTATCATAGAAATGTTGGTATTTGCAGTACACACATCACTAATAAAGATCGTAGAACTAAAAACTTGACCTTTCATCTTACACTCCGTTTGTTTGGGTGGAAAACACTTTCAAATATTTTCTATGGAAAACTTTTTCCAAAAAATGTTTTTTTGGAGAAATTTTTTTTCTATGTTTGGTGGTGGTGGTGGTGAAACGAAGGTGGAGGTGGTGGCATGATGGTGGGGTGACCGGGGCGGTGATAACGACGGTGACGGTGATAACGACGGTGATGGTGGCAGTGGCGTGGTGATGGTGGTGTGGTGATGGAGTGGAGTGGAGGTGAGAGTGATGGTGATAGTGTGGTGACATTGGTAAGTCTTTGGTCTGGAAAAAGGTTTTCTGCCTTTTAGAAGTGGAAAATATTTTCTGTCCATATAGGCTTGTTTTTTGTTGACCATAGAAAATGTTTTCCATTGACTTTCGTTTTCTATTGTATCAATCACCTGAAAATACAAAAAAATATTTTTCTAGAAATCATTTTCCACCCAAACAAACAGAGTGTTAATCTTAATGAAAGTTGCATATGCATTGAAGTTTTGTCCGTAGAAAATTAACATGCACTCCTAAATTTTTGTCAGTAATGTTGTGATAAAAAACATGACAATCTTGGCTCCACTCAATGCTCCAAATACCGATGGTATAGACCCAGGTAGGTTGCTTCAATCTCTTTTTTGCATTTATGGATTTTATATTCATCTATTCAGTTTATCTAATAATCTCCTGGTCAAATATAATATTCACAGACTCGAGCATTAATGTGTGTATTGAAGATTGTTATATCGAGAGTGGAGATGATCTTGTAGCGGTGAAGAGCGGGTGGGACCAATACGGTATAGCAATGGCACGTCCAAGCTCTAACATCATCATAAGGAGAGTCTCAGGCACAACTCCGACATGTTCTGGGGTTGGAATAGGCAGTGAAATGTCCGGTGGGATTTCAAATGTTATTGTGGAGGATTTACACATTAGAGATTCAGCAGCTGGGATGAGAATAAAAACCGATAAGGGAAGAGGGGGATATATATCCAATATCACTGTAAATAACATATCAATGGAGAGAGTTAAAATACCCATACGGTTCAGTAGAGGTGCCAATGATCACCCGGATGAGGGGTGGGACCCGAAAGCTATGCCGAAAGTAAAGGGTATTTTTATAAGTAATGTGATCAGTATAGACTCCTTAAAAGCCCCATTGTTAGAGGGTATTGAGGGTGCACCATATGAAGGTATATGCATGAGAAGTGTGAGTATACTTGGCTTAGCACCATCTGCAAAGTGGAATTGTGAATTTGTTTTGGGGTTCACTCATGGGGTAACCCCATTGCCGTGTCCACAGTTGCAGAGCAATAGATCTTCATCTTGGTGTTCATACTCGTGAGCTGCTTTTTATGCTGTTGGTTTTCTCATATGCGGTTGATACGACAGGTTTGCAAAGCAGCAGTTGATTGGGTATGGTTTGTGCATATCATAGCCTCATACGGATGATAGAGGTCTCAATCTCAATCAAAATGTGAACTTGTTGACATTCTTGGCAACGAGGGTCAGACTCGGACTAGGACTCGGATTTTTTATGTGGATGAGATGAGATGTCTTCTGATCTATACATTTATTTGAAATGGGATCTGTTCACAATTTTATACTTGAACAGCTTCCTTTGTAGTAAGTTCAACTTTTTCTTTTCATTGCATTGTCATTGTCAGTCAACATTAGGATGCAAAATTTGGGGTGTTGAACCCAAAAACCGATCTCTGACAGAAAGAATTACATTCATAGGAAAAGGAAATTTATTTTGCTGATGAGAATGAGAATTGCAGACATGTAATCCTGGTAACTGTTTTTGGAAATGAGATTCAAATTTTTCTCCTCCTATTTCTTTTATTTTATTTCATCATTATTTTTTTTGGGAGTCAATAGTGGATGGTGTAAAACACCCAGTGCTGCTGTAGATTATTATTATTAGTATTATTTGGGTTATTTACATCAAGACCCTCTCAACTATTATTATTATTCCCCTCAACTATACAAATTTCCCCCAAATCAGCCGTACCTTGTTATGATTAACTAGAAATCTGTCATAGATCATGATGGGGGATCTAAATTTCATGGATCCATTTGCTAGGGAAAAATTGCCTTCATTTTTTTTTATATTAATTTCTTTTAACCAATACTTCTAGCTAGGTATTCAACAATGAAGCAGGAAAACAATAGAGCCAAACATAAAACCACAACAATATTGATCAAAAGTTCTCAGTGCCAGTGGGAATATATAAAAAAAAAAATACAAGAGTTTTGAGGGAGATTATGATCAGTAGATACAAGAATTTCTCACTTTTCACCATTTCCAAAACACATTGGAACCGCACTTGTACTTGTCCTTCCCTTTGCACTCCAGTTCCAAATCTTCAGAGAGAAATTTCACTTTCTGCATTCACCAAACCATTTAACAAAATTAGTTAAACAAGGAATCCTGTTACACTATTTTTTTTTTTTTTAAAAAAAAAACAAACTATTAAATAGAAACAATTAGCAGGAGATATATTATATGATACGAGTGATTTAAACCTTTTGCTTAGCAAGATCTTGGCAGCCAGTGAAGTTCTCAGGGAACTTGCAGGTGCCGAATTGAACGGTGTACGCCCGTGCAAAGTTTGCATCAGTTGTAGCCAACCTTTTCGAGTCATTCAATTCCTACAACCATCATATATATATGCTCTTTATTATAAGTTTATTTTCAAATAAAATCAGCAATAATAATGACTAGCAAACAAACAAACAAACCTTGTTAGCTTTGCTTTTTTCGAGGTATTCTTCGATGACGCCTGCATCGGCAGAAGATGCTGATGCGGCTGCAGTGAAAAGTGCGGCCGCAAGGCCGAGCAAAGCAGCTCTCCGTCCATCATTCCCAATAATCTTGTTAGAATCAGGAAATCTAGTTGATGTTTGTTGGCTCCTGATCACAGGCAACTTGTGCGCAACAGGCGATGCGAGTGATGGAATTGGAGAAAGTTTTGAGCAGAGTTCTGATGATGGTCCAACACCAGAGATGGCATAGTTGCAAGCTAGCACATTGGAGTTCATGGCTGCCATTTTTGGTGGTGCTTCTTGTTGCTTGTGCGAATTGATTTTGGTTTTTTTAGTGTTTTATGGATAAGTTAGTTGATGATATGGGTAGGGAGTGATGTGGAAGGGATTTTGATGATGAGTGGAAGTTAAGGTTGTGGTGGGAGTGTGGATAAGGTGAGATTGCCTCACTCCCTAATTGGCAAATTTTTGCCCTCCTGCATATGTCCTGTGTATTCAATTTTGTGTGATGAGTTTGAGGTTTTGGGCCCACCTTCATATCAAAACGTGTGCTTTATGTCTGTTGTGTTTGTTTGACTATGACAAACCAAATTTTATTGCATTGTGAATGGATTTGTTGTAACTTATTTATTTTATTTTATTTATTTATTTATTTATTTTTCTACACCGTTTGCTTTGATTTCTGTTAATAGTTTTATGGAGTAAAAATTGCTGAAAAAAGTTTTAAAAACTGAGAAAGGAATGTTTTTAAATTATTTTCATAGATGATCAATTTTTAACTTAAAATAAACGCAACAAACAGGCCTAATGAGTTGACACCTTGAATTTGGAATGATGATACAGTTATGATGGTAGGACGGGTTGGACTGATCCACGCTCTTCAAGCCTAATATCCGAATGATTAAACCCACCAGAGAACCTGCACACGAGTTCAACGGGGAACGGGGAACGGGGAGTCCCCCAGCGAACCCTCCGACGGGCAAGTTAGAAAGAGAGAGTGGAGTATGTAGATAGATTAGAGATAGAAAGCTTAACCTTCTTCTTGTCTTCAACGTCTGCTTATATTCTTTGGTAATCATTTCGTTGTCCCTTCCGACCTGTTACCTTGGCCAAAAGTCTATGCTATAGCTTACCTTGTTCAGGGTGAGGGTGTGCTGTCCCGACGGAGAGGTGTTGTCGTAATAAATGCTGTGAGGGGTTGTATTAATGGCGATGTGCAGTGGCAATAACTTTGTAGAACTTTGTCTGCTGATGTGGCTTGCCCTTTACCTGCCACGTGTCTGAATATCATTGGTCCTTCATGTCATGTTGACTTCCAACCGTGCTGGGCTTTATCAATTGGGTCATGCATTAGGCCCTAAGTGGTACGCTTGGGTTGTTCATAGTGGGTTATGGGTTTTATGAGCCTATCCACGTCAGTAGTCCCACATTCCCAAGTGCAGCTTTAGTCCAACGAAGGGAATAAATAATGAAAGGAACAACCGACCAGAAGTGGCCGAGTGGAGGGACTGACCGTGAGGAGGGCCGACTATGAAGGGTAGACGAGCGGGGGGACCGACCATGAGGAGGGCCGACCGCGAAGGGTAGCCGAGTGGAGGGACCGACCATGAGGAGGGCCGATCGCGAAGGGTAGCCGAGTGGAGGGACCGACCATGAGGAGGGCCGACCGCGAAGGATAGCCGAGTGGAGGGACCGACCATGAGGAGGGCTGACCGCGAAGGGTAGCCGAGTGAAGGGACCAACCATGAGGAGGGCCGACCGCGAAAGGTAGGGCGACGGGGCGCGGGGCTCGAGAGACGGCGGGTCACGTGACGACTGGAAGTGAGAAGGGAGGCAGTGAATCGCGGTCGTACACGTGGCAACATCTGGTGGGAGAAGGTTAGGCGTTGGGCCAGGAGTGAAACGATAGGTCATTATAGGGTGTTGAAAAGACAGTGTTAGCAGTTTTTTGAAAAATTTTCAAACTGGCGAAATTTAATAGGGACCTTTGGAATACGGGCAAACCTTGGGCCTTTGAGATTACTCGTTTTACCTATCTTTTCGCAAAACATCAAAACATTCCCAACGTAAATTCCTTCGTTGCCAACGATTCACCCCTGCAACACTTCTAGAATTTTCTTGTGCCCGCATCCGAAGCTATTCGAAGACATACAATAGGGATGACATAAGAGGAAGCAACCACCGCAAGGGTGATCCCCTAGGGGATGATGACGGGGTGGACCTGGCAGAACGATATAGGAGGGAGAGGCAAGTGGAGAAATCAGGGGAGTCGACGAGTTTAGCTCGTCCGTTGACGATGATAGCGGCTCCAAAACCAATCAGCCAGGCTGAGCCAAATCATTGGCATACGAAGGCTGACAAGTCAACCGTTACGGCGGAGGAGTTGGAGGGTATATGGAAAAAATACCAGGTGCCTAAAGAAATAGAGTTGATGTTACCGACAGCAACGGAGAGGCCTTCCGACACCCGGCCGGGGGAGTTTGCCTTATACGAAGAGGCGTTGAGGGGAAGGTTGAGGTTGCCACTTCCACAGGTGGTAGTGGATGTCCTCAACCAATTGGAAGTCGTGCCAAGCCAACTAATGCCCAACGCATGGAAGATTGTACTGGCCTGTGCAAGTGCGTGGCCGAAGGCGAACGAGGGAGCGGCCATGACGGTGGACGAGTTTTTTACCTGCTATAAGGCCTCGGGCCAGTAAGAAACTTGGGTCACTTTGTAGGTGACAGCAGGAAGGGGTTTGGTGGCGGGGTTGCCGTCATCAATTAAAGGATGGAGGCCGCGGTGGTTCTACGTATCTGCGAACGGCGGAGTTAGAGTACGCACGGTGTGGAAGGTACCCACCAAGTCTATGGAGCCAAAGCTGGGGGCTGCAGCGGAGGAGAGGGTGAAAAATGTGAAGGCATAGAGGGAGAAGGAGGGGATCAGATGGGACGACCTCGTTCAGCCATTAGCTTTGTTTGCCGTAGGATTGGGCCCTCAGCCGACCGGTGTGGATCTGGCATCGGCAGAGCTTGAGGCGAAGAGGAAAGCGCAAGAGGCGAAGGACCGGGCCATTTTTGCTGAAGCCAATAAGTTCAAGGAAGTGCAGTTAGGCCTGCCACCAAAACCGGTCGCGAGGGAAAGAATCCGACTGCGCCCCAAGCCGTTGGGGGGAAAAGACTTGGGCAGTTTCGAGCCACGACCGCCCCCCATTGATTCGGTGAAGGAAAGGGCAAACAAGGAGGGAGAGGTCTTGAAGAAGAAGAAGAAGAGAAGGGTTGCCCCTGAGGGGGCCTCAGATGCGCCTAGGTTGAAGAGGGCGAGGTTGGGTGGTGAGGGCACTCCGATGGCGGAGGAAACAGGGAAAAAATGAGTGGAGGCTACTCCAAAAGCGGTCGTCGTCGCAGAGGCGCAGGAGGAGAAGTGCCAAGGAGTCTTCGAGGAAAAAGGGCATGCAAGCGCCCTGGACCCCAAGGTGCAACTAGAAAGTGGGTCGGTTGACCCTAAGGAAGTGATGGAGCAGTAGCCCAATAGGGGCCCTGCGCCCCAAGGAGAAGGGGCTAGGTTGACGACTGCAATCTACCATGCTCGCGCCGTGTCTGGGCGGTTGGAGGGAGAAGAAGGCCCAGCCAGGGCGGCTGCAGATCGCCTTGTGGGGATTATGGACAAGGCAGCCGTGTGCTCGGTTTCCAGGTTCAATGAGGCTGAGCTGCTAAGGGGGTTGTGCTCTGCCCAAATTGAGGTAACCACCTTAGTAGGGGCTCTGCTGAGAAAGGCGGCGGCTGGGAAGGTCAAGTCGGAGAAGGCTAAGGCCCAGCTTACAAGTTTCAAGAAGGAGAGTGCAAGCTGGAAGAAGGCTGCGCGAAGCGCATGTGCCATGGGTTGGCAAGAGACTGAGAAAGCAAAAAAGATAGAAGTATTGGCGATCGTGCAAGACAATGTTGCCAACCGTGCCCATGCTGAGCTGCTGGCGGTCAGGTTGGAGCTAGAGGACGAACGCCGCAAGGTAGTGTTGCTCGAGTTCCAGCTGGCTGGGGAGCAGAAGAAGCTGGGGGATGCCCAAAATGCTGCATGGTCGCCACCGAGCTATTTGAAGAGGCAATGATCAACAATGAAGAACTGCGCGCCCAGCAGATCAAAGAGAATGATGAAACGGACGTGAAGATTGCTGGGCTGCAAAAGGAGCTGAAGGATGAGCGTGGTAGGGCGATGGAGGAGAAGGCAAGGTTGCAAAAGGAGCTGGAGGATGAAAAAAGCAAGGCAGCCTCTGAAAGAGCAGCATACCCCGATCTGTGCGCTGCAGCAGTAGAGCAATTCAAGGGGTCTGCTGAATTTCAGATGGCAGTCGATGCCGCGGTCGCCAGCAACTTGGCAAGGGAGGTGTCTGGGGGGGCTGGCCCATCGGGAACGACCGCTGGGGGCAGGACTGAAGCAGAAGTTATTGAGAGCTTCCAGCGGTCGGACTTCTACAAACACAAAATGGTTGAGTTCTGGGACAGTGATTGGAAGATGTTCAAGCGGAAGGCAGAAGAACTGTTCCCAGGCTTGGACCTTAGCAGTGTAAGGATTGATAACGACGATGTGGCCCAGACCCCTCTAGATGAGGGCATTGAAGAAGAAGACATTTTTTCAAGTGAGGAAGAGTGATTGGTGTGAACAGAACCTGTACTTAAAGTTTGTTTTGTGTTTTGTGTTTTGTGTTTTGTGTTTTGTGTTTTTTTTTTTTAAAAAACTTTTGAATGACTGTAAGAAACTTATATACAAGTTTGTGAATAAATAAAATTTTGAGTTGTTTTCATGCTTCTGCTTTTGTTTGCGCATCTGAAGTGAATGAGAAAGGCGACTTGTATAAGGCTTATGTGTAAATCATTGTGAAGTGTAAAATGTAAGGAAAACTCAATGTAAAGTGAAGTTTAACGTGTAAGAAAAATTCGATGCATAGTGAATGTGGGAAAGACTCAATGCGGAGTGAATTTTAACTTGTAAAAATTCAATGCAGAGGGAATGTGAGAAAAACTCAATACAGAGTGAATTTTAACTTGTAAAAATTCAATGCAGAAGGAATGTGAGAAAAACTCAATGCAGAGTGAATTTCAACTTGTAAAAATTCAATGCAGAGTGAATTTTATGGATACCAACCCAGCGAGGAACGAGACTGATTTGGAAAACGTAGGACTAGGATGTGACTAAGTATGGCCACTGGCAACTCACTCTGGCGGGGCTCTGCGTGCTCAGTCTGGCTGAGGCTTTAAGTGACTCGATCTGGCCGAGCTCTTTATGCTCAGTCTGGCTGAGGCTTTTTGTGCTCAGTCTGGCTGAGGCTTTTTGTGCTTCGTCTGGCTGAGGCTTTTTGTGACTCGGTCTGGCCGAGCTCTTCATGCTCAGTTTGGCTGAGACTTTTTGTGCTCAGTCTGGCTGAGGCTTTTTGTGCTCCGTTTGGCTGAGGCTTTTTGTGACTCCGTTTAGCTGAGCTCTTCATGCTCAATCTGGCTGAGGCTTTTTGTGCTCAGGCTGGCTGAGGCTGCAATCAAAGCATTATTGGAATACCACAGATAACTGAAATATAAGCTTGCTGTCATATAAAGTATAGGCCTATGGGGTCATAAATTTACACCATATGAGGAGAAAATGAGAACATACAAAAAATAAAACTTTTATTGAAAATAGCGCTTCAAATGTTCAGCATTCCAAGGATGGGGGGGATCTCGACCTTCCATGTCCTAAAGTCGATAAGTGCCCAGACGTGGTCTGGCCTTCACAACGTAATGTCCCTCCCATTTGGCTGCTAGTTTGCTTTCAGTCGGATTTTTGGTGGCAAGAGTTACTTCTCGCAAAATAAGGTCCGCCACAGCGAACTCCCTCGGTCGGACTCTGCAGTTGTAATGTGTTCTCATTTTCTGTTGGTATGAGGCTCGTCTGACTGCAGTTGTTTCTCGGAGCTCTTCAATTAGGTCTAGGTCTACCCGACGCAGCTCTTCATTTAGTTCTGGATTCGGATGTAGAACCCTTGCGATAGGAAGACCGATCTCCACTGGGATGACCGCCTCTACGTCGTATGTTAAGCGAAAAGGGGTCTCCCCCGTGGGAGTCCGAGCGGTAGTGCGGTAAGCCCAAAGTACATTCGGCAACTCCTCAGCCCAGAGTCCCTTAGCAGCTTCCAGTTTAGTTTTGATAATCTTGAGAAGAGAACGGTTGGTGACCTCAACTTGGCCATTGGCTTGGGGATGGCCTGGGGAGAAGAAACATGGCTGGATTTGGAGCTCTGCACAGAATTTCCTGAATTTGGCATTGTCAAATTGTTTGCCGTTGTCGGAGACGATGGCTTGAGGGATGCCAAATCTACAGACGATTGACTGCCAGATGAATCTGGTTGTGTTCCGCTCGATAATGGTGGCAAGGGGTTCTACTTTAACCTATTTGGTGAAGTAATCGATGGCGACAATGGCGAATTTGGTTTGGCCTTGTCCAGTGGGCAGTGAGCCAACCAGGTCGATCTCCCATTTGGCGAAGGGGTAGGGACTGCAGAGGGTAATCAATTCTGGAGGAGGGGCGTGGGGGATGTTGGCAAAACGTTGGCACTTGTCACATTTAAGCACAAAATCTATCGCGTCTTGATTGAGAGTAAGCCAGAAATAACCAGTGCGAAGTATTTTGTGGGCTAGGGACCTGCCGCCCGAATGATTGCCACATATACCCTCATGGACCTCTCTCATTACGTAGGTCGCCTGAGCAGGATTGAGGCATCTCAGGTATGGGCGTGAGAAGCCCTTTTGTACAAGAGTCCGCTGACAAGAGTGTAATTAGCCGATCGAGCCCTGATTTTGGCGGCCTGCTGTTTGTCGTCTGGAAGTGCCCCTGTTATTAGATACAGAAAGATGTCTGCGGCCCAAGGGATGGGTTCATTTTGGAGGAACTAGACTTCTTGCTGGTTGAGGGAAATGGCAGGGTGGGCTAGGTAGTCGAGGCGGACACCATGGCTGAGATCAGACTGGTCTGCAGAAGCTAACTGAGCCATCTCGTCCGCCTTAGAGTTTTTCGCCCGAGAGATGTGCTTGATGTTAAAGGTATTGAAGAGGAGAACAAGGGGGAGTGTTATGTCCCTGTAAGCCCGCATTGTGTCCTTCTTGGCATCGAATTCCCTCGTAATTTGTTCGACAATGAGCAGGGAGTCGCTGAACACCCAGATGTGGCTGACACCAATATCCCGGGCTAGGCGAAGACCTGCTATCAATGTCTCATATTCAAGCTCATTATTACTGGCCTTGAACAAGAAACGGAGAGCACATTTGAAATAACCACTCTCAGGGGCGGTGAGGATGAGACCAGCCCCACTGCCTTCCTTGCGGGATGATCCGTCGACGTTGAGAGTCCAAGAGTGAGGGTCTTCTGGGTTGGTAGGAGTTGGTGGGGGTGGAGGGATCGTAGTTGGGGTAGGATTAGTGAATTCTAGAATGAAATCAGCGACAGCTTGCCCTTTAATCGCTGTTCGAGGTCGGTAGGAGATATCAAACTGGTTGAGTTCCACTGACTACTGCATGAGTCTGTCAGAGAGTTCTGGTTGCTGCATTACTTTCTTCAAGGGTTGGTCGGTAAAGATCACTATGGAATGGGCTTGGAAGTAAGGACGGAGTCGTCTGGAGGCGGTGACCAAGGCCAAGGACAATTTTTCTAATAGTGGGTAATTCTGCTCCGCTTCCCTGAGAGCCCGACTGATGTAGTAGACCGGCCGTTGGACAGGGCCATTTTCTCTGATAAAAGCGGCACTGACTGCGATGCTTGACACAGCTAAATAGAGGAAGAGGGGTTCACCCGTGATTGCTTATGAGAGGAGGTGGTTCGCCATGCACTGTTTCAACTGCTGAAAAGCCTCTTCGGATTCGGTTGTCCATTCAAAAGTTTTCCGAAGAACTTTGAAGAAGGGGAGGCACTTACCCGTTACGCAGGAAATGAAGTGGTTGAGGGCGGCCACTCGGCCAGTGAGTCTTTGAACCTCCTTAACCATTCGAGGTGACTGCATTTCAACCAAGGCCTTGATCTTTTCGGGGTTGGCTTCAATACCCCGCTGACTGACCATGAAACACAAAAACTTCCTAGATCCTACGCCGAAGGCGCACTTCTCCGGGTTGAGCTTCATTTGGTACTTTCGCAGGGTGGCGAAGGTCTTTCATAAGTCGGTCAGATGATCAACGGAGAGTTTGCTCTTGACTAGCATGTCGTCGATATATACTTCCATATTCCGACCTATCTGATGATGGAAGACAGCATTAACCCAACGTTGGTAGGTGGCCCCTAGTATTTTTCAGTCTAAACAACATCACAAGGTAATGGTAGGTACCTCGGTTGGTAATGAAGGAGGTGTGTTCATGATCAGATGGATGCATCAGAATTTGGTTATACCCAGAGAAGGCATCCATGAAGCTGAGCATTTGATGACAGGCCGTGGCGTCAACCAGCAGATTTATGCGGGGGAGAGGATAACTGTCTTTGGGGCAAGCTCGGTTGAGATCGGAGTAGTCAACACAGAGTCGCCATTTACTATTGTTCTTACGGACCAGGACGACGTTTGACAACCATCTAGGGTAGTCTACGTTGTCGATGAATTGTGCCTCAAGGAGCTTGTCGACCTCTGCAGCGATGAGAGTGTTGCGCTCTGGATGAAAAATGCGCTGCTTCTGGCGGTAAGGCCGGAAATGGGGTTCAATGCTGAGGCGATGAGTTATGAATGAGGGGTCAATACCCGGCATGTCTGAGTGGGTCCAAACGAATACATCGTTGTGCTCGATCAGGAAGACAGTAAGGTCAGCCTTTGCTTGGGTGGATAGTTGGCTGCTGAGTTTGGCAATTTTTGCCGAGTTGGTAGGGTCGATGGGAACCTCAATGAGCTCCTCCACAGGCTCCCCTCTGACCAGCTCGTCCTCATCTCAGACGTCAAGTCCTTCAATGATCATGGTCTCCTTAAGCTTAAGTTCTTTAAGTGAGGCAACATAGCATTCTCTGGCCACAGTCTGTTCTCCCCTGACTGTGCCGACCCCTAGGTCGGTAGGGAACTTGACGGCGAGATGGAAGATGGAGATGATGGCTTAGAAGGCGTTTAGGGCGGTTCGGCCAAGGATAATGTTGTAAGCAGAGGGCCAGTCGACAACAAGGAAGGTAAACAACTTTGTGGTCTGCCGCGAGTACTCGCTGATCGTGATAGGAAGATCGATGGAGCCGATGGAGGTCACCCGGTCACCAGTGAAACCGACCAAAGGGAGAGGAGACAGACTTTCCTCCCCAATCTTGAGCTGGCCAAAGCAGTTGAGGAAGATGATGTCTGAAGAGCTGCCGTTGTCTATGAGAACCCGTCTGACCTTGTAGTTGGAGAGGAGGGCTGAAATGACAAGGGGGTCGTCATGGGGGTAACAAATGCCTGTGCAGTTGGCGTCAGTAAATGTGATAGGCTTGGTCCACTGCCTGGGCTGTTTGGAGGGTCGATCCAACGTGGCAATTTCTTTATCTGAGCCTTGCCTTATTTTTCTAAGTTTTACCCGTTGAGCCGAGCGAGATGGTCCGCCGCAAGCAAGTCCGTCGGAAATTGTCACGACCCAAACCCGGCCCTATGGGTTTAGCACCGTAACCGACCAGTAATCCGAGATTACCGAAGGCCTGCAGAACAGTAGTATAGTAAAACAGAGTACAGGGCCTGGCGGAAGCCAAAACAGTAAATAAATAATGTCCATTGAGCTGTGACAGTCTGTATGCCAAAAAGATTTTTCATGCATTCACATATACAAACAGTACAGTCTATACAAAATTCACAGTCACACAGTACAGGGACTAAATCCCTTGATAACAGTACAGTTAGCAGCTGACAGTCTATACAGTAAACCAAACAGTATGGAGACAGACGGGGGAAAAACAAGACACCCCAAAGCCATAGCATGGCAACTCGGAACCTCGCAGTGAGGCACAAAGGCTGGCTTGACAAAACTGGAGTCTAACCCACGCTCCTAGCTCCGTTCTGGTGGCTGAACACCTACATATATATATAAACAGTGAGCTAAAGCCCAGTGAATAACATAATGCGTAAAGAGGTTAAGAATGAATGTCCTTACAGTATGAAAACAGTTCATTTAAACAGTAGTTCAGTAGTTCAGTCAGTACAGTCGTATGTGGTACACCCATTAGCATAACAGTAGTAAGCAGTAGGTCTTAAAAGACCGAACAGTAGTGATGGCCATCAGTTAGTAAACAGTAGTGGTTCCAACAAGGGAACCGACAGAGAATTCTGTCTCAGTAACAGTAAACAGTAGGTGCCAAGGATGCCACAATACAGTTCAGAATATAGGACGTACATTCATTCAGAAAACAGTACAGTTCAGTTGTTCAGAAGATAATCATTTGTGAACATATCTTACACAATCGTTACTCACAGAGTTCGGGCTATAGTATGCTAGAGCGTGCCTCTCCAGTCGCCAACCCTACACAGTTAACAGATTGAACACACTAAGCTACACAGTTGGGAAAGATAGTAACTTAACCCCTAATGCCTCGGTGTGTTCTACATCTATGCCCTCAATGAGATGCCTTAAACTAGGCCTAAGAATGCCTCGGATGGGATGAGGATGCCAAGATGTACTCAAAAAGCAGTTTCAAAATTTTCAGAAAAACAGAGTCCCGCTCGAGCGCAGGTTTCCCCGCTCGAGCGGTCATGCAACAAAGGTACACGCTCGAGCGTCAACTTTCCCGCTCGAGCGTACTGTAAAAGTACTGGATGGGTGAAATCTCCGCTCGACGCCCGCTCGAGCTTGAGACACAATCCTCCGCTCGAGCCCCCAATCCTCCGCTCGAGCGGACTGTAAAACAGTGCAGAGATATTGGATGCTCGGATTCCACGCTCGAGCGGCACTTCCCCCGCTCGAGCGGAAGTGCAGAATCTGGGAATTCCAGATTGCACCTCCAAGCTCGAACTCACATTCAAATGCATCAAAACCCATCCTCTTGGGCCCATTTTCTGGAAAACATTTATAAACACATAGAATATCATAGTTCAAAGCTCAATTTTGAGAAATCAAGGCCCAAGGGTGTTTAATTCAATCTCAATTTCAAACCAATTTCATGAACAATATGAACACGCAAACATGCATGAATTCAAATCATTTGGAAGTTCCAATTTGATGCTCTAAGGAGCCAATTGATCCAAAAACAAGTTGAAAACATGGACCATTACAAAAATTATGAACATGCATGTTCCATTTCACCATGGATTCAACTCTAAACTCATCAATTCAAACATGCATGCATGAATTATGTTCTAATCCTACATGTATGAACTAAAACATGGCTTAACTCTACAAATGAAGCATGAATCATGCAAGAATCAAGTCTATAGCAACAACAAGAAGATGAATGTCCTACCTTAGTCTTGTGTTCAAGGTTTAGGTGTCCAATTTGACAATTTGCACTTCAATTCCAAGCTATTCAAGCCAATTCACTAGAACAATTCAACTCTCTCTCCCTTCCTCTCTCTCTAAGGCCGGTTGAACAAGGAGAAGGAACTCATGAAATATTTTGATTCAAGCATGCAAGGGCTCTAATGTGTTATATTGAGTGGGCCACTAAGAGTGACAATTTGGTAATAAGTCCAGTTCATGTAATTTAGCACCATTAATCTAATTTAATCATACCTAATTAGTTTTCAGATAAGTATACCATAAAATCACATTAATTATGAGGATTCTAAAACATCAATCAATTCCCGGTTCGGCCGCCGACAAGGCCTCCAATTAGCAGTTTAAACGTAAAACACGAACAGATCAAATAATCAATCAAACAGATAGATGCACAATTAAACAGATAGACTCAGTCAATTAATTCCAGATTCCAGTCAGTCAGTTCAGTACTTTAATCAGTCCAATTATCAATCATAATCAGTCATAATCAATTTAGTTTAACGGTAATCGATGGTTATCGGTAATCAATCAGTCATTAATCGGTAAACAGTATGAGGGTTGTTACAGAAATAACTCTAATTTCTCCAACAGGTGGGGCATGGTTACCCTGTGCTCGAGGTTGCTATGGGGGCTGATCACGGTCTTGGTTAGGTTGGGTTGGCTGCCGGGGAGGGGTGCGCCGGCGGTTGTTTCTAGGGGGCTCATTCCTCTGCCTCTGCTGAGGGCGGGTGTCCGTGAACCAGCTAAGACGTCCTTGACATATGAAGGTCTCAACCTGATCTTTGAGGTTGACACACTCATCGGTGTTATGGCCGTGGTCTTGGTGGAAACGGCAATATTTGGACTAGTCTTTCCGACCGGAGGGGGTTCGTAATGGTTGAGGCCATTTGAGGGGGTAATCCCGCTGGATCTGGTTGAGAACTTGCTCCATGGAGGAGTTGAGGGGTGTGTACCGCTCGAACCGACCGGGCGGTCGAGCTGGTGCCAACCGGTCGGCTCGGGGGGGTCGATCTATATAATGCGGTGCTTGGTTATTGTACTGGGTATTTCTAGCTTCTGGGTCTTTTCGCTTTTCTCGAGAGGTCAGGTTTTTTATTGTAAGGTCTTGGCAAGCGGTTAGGGAATCTTCTGCGTTCATGTATTTTTGGCCTTTGGAGAGTAGGGCTGCCATGGAGGTGAGGGGTTTTTAAAGAGGGAGAAGAGAAAATCAGACGACCGTAGTCCAGCCATGAAAGCCGTAAGGATGACCTTATCATCGTTTTTCGCCACCTGCAAGGCTTTAATGTTGAAGTGGGTAACGAAACTGCGCAGGGACTCCCCCTCGGTCTGGAGGATGTTAAGGAGTTGGGTTGCCGGACGGCGTTGGCGCTGGGCTCCAATAAAATGGCTGAGGAAGGAGTCACTGAGATGCTGGAAAGTGGAGACGGAGTTTGTTGGTAACTGGCTAAACCACAGCCGAGCTGACCGCTTCAGTGTCACAGGGAAAGCTCGACACATGATCTCATCAGGGAATGCATGGAGGATCATGAGGGTTCTATAGGTCTCCAGATGGTCGACTGGGTCCGTCGTACCATCAAAAGAGTCGATGGTGCGCGTTTTGAACTTGGGGGGTAGAGGTTTGTCCTGGATGGAGGCGACAAATGGTAAGTTTACTGTGGTAGAGGGTTTATGCTGGATGTTCTGCATGACCCCTTAGAGTTGGAGCTTCATGGCTTCGAGTTCTGCATCCCAGAGAGGGATGTTATCGCCACCGGAAGGCAGTGGGGGTTGGACGCTACTGGCTTTCCCCTCAGGAGTTGGTGCTAGGACCGATGGATGCGAGGGTCGGGGAGTGGATTCATTTTAGGAGGAGGAGGGTGCAAGTCTTCCAAGTTGGGTAGATAGGGCTGTGGGATAGTATGGCTCGGGGCTCGTTCTTGGTTGGGAGGAATATCTGGTGGTGGTGGAGGGGGTATAAGAAGGTTTCTTTGGAGTAGAGCATTTATCAGGGCTTGGTTTTGCTCAGCCATGCGGTTGTTGCTGTTAGTAAGCTCGATGAAATACTGTGGTGGGTTATTTTGGATTGGGGGGGTCGGCTTGGTGGTCGGCGGCATTTTGGTGAGAAGCCATAGATCTAGTCGTGACCATACACTGTGATGGGTATCAAGAAAGGGTTATTGGGACAGGGTCTCCGGCGACAATGAACACAACTGGCGCAAGGAGCAAAGCGTTCCCACAGACGGCACCAACTGATGATACAGTTATGATGGTAGGACGGGTTGGACTGATCCACGCTCTTCAAGCCTAATATCCGAATGATTAAACCTACCAGAGAACCTGCACACGAGTTCAACGGGGAACGGGGAGTCCCCCAGCGAACCCTTCGACGAGCAAGTTAGAGAGAGAGAGTGGAGTATGTAGATAGCTTAACCTTCTTCTTATCTTCAACGTTTGCTTATATCCTTTGGTAATCATTTCGTTGTCCCTTCCGACCTGTCACCTTGGCCAAAAGTCTATGTTGTAGCTTACCTTGTTCAGGATGAGGGTGTGCTGTCCCGACGGAGAGGTGTTGTCGTAATAAATGCTGTAAGGGGTTGCATTAATGGCGATGTGCAGTGGCAATAACTTTGCAGATCTTTGTCTGCTGATGTAGCTTGCCCTTTACCTGCCACGTGTCTGAATATCATTGGTCCTTCATGTCATGTTGACTTCCAGCCGTGTTGGGCTTTATCAGTTGGGTTATGCATTGGGTCCTAAGTGGTAGGCTTGAATTGTTCATAGTGGATTATGGACTTTATGAGCCTATCCACGTCATGGAATATGCCACTTTTGAATATAGAGATATTCTCAAGTAATGAAAATTTGTCATCACAAGGTCGCCCACATTTATATATATGCCATACAAATATATACATATATATCACTTGAAAAGCTATAAAAAAAATATATATATATATATATATTCAAAACAGAAGCACAAGAAATACTTCATTTCACTCAAATCCAATCACTTCAAATAATTCTCACAATTCTCAAATCCAATAACTTTAAATTCAACTAACTGTCATAGTTCTTTGATTTCACACATGTAGTCACCTCTATATATATAGACACTAGACTGACCTGCATGGCCAGAGCATCCATGTCTGCTCTTAAGGCAACAAATGGCGGTTTTCCGGTTCCGACGAAGCCGACAACACCGGTGATAGCCACCGGGTGCTTATAATGGATGCCCATTTTGTCAAGCTCAGCTCTGATAAGCTCACTCGTCTCAAATTCCTCAAAACCAAGTTCTGGGTTCTCATGTATTTTCCTCCTAATTCCCACCTTCCAATCAACAAGCTCTGGACTTTTAGACAGATTGTGAAAATTCACTGGGACTTTTGCTAACTCTTCTGGGGTTAAAGAAGAATTTGATGAAGTGGGTGTTGTTGATGAGAGAAAGATGTAGAGGGTGGAAATCAAAGTGGTCCATTTGAAGAAATCCATGAAATTGTGAGAATGTTTTTGTGAATTTTGGATTGGACGTTGAGATGGGAAATGGGTCAATGTGAGGAATTGTAGTAATTGGTGTAAGTCGTAAATATTTTGGGCTAAAAAAATATAAAAAGATAAAATAGGCTATATAAATTAATACGATAAAATGTCACATTTAAACTATAATTATTACATTTTTCGTCTCATAAAAATTAAAAAAAAATCCAAAAATAAAAATCAAATAAAGCTAAAAAAACTAAGCTAAAAAAGTGTCAACTTAAAAAAATTAGCTACCATAACTAACACCAAGGATCCTCTAGAGTTTTTTTTCCTAGAAAACTTTAGGAAAAAAAAATTCTATAGGAAAAAAAATTCTAGAGAATCCTTGCTACGAAAATAACATCATGTTAGAATTTACCATCACCTACCACCACTACCACCTCACCTACTCCACTAAACCTAACCCACTACACCACTACCACCTCACCTACTCCACTACACATACACACACAAAGAGAGGTTGCAAACGAGATGTTGCAAACTAACAATTATATTGGTAGCTGCTAAGATTGGGTCGATTGTATGTTAGGGAATGGCAACATGTCCCCCTTTTCCACTTATCACAACCTCAAAGAAACCGCTCCCGGCCAAGATAAGATCACTCCTGCCAGCAATTGTACTAATAGGAAATCTAGATAAGACATGCAAACCAAAGATGGCGTCAACATTCTCTAATATCCCGGTTTCTAACATTATCTTTGCTCTTCCGTCTCCTTCCTTTGCCGGTTGGAAAACCAGAATGACAGTTCCTTATTGATCCCCAAAAATGTAAGTTATACAAATTTTCTTGTGATTATGCATATACCATTTCATAGATACAACAACATTATTAATACTGCGACGTAAGTAACAATAATTATGACTCTTTGAGAGGAAAAAAAATTATAATCGAGCTTTTAATGTATGGGATCTCTTGTCCTAAAAAAGGTGTCTATCCCTTTTGTCCCATGCATTCATGGCTATGCTATATGATTTTTAATTTTAAAAAATCAATTCATGTAGTTGTGAGTGATAAGGCATAAGGACAAACCTTTTTGGGAACAGAGGATCATGCCCCAAAAAGGTTGTTTTATAAAACAAAATGTCACACCTGTATTACTAGATGGTGAGACACAACTTATCGACCATGAACATCTCTCTCTCTCTCTCTGTCTCTCTCTTTCTCTCTCTCTATTCAATTTATCACATACAACTACAGATATAAATTGTCTTTCTTTCTCATTTTGTTGGTTATAGATTTTATGGACTTTGCTGGGGACCCCCAGTGCCACATGGGGCTTTGCCATTGGCTGAAAGTAAAAAAAAAAAAAGTTTTTTGGACCAATCACAAGAGACCCCTAGCACCCCCATTGGGGGTCTCATGCATTTTCTAGATTTTTATTTTGTTTCGTTCAACCTCCCCAGGATCCTCTGTCCCTAAATCCTTTTATTCCACTGTCCCTAAATCCCTCTGTCCCAATGTATTTTTATCT
>NW_021024695.1:2359666-2410799 GCF_004153795.1 Camellia sinensis
ACACTGGGCTCTTACCATTACCCTCTACAAAAACTGTTCGAGGAAGAGGATAGAGGTGAAGGTCCTCATCTGGAGCGAACTCCCAGTTTCCCGAGATAATGAAGTAATCATAGGTAAACCATCGGTTTGTATAACCGAGGTATATCACCCCGAGGAAATTACACAGATAAGGTGTATGCTCGAAAGCACGCAAAATTATTCTGAGTACAGAATCATACAAGAGTCATACAAAGGAACTTGTACTTACATTCAAAAGAATCAGTTCAAAAAGAAGAGAGCACTTCGGCCTACCAAAAGAGTAGTTGTTCAGAAATTACAAAAATGGCACTTCGGCCAGATCCAAGCTTACATTGATTCAAAAAGTAAGACAAAGTACTAAGTACAAAGCACAAAACTAAGACTCTTTGGCGTCTATGGCTGGTTGGGGTTGGAGTTCAGAAGACAGCTGAGAAGACATCTCGGCGGCCCTCTCAGCCGCGAGCTCGGCATCAATTTCTTGAAGAGTTTGGTCGAGGCTCTTGTCGGCAATAAGCGGGTCCGATATTGCCTTCTCAGGAGGAGCGTCTTTGGAGACGTCACCTTCCTCATCCCCAGTCAAGTCTAGGACTTGCTTATTTAGAGTAGGGGACTTGGCCCCACCAGCATCTTTTGATTTCCTCACCAAAGCTTCCTCCTCAAACTGAGAATCGTCTTCAGATTGGCTTGGAGTAGGGGGGAATGACAGGGGGAGGACGTCGGCATTCTTGAGGGGGGAGTCCTCAGGGACGTCAAGCTTTTTTAGAGCAGCCATTCAACCAAGGGTGAAACCCTTGTTGCATGCCTGCTTCACTTGTTTTTTGTAGTCCTCCTTGACGTCGGCCACCCCCTCTGCGTATGCCCTCTCATCGGCTGCCTTGATCTCGGCCTCCTTTGTGGCTAAGGCATCTTGGAGTTCTTTTTGGGCCTCGACCGTCTTTTCTTCGGCCTCTTTCTTTTCGGCCTCAAAAACCTTCTTAATGGCCTCTGCAGCATCTGCTTTTTCCTCGACCACGTCTTTGGCTTTAATAACTGCCGGAGCCTGATCTGACAAAGTCTTCATTTTTGCCTCGGCCCTTTTGATGGCCTTTTGTAAACCACCAACCTCTCTGATCTTATCGGCCAACTCCTTTCTCATTTCAAAAGATTGCATTGAGAAGGATTGGGCGTGCTGGATCGCTTGAAAGAAAATAGACAGAACAAAAGTTAGTAGAAGTTCTAAAAGTATGAAAAAATAGAGAAAGAAAAATACCACGGGTAAAAGACTTACTTGAACAGAATGCTGGAGAATTAGAGCAAAGTTTTCATACTCGCTCTTCTCGGCGTTCCGGTTAAGATCGGCGGTATTGGCATTCCAACCTCGATGCTTCCATGCGTTCGAGGAGCCAACCGTTGTAGGGCCGAAATTCGGTGTGGATCCTTTGCCCTGGCATCCTCCTTGCATCGTGCTTTTTCTTCTAGCACGGTTCGTAAGTCGGATGACCTGGGTAGCTCTGTTTGTCTGGATCTGGTTTGGTGTGAATGTGAAGGCCAATACGTGCTTCCTTTAGTGTATGATCTTTCGGATCTCGTCCTCTCAGACCTGGAGTGACGAGTTCTTGAAGATAAGGAGTGAGTGTCGCCTGTCCTGAGGCTTCTGCTCTCTCCTTGGGAGGGCGTAGTATTCCTACTACGATTCTCTGAGTGGCGAGGGGGCGTCTTATGCTTGCGCCCCTCTCCTGTCGCCACATCTTTAATCTTCATCTGGCGTTTTAAAGCCTCAATGTCCGCCGCCATCCTTCGAATTAGTTCATCTTGTTCCTTTACGCGATCTTCCAGGGCTTGAGGATCAATCCTCCTCCTTTGCCTGTCGGGACTTTGAGAGTGACGAGGGCTACCATTCCGCCTTCCCCTACCACTCCTCCTGGAATTGTGTTGTTGGGGCTCCAAGTCCGCCATGGGAGGGACGGCAGGTAATCCTTCACGCCTTGCGCCCCCTTCTGGAGTTAGTCCGTCGACGGCGGACTGCGGCAAGTCTTCAATGTGTGCCATTGAATGAGAAAAGGAGAAGCTTAGTCAAGAGGTTTTTGTTCTTGTCTGTTCTTCCCACATAAAGTCTGTAATATGAAAATACACAATTTATCAACATAATTAAATAACATCATACCCACATGGAAATGCCAGCACAGTATCACAGACATACATACTCATAATAATACATTGATATATTATTATAAGCCACAAAAGGTCAATTTCCACACACAATAAATAAATAAATAATAAAGAAAGAAGAAGAAGAAAAGGAAGAAAGGAAAGGCTTCCAACCCCAATGGTCAGTAGCATTCACAGAGACATAATTCCAACAATGATTCAAAAAAACAATTACTTGGTCAACTAAAATGTTTAACTTCGATCTAGTAAACATTATTCCAACAATGATTCAAATAAGCTGGTCTGTACATGTTACTGATGCATGACTACGATCATTTGACCATTTCTATTTTCCAACAAAAACTTGTATAAATAGAGAACTACAAGAAGAATAAAAACAAAAGAAAAAAGAATGATTGTTCACGAAGCAACCCAGAAGCACAACAACTGCGAAATTACCTAAAGTCCGACACGATTATAAAGTTTATGCCGTTGAACTTTCCCGTAAATGTGCAAGAAGAACAAACCTATAATACATCTACGGTTCCTTCAAATCACAGGTTCATAAATCTGCATCTTTCGGGCCAGCATCGTGCATACCTGTTGGCTGATCAAAGATGTCTCCAATTGCTGACTAGCAAGATCTCCAGCTACAAAATCAGAACCATACGCCTCGTAAAGCATATAACATGAGTTGTGAGATAAAATTGAGCACGCATGGGCTGATCTGTCCAAGAAGCACTCCAATATTTACCAACTCGAATAGTCATCTCAACCTTGACAACCTCTTCCGCTTCCGATTCCTGTTATGCGCAACAGCATTGCTCTTTGCGCTGGATGGCAAGCCAGAGTTGAAGAAGTCTTGCCAATGCCAATAGATGTTCTACCTTTCTTAGCAACCCATTTCAGTGGCAGATTATTCACTACATTTCCAATGTCAATGCACTGTTCAGTTCAACAAGTTTCTGAATTTGGTCGAGCATCTGGTGCGTCCATGCTGTTGACAAATCCAGTCCAACTGAATCATCAATTGGGTTTTTCCACAGATTCATTAAAATTTCCTTAAATGACTGATACGACATGGAAGCTTGATGGCCTTGATGATTTTCGCAGATCATATTAACCTTCATAACATGCTTGCAGAGGTTTCCCTGCATTGACCAAGAACAATCACAAAAAGAAAATTCTGATCCGGGATTCCACACTGGATGTGTCAAGCTGCTGTCATTTTGGCTCACAACCTTGGCAAATAGATGGTCTTTATCATCCAAGATAACAGCAGAATTGGGAATTTGAAGTGCTTGGTGCCATGAGGTGGAAGCAATATATTCCTCCTTGACATTTGGAAAGGAATCACTTTCATCGGCATAACCGTCGAGCCAATAGCTTGAGTGCAACTCAGCTGTCAGCTTGTGCACCAACCAATCTACTCTCTGAAGTGCACCAAGATGTGAATCATCGTAGAGTTTGACTTTCAGCTTCACATGATATGCTTCTATGGCACCCGATGCCTCCTGGCTTGCCAGAGGAAGGGTTCTCATTGTCCTAAGCCACATTTCTGTATTTTAAAAAAAAAAAAAGTGTATAATAACAATGCCAGATTATTAACTTCTAAAAAAACAAATTAAGGGTAGAGACAGATAGAGATCATCTAACCAAACTTGGGCACCCAAGAGGCCTTGAAATATTGCACAAAGGAAGTTTGATCGACAAAATCTTGGGTTAATTCTTCTAACGCAACCGTGGAATCCACTCTGTCCCAAATGCTATATACTATTTTTCCAAGCCGTCTAAAAATCTCTCGTTGAACTTCAATGTTACTACATCTTTTGACAACATTCCACAGCCATGATCCACGAACACGCCACAGGGAAAATAGGATAGGACAGGCAAATGTATCCCTGGAAGAATAGACGCTATGTAAATGAAGTGCATTGGCATTGTAGATAAATTTAAATAGAAAATATTAAGATCACCGTGCCTTATAGGATCAATCTCTGTTGCTGCATCATCAATTAAAAACCCATTGATCTTCCAACCAGGGTCAACAGCATGAACACGATCGAGTAAAGCTTTCATCCATTTTGACACATCAGGCTTAGCAATGCTGCGAGTAATGATCCACGCAACAGGGAGTGCATGTTGTCTTGAATCAAACACAAGAAGAGTGCACAAAGGGTACTGCCATTCAGAGATCATGACATAAGAATCCTATATGGCAATTCTTGTAAAGCTTATATGCATAAGGGTATTATCACTAAATTCATTACCTTAATTCTCTTTATTCCAAAAGTTGAATCAGCTGCCATGAAACTGTGATGACCAAAACGGATCATTTGTTGCAATTGCCATTCAGTTTGAATCCCAAGAACAAAAGGATCTGTTTCTGTAGCGTCCTGATAAAAGAAAATACATTTCTTATTGCGTTTAACCCACATTCGAATGCTAGCTTGGTCATCTAGATCCAATTCATGCGTAGAACGCTTAATAATCATCCCAAGTTTGTGGACATATTGGGAAGCAAGGCTATTTACTTTTGCATTTGAACCACAGTAGCGCTCTATCCCCTCAATGTGCTTCTCCAACACATTTTCCTCAGGAATTCCAAGATAGATCATAGACATAGTTTGCTGTTGAATCTCATTGCATATGTAGGGAATTTTCTTGGCACCAGGGCCAATCGCATCTCTGTCAAGTGGCCCCTGACAGACAAAACCGGACTTGTTTATGTGGCGCCTATCATTATGTATAATTAGCGCAAGTGACGGACGAGCATACAAACGCTTCACTACAAAATGGCATGTACATCCTTTCATGGATTGAGGTCTAGCAGCACGGTTTCGGGTGTTGAGTCGATATCTTCGGCTTGGTAATGTGCCTCCACCTTCCCCATAATTTTCAGGACCAAAAGAACACCAATACCTTCACAAAGAAGAAATGGAAAGAAAATGAATGACGTAAAAATGATTGAAACAGAACTTGCATACATTAAAAGAAATATTTTGTATTCGTTACCTACAGATAAAGACCTCAGTGTCCACCAGGATCTATTTGTCAACTGAACCAGACATTTGCACGGGTAGACCACCTCCAATTGTTTGGTATTAAGTTCTATAATTTGGTTTAGCCACTAATCCCAAATTCGGTAGTATCTTCGGTGAAACCCAGTCTAAAAGTTTTCTGAATTCACGTCATATTACATATGTAAGTGATGTCAAGTTGATATTGGTCACAGGTTTGAAACATTTAAGAATATAATTGAAATGGAAAACATTAATGCTGTGTTTGGTTGGGGTTTTTGGGGTGGGATTTGAAAAAGGAATGAGAAATGTAATCCTATTTATGTTTGGTTATAATAAAAAATATATGAGAAAAGAAAGGGGGTGAGAAATAAATAAAGAAATAGGAGACCTTTTAGGACATCAATTCTATTTTATAACCAACACAACCAAACATAGTTGGGATTTGGAATTCTATTAATTCTTTCTCCTTTTCCTTTCATTTCCATTTCCCTTCCCAAATCCCCCAACCAAACACAGCGTAAGACAACATCAAGTTTTTCCCTATAAATGTCATCACAGTTTCCAACCAAAGATAGAAGGTATCCTTGCCTTGTGATATCAATATTAGTTTTATTATTATTATTTTTTTTAAATGGCAAGGCAACAACAGGACTTGAGCTCATAGTTTCAAGGTTGAGAGACAAAATGGCTACCAATACCACCTTCCTACAAGCCCAGTGGTATCTACCTTGGTGCCTGTCATAAATATATTGTCAATTGTTAATGGCATGGGAATATAACCTTGTCACATTTTAAAAAGGAGCAATATGGATACAAGTTATATGCAAACAAACTGGAGAACTTACATCCTATACTCCAAATATTCATCACTCTTGTACTCATTTAAGCTACCTCTGGATCGTTTTCTTCCCCTCTCAATATGGAACCGTGTCGGGCATTCTACATTAGAGCACTCTCCAATTATGAAGGCATCAACCCTTGCATAAGGAATAACGGCTACATCATCATGACGTTCAGGGGTTCCAATGTTGGACCAATTCAAGGCAGCAGAAGAGAACTCCTCCCCTGGTGGATCTTGCACAGGAATATTGAGGATGGATTCAATTATATCCATATGCTACAATATCACTACCTGTTAACTGGTATAATTGTTAAGCCAGTTTGACATTCATCGCCAGTAACTGCTAAAAATAAGTCACACAACAATTAATGAACAAGAAGCATCCAGAGGGGGCAAAATAATAACATAATAATCATTATCGTGAACTACTAGCTACATAGACAAAGGAGGACACATGACAAAGATAAATACGACACAAAATGCTGACAAGACAACTTTGAAGAAATTAGGACATGGACATGGCAATGTAACCGCAAATATTTTTATATGTAAAAGATATATTATCCTCCTTGGCAAGTATATAATATCATTAGATAATTTTGATAAATTCTTGCATGTCTGAATTAAGAATTGCATCATGTGAAAGATGTAACTAGACAAAATCATATACATAACTACATTTTTTTTTGCATTTCTCTTTCCTTTAGCCTCGCATTCTTTACAACAGTAAAAAGGTTCTGTTCAATGCTAGATCAATCACAGCACATATATATATATATACCACATTGCATTTCTTTCTTCTTCATCTCTCTTAATTTCTAAAAACTAAGAAGTAAAGGTTGGATGCTACAGATGGCCATCTGATTTCTAAGAGTGCCGGACACTGCTACTTCTATGGTCCTTAAAATATATTTCCAAACTATGCACACACCTAGGAAGTTTTGATGTGTCTGTGATTGTCCAAGAAGTGTCAGTTTCCCACATGTGTTTGACATGGACAACGCTCATCCATTTTAAGTGTTTGTCCTACCTAGGTCACAATACTTAGATACATATCACAATCATCAAAGCAAAAAACCATTTATGGAGTGAGGAGCAGAGCATACACCAGTTAAGCAAAGAAGTACAATAATGGGGGGAAAAAGAGCACTGATCAACCTTACTTTTAAGTACATCAAGTACTATAAGATCAATAATTATCTGAATAATACCACCATAGTTTAATCAATCCTTTTTATAAGTCTCTATATATCTTTGGCTATTGATACATAGACATCAGCAGCATGCTTAAAATACCTAAAGGCCTAATCAAGCATGTCCTCACACAAGCTTGAATTATTGAGCAATCAAGTTCAAAAGATGGGATGCTTATCTAGGGAAATGAGCTCACACATAACTAGTTCTATTTGGTATCATTTTCAATTATCGATGTTTTCAGATCAGTTTTTTTTATAAAATTTTTTAAACTAATTTTCATGTCTATTTTTTAGAAGAGAATGCAGTTTTCAGAAAATACACCAAACACACCACCAGTTTCCATTTGGCTTTGCTACCAAGGTTCCTAAATTGTTCATAAATTTTGTGGTTTGTACTAAAGACAAAAAGTTTTCATAAAACTAACTGCTAGGTGCATGAGAGAAAAAAAAAAATATATATATATATATACATCAAGACAAAAGAACTCAACACTTCACAGTGAGTAAATTAAAGCTACAATTTCTGTCTTCTCCATTGTTCCCAAAGCTTTAGATAGCAAGACTGTTATATATTTTAAATTATCTTCACGGCTAATTTATATTCAATCGAATACTTTTCTCAAAACCCTAAAGTAATAATCTCTCAAATTGAATAGAGAGAAATGCAAGGTGGTTGTATGATGGATTGGAGAAAGAAGAAGAAAGAAGGTTAATTTTGTCTTTTGATATTTATGTTAAATTTGATAAATAAAATACAAAATATTTAAGATTAAAAAAGAGATTTCATTGTCTGCCTATAACACCATTTATATTACCATTAATGGAGAGGAGATTGGTATAATTATTTCAAACTTCTTGTGAATATATGGATAAGTGGAGGACCACCATGATCACCATTTTCTCTACCACCACTATGACCACTTGCTGTTCTCTAAAGAATAATGTTTGGGACCACCAAAGTAATAGCTTTAAAGTTGTACTAATGAGGTAGGATTGTGGGTCCTATTTTGATGTAATAGTTTAACTTTTTTTTTTTTTTTTCTTTTCCGGGTGCTATAATAGCCTAGCTCTATGGGGTGTTTGGGAACTTAATTTTTGGGCTTTTTTGTTTTTTATTTTTTTTCACTACAAGATAAATGTTTTACCAAATAAAAAAAAAAAAAATTCAAACAAAATATCACATCAAATTTCATAATTATTTTATTTTTCCCCCATAAATATCACATCTAACAACAAAAAAACTCAACTATCTTTCTAAACACAAAAAAAATTTTCTCCAATAATATTTTATAATTAAAAAAACTTACAAAAAAATTTACTTTCCAAACACTCACATAGTGCACTTAATAGGAAAATGTTTGGTAGCTCAAAATTTTGTGGCTCAAATGGCTCAAATCTGTCAAAACGATGTCGTTTTACACTCATTTATACTCAAAACGACGTCGTTTTGAATGATTTGAGCAATTTGAGCCACAAAATTTTGAGCTACCTAGCATTATTGCACTTAATATATCCTATGTACATATATATACCTATTTATCTATCCAAAACAAATCTCTTCAAAAATTGGCAGCGGGCCTGTCTTTCTTGGCCTATGAAGAACATTCTATATGTGTTCTAGGCCTGCGTAAAGAATCCGTAAAATCCGCAATCTGATCTAGTCCAGTTCAATTCGATAGGTTTGGATTTATTTTTTGAATTCGTGGTTTGGTTCCGGATTGAAGAATTAAAAATTCGTAGTCCACGGGTTGATTCCGAATTGAACCTCATGGTTCTGAATTGGAACCGATCCGGACCGTGTATAAATAGTCTATATTTTTATTATACATCTTCCCCCATATTATATTCTCTTATTCCATATGAAACCTAAATTCAAACCTCAACCCGCATAATATCTTCTTTTATTACTTTTGTTTGTTAGTTTTAGTTTTAATTTGTAATGGTCTAAATAATTATGGTGAAACTAACTTTCTTATGGTTGTTTAAATTCTAGAACAGTATGTCGCTATTATAGAAAGACATGTTGCTATTGTGGAACTAATATAGCGTTATGTTTATGTTTTTATTAAATTAAAGTGTCATATATATATATATATATATATATTTGTTATTTAATTATGTGAATTCGTGGTCTTAAACTGATCTAATCCGTGTTTAAATGGATTGGTTCAAATTGGTTCCATAATTTAAACGGATTAGATTGGTTCTAATTTTTCAAGAATCATAAATAACGGATTAATTTTGATTTTATCCCAATTCGATCCAATTCGGACCATGCTCACCCACTGGCTATGTTCTTTTTTCTAAAATTCTAAAAGATGGTCACCAATTATGCTTTTTAATTTATGAGTTCTTAAGGTAGAAATATGGTTAACATTTGCAAAGCAAGCCTTGCATTTCCATATTTCTTGATTTAATGTTTTATAATTTTACAATCCAAACAAAAGGTTCATTTGTTTGTTAATCTAGTAAAATTTAAATATAACTATGTAATTGAGAGAGAGAGACAGAGAGAGATAAACCCGGTGGCAACCATGGGATAGTGACGAAGGAGGCCAGACGCCGGCGGCGACTAGCAACCAGCGATTGATGGTCTGTGTCTGTGTCGATACATCAGCGGTATTTCCGGTGAGTTCTCCTTTCGTTGGTTCAGAGAGAGAGAGAGAGAGAGAAACCCAAGATTGAGAGCTAGGGTTTTGGAGCACGAAGATGCAGCCGCAGAAGCCAGTGCATGTTACAGGTTTCAAATCTTTCTATTGTTGTTGATTTATCCTTGATAGCTATTGGGTTGTGATTCCTTCCCATTTTCCCCAATCTGTTTGCTGAAAATGGGTAAGAAATTAAGAAGCAAGAGGGGTAGCTCATCCAAAATCCCTCTTAAAGAATTCCATTCTAGCTTAGTGAAAAAGAAATTGGGCCCTAATAGTTCAAATCTAGCCAATGATAAAAACCAGAGTAATATAGACTATATGCAAAGGCAGTTAGAACTTGAGTTTGAACATGATGATTTTGACATTGAAGAGACCTACTGTGATGCCCCTGAAGCTTACAATGCCATGGTGGGTTCTAGTGTTTGCCAGGGCTCTTCTTCAGAACAAGGCCTGGGCAAAACAACTGTCCCAAAACCAATGGGGGATATTGAGACAGCAACAAAGGGAAGTGCCCCAACCACAAATGTGCAGGACTACAATGAGGCAAAAGGGCATGCTCAGGTCCGAATGTCATGTGTAGAGGGTTTGGTGGATGTGGCTTCTATGGACTCTCAGACTGAAGCAGAAATGGTCCAAAGCCATAGTTCCAATGGATTGGGTAAGTTTTCTTCCCGTAATGTTATCTCTACACCCTGTAGTGGTTTATTTAAATCTAAGATTGCCAAGAAGAAAGTAGTTAAAAGTCTCAAGAGATACTCGGTGGGTTATGAGAACAATCAACTTCAAATCCCATTGGAAATCTTTAAAATTGGGTTTAAGTAATGGGAACATGCTCTCGTGGGTTATTTTATTGATAGAAAATTGTCTTTCTTCCAAGTGAAGACTTGGGCCTACAAGTTGTGGAAGGAAAATCTTGAAAATCTTGAAAAGATTGTAACCTTAGATAATGGCTACTTTGTATTCAAGATTAAAAATGAAGAACTTTAAAGTCCATTCTTGATGAGAGGCCTCATCATATTGGGAGCAAATTGATTGTTATAAAAAAATGGCACCCTGGTATGACCCTTACTAAAAATGTCTTCTCAAGTGTGTCGATATGGGTAAAATTTTTCAATGTGCCCCTTGAACTTTGGACTGAGGAGGGATTGAGTTACATAGCAAGTTTTATCAGTAATCCGTTGTATCTTGATGAATTTACTCAAAACCATATATGGTTAACATTTGCTAGAATTTGTATTGAGATAGAAGCTACTAAGGAGATTTCACCCTCTTTTGTTATAAACTTAGGATATGAAGAACTGTTCGAAATCAAAGTGGAAGTTCCTTGGAAACCCCAAGTGTGTGGAGAATGCAAAATATTTGGTCATGCTACAAGTTTGTATCCAAGTAAATCGAAAACTCAAGCTCCTAGTAAACTCAAACAAGGGTGGAAGGCCAAAGAAGTAGCCGAGATGAAGGAGGGAGGCAAGCCAAATGAATGGGTTGAAGTGAAAAAGAAAAAAGGCAAGGACGTTGTTGATGCTCCTATGGTTAACTTTGTTCCTACACCTCCTCCATCTTCATCGAATGCATTTGATATTCTCAATACTTGTGTAGCCAATGAGGAGGTTTCTTTTTTTGTGGATCTTAAGAGTGTGCTTTAATGCGAATGAAGATATTCCGATGTAAAGGCTTCAAAGGAAGAGAAAGAAATTGTCGAAGACGTGGGTAATATAAATGGGTTAGCCCCTAGATGATCTTCATGTCCCAAAGGAGCTCCTCAATCCCTTTCAGATGGAACATTCATTGTTTCATGGCCAAACCCATCTTCAAAAGTGGAAAACAAGAAAAAACTTCTTGAGAGAATTACCAATCTTAAACTTGCTGAAAAGGTTAGCCTCTCTGTCAAGTCTAAGAAATCAAGTTGTAAGACTCCTATGAAATCGTAGGTGTGCCCGTTGATTATTGCTTGGCCTTGTTTTGGTTTCTCCTTGTATGTTAATCTACTTGTTAGATTTTGTGTAGAAGCTAGGCTTGTTTTTTTTTCTCTCCTAACGTTGTGTTTGGTTGGGGGATTTGTGAAGGGATTTGGAAACGGAAAAGAAAAGGTAAATGAAATGTGAATAAAATATCTCTATTTCACCTAATTTCACACATATTTTCCCTTTCCAAATTCCTTTTCAAATCCCCAACCAAACACAGCGTAAAGGAGTTTAATTTAAATGTTCAGGAAGTCACAAACATAATAGAGAGAGAAATGAAAAGGAAGGAGGTATGTCTCCTGAAAATCAAACAGTTTTTTCCATGAATTTGAAAAGGAGTGATAAGAGGAAACAAGATAGATAATTAAAAGTAATATATGTCCAAACACACACACACACACACACACACACAGAGCCTATGTGCTCTGTAGGAGACACCCAAATCACTATAAATCCAATACCGACAAATTAAGAAACAACCACCAAATCAACAGAGGAGAGGTTGTGCATGAAAAAATTAAAGGCGAAAAAATGAAGCAAGACTCGGATAATTTACCAGAGATAGTGTAGGCGACGCGGCGCACTTCCAATCCAATCCAATCCAATACAAGGAAAATGAGGAGAAGAGGGAGGGGGATAGATAGTATTAGGGGTGTTTGCGGTGCGGGTCAGTGCGGTTTAGGAGAAAAATAGAAACCGTAAGGCAGGTGGTGGATTGATAAAAGTGTCATTAGAAATTGCCAGTTTTTTTACAAAAAACCGGTAGTTCGGTTTGCAAATAATGGCGAATTTTCTTTGGTGGTTCAGGCGGATTGACGGTTTATAAAAAATATAATTTAAATTACAGAATTTGAATCAAAGAGTAAAAAAATCTAATTTATAAATTAACTAAAATAGTCAAAATTAAAATATTCATCTAATATAACATTAAATATTAACAAATTAGCAAACTAAAAATCCAACAATCCAAACAAATTATACAATAACAATTTAACAAGGCAATAAATACTAAAAAAAAATAATATCATCCAACATCTAACATAATTCTAGAGCTAATCCACAGAAATGCCAACATTACTCCATTTATTGAATGTATGGGAAATTTATTAGAATGTTATTAGAAGAGTTGTGAATCCAAAACAAATAAAAATTATTAATATGGGTTTTAAATAAAAAAAAAATTTAAAAAAAACAAAGAAAGAGGAACAACATTAGTGATCCTAGACTGTGAGTAGTTATATTATATATATATATATATATCTAGAGAGAGAGAGAGAGAGAGAGAGATGCACCGATGACGATGAGCGGAGAGTAGCGGTGGTGAGCAGGAAGAAGAGGCAGTGAGCAGAGAGTAGGGTAGGAAAGGCCAACGCCGATCGGAAGGTAAGGAAGAAGAGGAACAAGAATGGAGAAGAGTGAGGATTTGTCCAGTTGGGGGTATGTAGTACTAGTATGTGATAATATAATAGTGAATAGAGTGAGGATCCTCTACAATGATTAGTGTGGAGTGATTGTGGAGTTGAGTGAGAAGGAAGTGCCGCCTGTCCCACTTTCGGCGTGGATGGCTGAGATTTGACTATTTGATTTCACCAAAACCACGTCGTTTTAATGAAGGAATTTTTTTTCTTCTTTTTTTCTCCTTTCAGAAGCTTCAGAGAGAGAGAGAGAACCAAAAGCTTTTCTTGGGTTGGGTTCAAGATCCCTAGGAGTAGTACAGTGTGGTGGAGTTGGTCTCAAACTTAACCGCCATTGGCATCATCTTCAAGCTTCTGCAACTCATTCAGGTATCTCTCTCTCTCTCTCTTACCCAAACCCTCTCTACATCGACTCTCCCCCAAAACCCCTCTCTTCCCTTGTTCAAAATTCAGCCACCCATGATTCATAATTAGGTATTTAAGCCACCCATGAATCCTTTGATTAAATCTCATTGTGTTTAATAAGTAGGTGATTTCGCTATTAGGGTTTCAGAAAAGAACCTTGTTGTCTAGGTATCAACCATTGTTTCTATTAATAATGTTTTTTCCCTTAATTTTTCTCTCTTTTTTTATTTAATGATTTCTCACTCCCTTTTTGCTTTTTCTATTTGATCATGATATTTTTGTGTATGGAAGATTTGGGTTGGCCTTGTGTTTCTTATACAAACTGTTAATTTGTTGATGCTTCATATCAAAGACCATTTAAGTTCAGTCCTTGATAAATTAAATTATGGGTTTTTTTGTTTTTTTTTCCTGATGCTTGTATGATGCTTAGTATTACTCTTCAATAGTTGTAAGAGGAATGGGTGAAACTATTAATCCAGTGATGCATGTCATGACTCGTGGATGGAGACTTCATGGGTTGCAATGGGTGAAACTGTTATTATAAACGTTATTGCTTAGAATGCAAATTCGTGATTACAATGATGATCATTGAAGTTCTCGTGTGAAAGATAAAAACAGTTTTACTGCCATGTCCACATCTATGGTTGTCATGCCATGCAAAATTTAGCCCTTTTTTTAAATTTTATTTTATGTATATAGCATTCTTCTTTTGAAAATTGGTTAAATTAGTTTGAATGGCTAGCCAAAGTGAAGAATCTTGTTTGAGTACACACTATATGCAAAATAGAGTGTTTTTACTTTTACTTTTGCTTGGCAAAATGGCTACCTATTAGTGTTGGAGATGCTGGTATAGTCGAGATCTGCACTCCACCTCCTTCTTCTCCTCCTCCTAGGGTCTCTCTCTCTCTCTGCCCTTATCTTGGTATTTCTTTTATTTTGTAATGATTGTTTAAACTTACTATTCACAACAATAAATGTACTAAATTTTTTTTGATTAATTTCTAGTCAATGTGTGATTTTGTTTGATAGTAGTGGACCTCTTAGTTTTAGGGTTTATTAATTTTTCCAATTAATCTGGGCATTTTGGGTTTGATGTTGTTGAGGTTGTATTTTTGGACCATTATGTGCCTAAACTGTGGAATATTTAGACTAATGCTTTCTATGTTTTTAGATATAGAGATATACATGCTCACTCATTTATGTATCTACAAGTGTTATGGATATGAATATTCTCACTTAAAATTGCTGAGTTTGTGATTGTATTAAATTAGTACTTGTATAATTCACGAGGACTGGTGTTTTGGTTAATCCTTCTATATGGAGATTTTAAATTTAAAGAACTACAGTGATGGAGAAGCATATATTGATTTTTTAAAATAGACTCTTGTATTATTAGACTTGAGTTTTGCTCAATATTTTTTATGGTATCTGGTATGGGTTTGATTTCTGGTGATGCTCTGTTGTTTGAAAAAGTAAATTTTGAAACAGTTATTGGAAATATATACTTGTTGCATGCTTAAATAAAAAGCTTATGCACTTGTCAATGATGCTAAAGAATGGCAGAACGTGGATCCTTTTCAATTTGTGCTTATTTCATTTATTGAAAAAAAACCACCCAAGAGTTGAGTTTTAGTCGGTAAGAGTGTGGCTTTTTTAGATTGTAAGCTTGTTGTGCAAATACATAAACTAAATGCTATCATGTGCTACTTGAAGCTAAGCAAGGTTTGTGTCCACCATACTTGTTGGACACAAACACAACTGCTGCACTTTGACGTTGTGACATTGCTTTCATTTAGTAGAAAGAAAAGTACCTAGTATAGAAACATTGAAAGAGGGTTTCCGTAAAAAAATGTAAAAAAGTTGGATATAATATATATTTAAAATTAATTCCCATGACACAATGCAGGTTTTGTTCAAAGAAGTGGGGTTGTGAATTAGGGAGAAGTGATAATGATTACTCCCTATGAAGCACGGACACGTCCTTGAGGCTTGCGTATTAGTGTCGGACACGTGTCGGACACGGACACGCGTACGACGCGCTGTTGACACGTGTCCGACACTCTCCCCTGCGTGTCCCCCTTTTTTCTTCTTTGATACTTTATTTAACTTCCCCACTTATTTTAGGGAGGTGATATTTGCACTCTCCCTTTTTTATAAATAAATGCAAAAAAAATGTAAAAAAGTTGGATATAATATATATTTAAAATTAATTCCCATGACACAATGCAGGTTTTGTTCAAAGAAGTGGGGTTGTGAATTAGGGAGAAGTGATAATGATTACTCCCTATTGAGTATATAGCCCTATACATATTCTTGCATACAAAACATATGCTGTTTCATTGATCTGTGTTTTGCAAATGCATTATTTCAAACTTGTGGTTTCTTGCCCGGTGTTGTCTATGCAACATAGCTCCAGCTTGTTAACTTGGAATCTGGTGTCCCATGTAATAACTTAGGCATGCAACATTGTTTTGAAGAACTGTGGTATTGTTATTGACACAGACCTGAAATAGTGTAATGTTTGAAAAAGTTACCTGGTGTTGTCTAAGTAATTTTAAACTAATAGTATTACAAAATTCTAGAGGACTTTTAGAGTGACAATTCCCCTGAACTAGGCTGCATGTCCTTATTTGTTGCTAAGGTTTGCTAAGTTTTTAGGGACATAATCTAAAATATTTCGCTCTCAATGATAAGTAGTCCCATTTAACTGCATGATGCACTTCTTTGCTGATGTTGTTTTCGTTGATCAATAGAAACTTAGACTAGAGGGTGGATTTACGTTGGGGCAAGTCAGGGCAATTGCTCCCATTGAGTTTGGAAAACTTCACTTTTATTCACAGTTTTAGAATTTATTTCTAAAATTGCCCCAATGATATTTTAAAATTGCTCGCACTGAATTTTAAGAACTTTTTTCACCCATGGTTTTAGGATTTGTTTATTGATTTTTCATTAAATTTTAAAATTATTTTTTTTACCTTTGATTTTAATTATTTTTTCAATTTTCTTCTTTGATACTTTATTTAACCTCCCCACTTATTTTAGGGAGGTGATATTTGCACTCTCCCTTTTTTATAAATAAATGCACTTCATATTTGTCTATAGTATAAAAAATTATACATAATACAATTTTCAATGTATGCACATGACAAAATTTGGACTGCAATTACGAAAAAAAAAAGGAACGCCGAATTTATTTGTCTTATTTTCTTTTTCTTTTGATTTCCATCTATCTCTTTTGTTGTGTATGTCATTGATCTGCTTTGATTGATTTGGTAGAATTTTGGAGTGTAATATCAAATAAGGAAAATTTTGTTTTATGTAAGGTTTTGCTCCTGCTGACAAAAATCCTAACTCCGCCCCTGCTTAGATTGTGTTGTACAGCATTTGAAACTTTTTGTGTTAGAAATAGTGTGGTTTTGTATTTTTCTTTTCTTTTTCCCCTTGTAGGAGACATGTCTTGCCACTTCTTGGCTTTGTAACGTGTATTTGTGCTGAATGAAAATGCTTAATTTCATGTAGTAAGTTCTGTAAACCATAGCAGGTAAACAAATAAGTTTATGTATTAATTTATTATTATTATTTATTTATTTTTCCATTCTAGAGTGCAGAAGTATTCTTCCAGTGATTGTTGCAGGGCAAGCTTTTAGAATTAAGAGAAGGCATAGTGAGGAGCGGAGAATAAAGGGTGCTCGTGCAAGAAAGAAGACTTGTGTTACTGTTTGTGGTGTGTCTGAGCTCGATGCCTGCTCTGATGCCTGTGCCCGCACTGTCTATGTCAACCAACATCAAGTGCCCAATTGGAATGACATCTGTCTTCGGAGATGCCAGAGCGAATGCCTTAAACTCTGCCTCTTGTGCTTCTTAGTGAGTTTTTTTTTTTTTGTTTTTTTGGCCGACTTGAATTGTTGTTTTTGTGCAACATGCTGTTAAAAGTATGGTCTTTATCCCGTTTTCAAAACCAGACATGGATTGTTGTGTTCTTTTGCATGCTAGCGTTGAGCTACATATTAATTTCATGATTCTCGCGACAGATTGCTTCACTCTGGGCCAACTTGTCGTGTTTCTGTTTCTGTAATCTTGATTTGTGCTATTCTCTTTACTGTTTGGCATGTGCTAAGGGTATTCCATGCATCAATTTTTTGGTCTTTCACTGCTATTTAATTATTTCAACTTGCATCAGAGTATCTGTATGCTTGATTCTTCCTTGTGTGCATATTTGAGGTGCCTTAATACTGTGTTTGGTTGGGGGATTTGGGGAGGGATTTGGAAAGGGAAAAGGAAAATGTGTGTGAAACTAGATAAAATATAGACATGTTTTATTCACATTTCACCTACCTTTTCCATTTCCCTTTTCAAATTCCTTCCCAAATCTCTCAACCAAACACAGCATAAGAGTATCTCTCTGGTTTGCCTTAATGTCCCAGTAGATGATGATGTTGATCTCAGTACTGAATTTCAATACTAGACCTAAGCATTCTCAATTATTGACCATTTTAGCTCTCTCTCTCTCTCTCTCTCTCAAAGCATTTTAAAACTAACAGTTCATGGAGAGATTACGGTTATATTTGGATCATGGATTTGGATAATGATTTGAAAAGGAAAAAGAAAGGCAAGAGAAATGGGGAAAATATTTAAATTATATTTCATTCATATTTCTCTCTCTTTTTTTCTTTTTCTTTTCAAATTTCAATGCAAAACTATGATCCAAACACAGACATTGAATGAAGCCGAGCCTGCCAAAACCATATTAGATCAGTCTAATTGTAGCAGATTCTTGTGTTTTTGGGTAAAATTTTGATCCTAACAATAGTTTATTGTACAATTTCGTGAAGCTTCATTGAAATGTTGTGACTAGAAATTGTTACAGATGTTACAAGCCAGAACTGCCTGAAACCAAACAGCATATCCCTCATACTGTTGGTTTTTTTGTTTTTATTTTATTTTTTTTTATCAAAGCTCTGCTTCGAATTATATTTTATCAGAATATGCATCTCTTGTGATCTTCAACCATCATTTTGCAATTATTTGTTGAACTTTTATTTTATTTTTATTTTTATTTTTTGCAATTTCCCCTAATAAATACTAGCAAAAAACTCATGTTATACACCTTTAAATTTGTGTGGATGCAGTTGATTACTGATATAATATATAATATTTTATTGATATCGTATCGTAATAAGCAATTATAATTAAAATAAATGAATTGACACAATGTAACATAATCTACGATCAGGTGGATTCCATTATCTTAATGTAGTTGGTAAGTTTAAAAATCTACTACTATTATAAAAATGTAATGAGCCTATTATGTTTTTTTATTTTTATTTTTTAAATTTCAATTTTATCCTCTCAAATTTATTATATTTTTTAAAAATCATTAAGAGTCTTATATAAACTAATTATATTTTTATTTTTGACGTTGACTATTCAAAAACGATATATTTATTTATAAAAATTCTATATAAATATAAACAAACCGTCTTCCTTCTTATAAAAAATATACAATAAATAGTGTACTTTTGTAATAGGCAAAATGCCCTAAGGCGATTTTTTTTTTTTTTTTATTAGATAAAATAAAGAGTGTACTTTTGTAATAGGCAAAATGCCGTACGGTTTTTTTTTTTAATTTTTATTTTAAAGATAACCTTAAAGTAGGGTGATTAAAAATATGATTCAAGCTGTTGAATGGATTCATGGATTGACTGGGGCAATCTTAAAATAGCAGGAATACAAAATGCTTCACCAAATGGTTCATAGAAAATATAATAATATTTTATCCTCTAATTTATTATTCTTAAATGACCCTTAATAATGTGACATTAAGGTTAGATCTCAATGTTTGACAAATTAAAATTTGACATTTGTCAAACACATCATTAGGAGTAATTGTTAAGGGTGATAAATTAAGTATTTCAAATATTTTTCTAGAAAATATAATGAAAAAATTGGTATTATATACAGTTATGAAGTGGTTGACGTGAAAAATAAATCTCAACCTACCCTTCCATTACACTTTCTATGACCCATTAGGCATTTTAATTCTAGGATAAACTATCAATATGTTCTAATAGTTGGACATAATTCTTATTAATTCTTATTGAAAATAAGTTCTAGTAAAATCGTTGCTAAAAATAATTCTTTATAACTATTTTTTGTATATCGCTAAAAATTAACAAGGGTGAATTACACTAAGAGTTAGGGGTGGGCAACGGTTTATCCGAACCGCTTAAACTGCCCAACCAGCATATAAATGGGCGGTTTCGCAAACATAATTCGGGCGGATGCGATTTGAAATATGATAAATTTGCGAGTTGCAGACGGATCCCAGGTTAAACCCGCAACCCGCAAAATTGCCCGCACTTTAATTATTATTTTTTTATATACCAATTTTGTAACTTTAACAGGAGTACCATTTTGTTCTCTATGACATTAGGATCCTTATTTTTAAGTATTTCTTAACTTTCTTAATGTCGTAAAATTGTCAAGTCATAAACTTGGTTTCTTATATGATTTTCAATGATGACTCATCTACTTTTCTCTAATAAAATTTTCCTTCTGGTAGTCGATGAAGCTTCTAGTTTGATTATTGATTACTGAACTGACAATTCTAATTGAGTATAACCTTTAATGCATTGATATACATTTTTTTCATGCAAAAATACTAGTGATATTCAATTTTTATTTGTAAACTTATCAGAAAATTGTTGTCAAATGATCACAAATATATAAAATGAATCTAATGCCTAAACTCGATTGGAAAAAAAAACTTAAAAATTAATTTTTAAAGAAAAAAGTGTAAATTGCAAACCGCCTACACATCTACAAACCCTATCCGCACAAACCGCAAACCGCACTGCGGGCGGTTGCGGGTTGACTTTTCCCAAATCGTATAGATGCGGGCAGGTCAAAACCGAACCGCAAACCGCACAAAACCGATCTGCGAAGACCCCTACTAACAGTCTCTATAGTTTGAGACTCGTGTCACTTTGGTCCCTGACTTTTCAATTGTAACATATTTGATCCTGATTTTAATTGTGTTCCAAATAAGGACAATTGAAGATACCATTACTCAATTTTAAGGACAAAATTGTCAATTTGATAAAATATAAATTAATTTGACAAAAATGAAAGTCAAAAAAATATTTTTGAATTTCTAAAAATAATTTCTACCCACCAAAGATAAAATTTTGTAAAATTGATAAATCTTTTAGACATTTATTTATTTATTTATTTATTTTTTATGAAATTAATTTTTATTATGTGTTTAGATGATGATCATGTAATAGGTGGTTGTTAGGCTTTTAATGTGTAATCGATATATTTAATATATGAAATCTTTTTAGTTTTGGATTTTTTGATTTAATGGATTAGTTTAATAATAATATCAAAGTTGTCGCTATATTTAACTTTTGAAAAAATAGAAACTAATTTAATGAAAATAAAAATAACCACCCATTACATGATCATCATCCAAATACATAATAAAAATTAATTTGGTAAAATAAATAAATAAATAAATAAATAAATAATTTATCAATTTTACATAATTTTATCTTCAGTGGGTAGAAATATTTTTTAAAAATTCAAAAATATATTTTTGATATTTATTTTTATCAAATTGACGACTTTGCCTTTGAAATTGAGCAATAATATCTTTAATTGTCCTTATTTGGAACAAGATTCAAAATTCAAGGTCAAAATGTATCACAATTGAAAAGTCAGGGATCAAAGTGACACAAGGCTCAAACTATAGGGATTGTTAGTGTAATTCACCCAATTAACAATTAGTGACTTTTTTTGTCACGATTTTTATAAATTTTCATTAAAACTTACAATTAGCAACATTTTTTTATGACAAAATTTTCAAATTGTCACTAAAAGTTAAAAATTAGTATCACTTTTTTGTGATGATTTTTTAGAACTGTTGCTAAAATTTATAATTAGTGACATTTTTTGTGATAATTTTTAAACTGTTGCTAAAAATTAACAATTAGTGACTTTTTTTAATAATGTTTGATAAAAAATACCATTAATTATTATATGACCTATTAGATAATAACTTCACATATTATGACTTACACGTAAATCTCCCTTAACTCTATGTTTTAAGTGTTAGTGATATCAAAAATCTTTTAAAACTTGTTTCCTATTTTTTTTTTTAAATTTAAAACTAATTTGTTAAAAATAAATATAAGAAAGATATATTTAAAAGTTTAATTTAAAAGTTTTAAAAATTACTTCCCCCCACCCCCGGCGGCGGCACCCGAAAAGAGAATTATATGAAAATTATGAGTATTTTTTTTCCCCCCAAAACAATTTGATATATATATATATATATATATATTTCAATATATACGGTCCAACCACTACTAAAAAAAGTACTTTTTGCAACAGTTACAAGTTGTCGCAAATAATAAAAAGACAGTCACAAAAGACCTTTAACACTTCATGTTCTTTTAAGCCTTCAACAAGATGTGAAGGACTTAGGTAATTTTATAGAGAATTTTTTAAAGATTTTTGATATTAAGATTTTATAAGATAAATAACATATAATATTTTTATTGTAGTTAAGGTCTCTCAACATTTTTTCAGAGAAAATTCGGCTGAGAGAAAGTTTACCTGACTCAGAGAAATTGCGCCCTGACTCAGAGAAATTTCTTTGATTTCACAAAGAATTTTGAAGTTCCTCTGTGATCATATTAGAGAAATTTTGAATTTTTTTTGTGAAATTAGAGAAATTTATCTGAGTTAGGTAAAATTTCTCTAAGTCCAACAACATTTCTCTTTTCTCTGTGAAAATGTTAAGAGACCTTAGCTAATAAAAAAAAATATCTTAAGCCTCTCTTACTATACAAAGTTAGAAAGAGAAGTTTTACTAATTTTTTCAATTTTATAATGTCTCTGATTAATGACTATTCTTAAGATATTAAGTGAATAAAATTTTAAATAATATGGTACATCACCTTGTTTGGTTTACACTATTTTTTTAAAAATTGAGTTTTTTTTTTCTTTTTTTTTTTTAGATCCATCTAATCTATATACACTTAAAAAGTATAATAGTTATAATTTTTTTAAAAAAAAATTCACCAAATACAAAAAATATAAATATTTAGTACATTTTTATATTTTATTGTATTCTATAATTTTTTTAATATATTTTTGTACAAGTTTATACTTTTTAAGTATATCAAAATTAAGTGGATCTAAAAAAATGATTAAAATATTTTTTAAAAAACACTAAAAATGCAAAAATATGAATCGAAAACTTAAAAAACTGTTATTGAAAATTATAAACCAAACAAAGAGTGATTATAATTTTTTTATGGGATAGAATTTTATAAAAATCAATCTTTCAAGGGTATCCCATTTTAAGGAATACCTTTGCACTGTTTTTTGCGTTTTTCTTCTTCTTTTTATTTGTTGATGTAACGTTTTCATTATTATCAACTAATATCCGTGTGTACAATTTAAATAAATAAAAATAAAATAAAAAATTTATTGCATATTGTGTTAATAAGTGGTAACGTAAAGTTTTAGGTTCAAGTTTCACTCTCTTCTCTTTTCTCTTTTTAATTTTTTTTTTTAAAAAGAGAGAAATAAGAAATCCACTTGATATAAAGAGAAGAAAATGCTTCAGGACAAGCCCAACCTTTACTTTATATATATAGCATATAGATAAATTTCCCATTTTGTCGATGTAAAAAAATAAAGTTCTTTGGAGAAATTACAAAAAAATTCAGAGTTTCATCCTTGTAACAAAATAAATCATAAATTTTTAATTTTATTAATTTAAATCTTTATATTTTGATTTATTTTCAATCTAAACCATTATCCTACTTTCGTTAAGTAAAATCAAAGGAAAAATGATATTATAGTCATTAAATTCAAAGTAAATGTATATAAAATGTCTAAAATATAATTTTTTATTGAGTTTAATGATTAAAATATTTTTAATCAGTTTTATTTAACATAAATATATAAATGGTTTAGATTGAAAATAAATAAAAATTAAATAATTCTATGAATACTAACACTTTTATTAAAAATCTTACTGAAAATGCAAGTGCCCAAATATGATTGATTGTCAAAAAAAGTAATGAGATTTAAAAATCAAATAATGTTTAAACACATACTTTTAGTAAGATTTTTAATAAGAATTTTAGTATATGTAGCATTGTTTGTAAAAAATTCAGATTTAAATTGATAAAATTAAAAATTAAAAATTAAAAATTTAGTATTTATTTTGTTATAAGGGTCAAACTCTTAGGTGTTTTTTTTTTGTGTGTGTGTGTAATTGCCCCAAATTCTTTTATAACATGTGTAATATTGACATTTAATATGAATTAATTATTAGAATAAATATTCAATTAATGATTGCATTAAGTGGTTATAAATTTAGCATAATGTTATTCTCACTCTATTTGTTATATGCGCTTTGCCACAAACACAATTAGATCACCCATCGAGTTTTGTTGGTGATTGAATGTGAGATTTGCCGTTTGTGTCTTATCTATAATTGATTTTCTTAATCATTTTTGTACACTTAGCTTTATTCTTATTTTATAAATGATATTATTAATGTGCATCATAGGACATATGTTAAACGTTTAAAGGGTGTGTAATAAAAATTATACTGAGAGCATCCTAATAGAACATCTGAATTTCATCCTTACCTATTTTAAGGAATTAGTGGCTCCTTATATCCTTCTATTAGATCCCTTAAACACTTCTCTAAAATAAGAATTACTATAGTGACCCTTATAATTATTATTATTATTTTTTTATTTTTTGTTTAGGACCTGCAGTACACATTTATGATTTTTATTTTTTTAAAATTTATAATTAAAAATTATATTTTAATAAAATAGAGAAAAAATAAGGAATTTGTTAATAGAATAATAAAATAATAAGGAGTCTGTTAGGAAAAATAAATAAAAAAATAATTCTTAAAATAAAAAATAAAATTTTAATAATATTTGAAGATAAAATTTAAACAATCTATCATGCTCTAATATTTTAAACTTCAACAATGTTAGAGGGTCACAATTTTTGTGGTCACAATGGCTTAAAACTGTCAAAACAACGTCGTTTTAGGTGTAAAACATGCCAAAACGACATCATTTTGATAATTTTAAACTATTATAATTACAAAAATTGTGACCCTCAAACATTTTCCTTTACCTTTACCAAGAAATACCATTAGTACACACGTACACTCCAATTATTAGGAGCCATCTCCAATGTGAATTGTCAATGTGTGTTATGTTATGTCATGTCAATGAATAATGTTAAAACACATGAAGGACAATTCCGGGGTGTATTTATAAATAAGTAGAGTGGAAATAATAAGTCTCTAAATTTATGGTTCTAATTGAATTCATAGCCCTTCTAAACTAATTATATAAATAAAGAAAACAATAAAGTTAATTTTAATTTTCAAATTAACGAAGTGCAAGCGATAATTGTGTCCGAAGGGTGTAGTTTTCACTTATACTGTCTCCTAAACTAATTAAATAAATAAAGAAAACAATAAAGTTAATTTTAATTTTGAAATTAACGAAGTGCAAGTGATAATTGTGTCCGAAGAGTGTAGTTTTCACTTATACTGTGACAAATATCTCATCTGTTCTCTGTTAATTTATACTTAATTTTTCTATTTTCTATAATAAATTATTTTAATTTTTCGATCTTCTATAATAAATGATTTTTCTTATAAAGAATGTTACTAATATTTAATTCCTATTAGATATTTTTCATAAAATTTTGGTTTGATTTGCTTATAGTTTTTGAGTTATTTTTCATTTTGTAACTCTTTTTTCCTTTACTAATTAAAGTAACTTATTTACTTTTATTATTCGGTTTCAACCATTTCTCTTTTCTATCTAAAAGTGATCACTCTTTATCTCTTCTGAGAAAAACAAATTAATAGACATAAGAGTTACATTTCAAAAAAAGAAAATAAAAAAAAAAATTATTAAAACCAAACCACCCCAATTTTGTTTAGTTTATCACTTTTAGTGTTTATATATATACAGGCAAAATTTAAAATTTTTGTTTTTTAAGATACTACTTATGAGTTTGCCTTAGACCCATAAAAATCAGGCCAGCCTAGGGATAAGTTTGGCAACAATAAATTAATGTCAATAGTAAATGATTTTGGCATTAAATCATATTCTATTAATTTTAACTATTATTAAAGAAAAAAGACCCCCCCACCCAACCAAAAAAAAAAAAAAATCTTGTTTAGTTATCACTTTTAGTGTTTATATACATACAAGCAAAATTTAAAATTTTTGTTTTTAAGATACAATTTATGAGTTTGCCTTAAACCCATAGGGATAAATTTGGCAACAACAAATTAATGTCAATAGTAAATGATTTTGGCATTAAATTATATTCTATTAATTTTAACTATTATTAAAGACCCCCCCACCCAAAAATTAATTTTAACTATCCCCCCCAAAATTTGTTTAGTTTATCACTCTTAGTGTTTATATACATACAAGCAAAATTTAAAATTTTTGTTTTTTAAGATACAATTTATGAGTTTGCCTTAAACCCATAGGGATAAGTTTGGCAACAATAAATTAATGTCAATAGTAAATGATTTTGGCATTAAATTATATTCTATTAATTTTAACTATCCCCCCCAAAATTTGTTTAGTTTATCACTCTTAGTGTTTATATATATACAAGCAAAATTTAAAATTTTTGTTTTTTAAGATATTATTTATGAGTTTGCCTTCGACCCATAGGGATAAGGTTGGCAACAATAAATTAATGCCAATAGTAAATGATTTTGGCATTAAATTATATTCTATTAATTTTAACTATTATTAAAGAAAATAATATAAGTATGATGTAATTTTATAATTTAAGTTCAAATCTCAACTTACTATTATGTTCATCACGAGTTTTATTTTAATGATCCGAATTATTCATTTAGTCAGGTCTTCCATGTATATCATCAATGGAAAAAAAAAAAATAGTGGGTTCATCCAATGTTTTTTTTTTTGGATCAACAAAAAAGGTAACTTCATTGATAAAAGGGAAATACAAAATACATCGCAAGCATCAATAAAGTAGGAAAGAGTAAAAAGTATCATAACTAAGGCCTCGTTTGGGAACAGGCTAATTTAGTAACTTTTTAGTTATTTGGCTAAAAAGGTAGGTAAAAAAAACTTATATGTTTGGGATGACTTTTTGGCTAATTACGAAAAGATGTGCAAAAAGTAGAGAGAAAAGAGAATCTTTGACTTTTTGGTATGAGTTGTTGGCTTTTTGACTAATTTAGTAACTTTTTGACTAATTAGCTAAAATAGCCTCTTGCCAAACGAGGCCTAGACGAACTCAACTAAATTGGCACAGAGAGAAAACTCAATTATATGCTAGCTCTAACCCAGCAAGGTGAGGAACCAACCAAGCCCAAGCAAAACAAAAACAAGAAAGGAAAAAGAAAAGCAGCCAAGCAAGTAACAATGCCACTCTCACAGGTAGACCCTCACGTGACTGAGATTGAATAATAAGGCTAAGTTTGGGAAGTCCCAAATAAGCCAAAAAGCCAAAAAGTTACTCAAAAAGCTAAAAAGTTAACACTATTCACCAAAAGTCAATAATTACGGCTGCACAACTCCCAATTCAAATTTTTCTCTACAAATCAATTTTTACAATTTTTTATTACACATTTTTCAATAAAAAGTCAAAAAGTTAACCCAAACATCCATATTTTCAACCTCAATTTTTTAGTCCAAAAAGACAAAAAGTGCACTTTTTTAGTCTTCCCAAACTTGGCCTTAGTCATTCACACTGAATAGTTGGTTCATTCCATAACTGCAACTTTTTCATTTTTGCCATTGTTTCCAAAAGATGAATAATTTATTTTAAAAAAATACACTTGTCATCTATTTGTTTTAGACAAAAATATGATAAAATAAAACAAAAAAAATTACGATTATCAAATTGATCTAATTTTTTTCATAGATGACATATATGAAAGATCTTACAGAATGAATGATTAATATCATTATAATGGAAACCGTAATGAGTCTCACGAATCCGAATATAACGGTGAAATTCATATTTAAATTTGAAATAAATCCAAACAAAACACCATAATAATACTAATCAAATAGTGATACTATTTACCCAAAATGAAAAGAAAATCAATGTTAACATTATAGTTAATTTTGACAAAACCAGAAAGCTCTTTGTGGAACTTTAATATTAAAACTGGAGCAGTATTTAACATTCCATATAAAAAAAGATTTAATTCAAAAGGATTCAACTTCTTATTTTTTAAAAAGAAAATGATAACTAAATGCACTGTATTGTACATAAATTTGACCATGATTTTTGGACAGGCTTAGTATGGGTGGGGATGTTGGGGCTCGTGGCATTTATTATGGGTCAATTTCAATAATTCAAGTAGTTTATTTTTTAAATTATAATATTTAGCTTATTCATGAAAAAATAGTTTATAATTATTTGCACCAAAAAAAAAAATGATAAATATTATTTGAAAATAAAATTATCTATTTTTTGGGTGACAAATGTAATAAATTAACTTAGTTATGGTTATTGAATTGACATGATTTGTTATATAGATAGTTTATACATTGTGGTTTAAAAAAATAACAATGATAGGTATCATGAAAAATCTTTCATAAAAATAATCATGAAAGTTTTGTGACCCTTGGATTACACTTAGAATAAAGCACCACACACTAATCATGGTAATCCAAGGATCATAAATTTTTCATGATCATTTTCATGACAAAATTTTCATGATCCCTAACTTTTCCCTTAAAAAAATAAATGATTTCGATAAGAATAATGTTTGGGACCCCCTTTTGGGGGTCACCCCCTCACCCCCCCTTTGCCACGTGGCGGGTGGTGATTGGAGGAGCAGGAAAAAAAAGAAAAAGAAAAAGAAAAGGTAACTAATGAGAGAGAGAGGGGGTCAAAGGGGGTGGGGGAAAAGGGGGATGAATCATTACTCTTTCGATAATTAATTTGAGACCTGTGGTAGACCTTACAAATCCAAACATCACTGTCTAATCTACAAAGTGGATTGCTGAGAATTTTTGTTTATTAATTGGATTAAATGAGCTCTATCATCTCTATCTGCAAACAAATTTTATTTGTTTAAAGCATAACTAATATGAGTAGGAGGATTTTAATTAATTTGAGTGTAATTTACTTATTTGCGAGATTATAAGGATCTAACCTGGCATTACAGGAGTTTTATCTACCTATATAAATCGTGCAAGCCCATTCCAAGCTTTTCACACAAATCCCATCTAAAAAAATTACAAAAGAAAGAAAAAGCTTTTCACACGAAAGCTCAAAAATGGTCTCACTAGGCTATTTCGAAATCCTCTTAGCATTCATCTTCTTCATTATCTTGTATATCTTTGGTGACAACAATGACTTGCCCCGGAACTGGCCGGTTCTTGGCATGTTGCCGAGCATGCTCCGCCATGTGAACCGGGTTCATGAAATGTGTACCGAAATCCTAGGGCGAACTGGGGGTACTTTTTTGCTAAAAGGCCCTTGGTTTGCTAATATGGACATGCTAGGCACAGTTGATCCTGCTAACGTGCACCATGTCATGAGTTCCAATTTCCCTAATTTCCCTAAAGGACCCGAGTTCTTGAAAATGTTTGATGTTTTGGGAGATGGGATTTTCAACTCCGACGCAGAACTGTGGAAGAATCAGAGAAAGCTCGCCCGCGTGTTGATCAACCACCAGCGATTCTATCGGTTTTTAGTCAAGACTAGTCGGGGAAAAGTGGAGACAGGGTTGATCCTGGTTCTTAACCATGTGTCCGAACAAGGCCTGATTGTGGACTTGCAAGATTTATTTCAAAGGTTCACATTTGATACTACTTGTATTTTGATAACTAGTTATGACCCGGGTTGTCTTTCAATTGAATTTCCAGATGTGCCCTTTGCGAAAGCCATGGATGACGCCGAAGAAGCCTTGCTTATGAGGCACGTTGTGCCTGAAACCGTGTGGAGGATCCAAAGTTGGCTAGGGATCGGACACGAGAAGAAATTAAGCGAAGCTTGGAAAACCTTAGATCGCGTTATCAATAAATATGTATCGATGAAGAGAGAAGAAATGAGCAAAAAAGCCGAGTTAAAAGAGGGAGAAGAAGAAGAAGAAGAAGAAGCTGTGGACTTACTAACATCATACTTGATTGAAGATGACACCTTCAATTTAAAGCGCGATGATAAGTTCTTGAGGGACACTGTTTTGAATCTTATGCTTGCAGGGCGAGACACGACTAGTTCGGCTCTGACATGGTTTATTTGGCTTGTTTCGCAGCATCCAACCGTTGAAGAAAAGATCAGAGAAGAGCTTAAATCGGTTATACCTGAAGGAGAAACTGAGAAATGGCGGCTTTTTGAGGCAAAAGAGCTAAGCAAGTTGGTTTATTTGCATGCTGCATTGTGTGAGTCATTGAGGCTTTACCCACCAGTTCCAATCCAACACAAAGAGCCCACTCACGTGGACACACTGCCCACGGGGCACCGTGTTCACCCGAAAATGAAAATACTTTTCTCTTTGTATGCGATGGGGAGGATGGAATTTGTGTGGGGAGAGGATTGCTTGGAGTTCAAGCCAGAGCGATGGATATCTGACCGAGGAACAATCAAACATGAGCCATCTTACAAGTTCTTCGCGTTCAATGCGGGACCGAGGACTTGTTTGGGGAAAGAAGTTGCTTTCACTCAAATGAAGGCGGTTTCGGCTGCAATAATCCATAACTACAATGTTAGAGTTGTGGAAGGTCACCCCGTGGTTCCTAATGCTTCTATCATTCTCTACATGAAGCATGGATTGAAGGTTAGAGTTGCCAATAGATGGATTTGAGAGGAGTACTTGGTTTGATGATGTTATGAAGTGATTTTTAGTTGGGTTGTGTGTTTAAGTTGATGATATATGTATTTGAGTTTTGTTATAAGTCTATTATGTATTAAGGAAGTGTGTGTGTGTGTGTGTGTGTTAGATTTGTTGTTTTTTCCCTTTGATATGTCACATTTTGAAGGAGAAAAATACAAACTCGCACTTCTCTGTCTTGTTTCTTAGTAAGGTTGCAAGTGGTTGGTTGGATTCTTTTGTTTTTTTGTTTGGTGTTTGGATGGATAGTAGAAAGATAAGGTGATGGGATTATGCGGCTATTTTTGTTAACTCCAAAATACAGATAGACATGAAGATAGGAAAATATGCCTTGGATCATCTATACTCAACAAGTCTCAATCCCATCCATGCACTCATAGGAAACCAACAATAATTAATACAATATTATTGAAAATCCTATCAAATTTTGATATCAGCAATTAAATCCTATTTTTGATAACTTGTTTCCAAAAAAATTTATTTCTCCACTGTAATATGTTTTGTTCCAAGTTTACCTTAATTAGAAAGGAAATCTTTTTGAAATTTTAAAAATATGCACATTCTATTAAATAAAAACGTAGGCATAAATTCATTTTACCTCACCCTTTGAAAAGTATCTGGATTTGCTATGGTATTATTTCCCTATTTCAATGTAATATTAGTAAAATTAGGCCTTTTGAATTATTTACCACATATTTTCATAATACGAGACAAAATAAACTGATGAATCTTATGCCAAAACCTTTGATCAAATTCTTGTTTACAATATTGTTCAATATAATTTGTTTAATTTTTACAATTAAAAATATAATTTTTAAAGTAAATTAAATTTGTTTATACAATTTTTTTTATTTATATTTAATTATAAGGGTAGATTTGGAATAACAAACCATTAAGAAGAAGCAAACTTTTTGGGAATAAGTTATGAAGAAAAAGACTTAGTTATTCACAATGAAATTTGATTATACTCATGAGGAATCTTAATACTAAAATATAATATATTGGTAATTTTTTTTAAAAAAGAAATTAAAATAAAAAATGATTATCTCATTAATTTGATTGCTAATTTTATTAATCGGATTACATATACGTCAGACATTCAATTTGGCAAAATTAACAAATTTTTAATGTTGAGAGGGGTTAGGCTAGGGATCATAATTTCTAATATGAAAGAAAAAAAAAATGAATAGAATAAATTGTTATCTCATTAATTTAATTGGATAACTAATCTTATATTAATTTATGAAATTATTAATTCTTTCACTATTAATCATGTTAATCAAACAAGCCCAAAGGAAATAAATAGAGAGATAAAGAGGGAGAAGGAGAGGGATTGTTTGGTCACATAGAAAATAAAATTAAAATAATTATAAATTAATTCAGCCAGAATGAATTGTACGATTTGATTTAATTTAATATTTTTAATATATGATTCAGTTTTGATTATTAAAATAAGTGAATACACTATAGGATTTGGTCTATGATTTTAGGATTGGAGGTCCTGCTGCACAAGAAGTTTGCTCGGCAGTGTTTTGGACCTTTGTTAACAGTTGTCAAACGGGTACAAAAATATAATTATAAGTTTGCCGACAACTCAAGGAGTTATTTTTGGTTTGATTTGCATTATAAACCCATCTAGCTCACCTTGTACGGCATGAATAAATTAAAGGGGCCACTTGATGGTTCAAATCCAAAATGGGAGGACCAACAGCTAGTCTTAATAACTTAACCATCGTATTTGTAATTTTTTTAAATTTAAATTTTGTCATATCATTGTATTTATATCATATTATATTTATAGGTTACTGATAATTGTATTTACATCATATAATTTCTATTATTTGAAAAATTGAATCGTTGAACGCAAAAGAAGATCATAGATAAATGTTTAAAAAATATGATCATTATAGTATTACTTTAATGTTGTGTTTGGATTACGAATTTGGATAAGAACTAAAAAAAAGAAAAAATATGAGTGAAATATAATTACATTTTATTTATATTTTATCCACATTTAAAAAAAAAAAAATTTCTACCCAATTTCATGCAAAAGACCATTGTAACCCTTAAAATGATCATGTAGAGAGAGGGGGGAAAAGGGTGAGAGCAGACCTCTACCTTTCACAAATAGGGCATGTTGGACCACCGATCCCAATAACAATATGAGCCAAACCATATTTCCTTCCAGGCTAATGGAGACTTATGTGCTGGTATATCATATTATATTTATAGGTTACTGATAATTGTATTTACATCATATAATTTCTATTATTTGAAAAATTGAATCGTTGAACGCAAAAGAAGATCATAGATAAATGTTTAAAAAATATGATCATTATAGTATTACTTTAATGTTGTGTTTGGATTATGAATTTGGATAAGAACTAAAAAAAAGAAAAAATATGAGTGAAATATAATTACATTTTATTTATATTTTATCCACATTTAAAAAAAAAAAAAAAATTTCTACCCAATTTCATGCAAAAGACCATTGTAACCCTTAAAATGATCATGTAGAGAGAGGGGGAAAAAGGGTGAGAGCAGACCTCTACCTTTCACAAATAGGGCATGTTGGACCACCGATCCCAATAACAATATGAGCCAAACCATATTTCCTTCCAGGCTAATGGAGACTTGTGCTGGTATGATAGACCGGACTTTATACCAAACCGCCTTGATTAATGAAATTAATAGTAAAAAAATTAATAATTTCATGAAATAATGTAAGATTAGTAATTCAATTAAATTAGTGAGATAATCATTTTTTTCTTTTACTTTTATACTTAAAATTATGATTCTTAATCTCTCTTAATATTAAAAATTTGACAATTTCGTTAGATTGAATGTCCGTCGTACATGTAATCTGATTAATAAAATTTGCATCAAACATGGGATCGTGAGTCCATGGACTAACAATTTCAATTATATGCTATAATCCTACTAATAAAACATGTCCAACAAGTCTTACTTTAAATTAATAGGGCTATGTTTTCAATTTTAACCTTACAACCTAATTTGTTAATCTGCAATTTTCACAGCAAATTCTCTACTATTTAATGATTTCAAATGCAAAAGTATGATTTTTAAAACTAATAGATCCATAAAAATCTCACTCAAAGGTTTATTGGGTAATAATCATAACAGATAGGACTGGTTGATAATTTTGCATAAATAACTTATTTTTTTAGTTTTCACACCAAGCTTGGGCTGAACTTCTTAAATACCAATTCAGTATGGGCCCATCCTCGCATATAGGCCGAATGCAAATTGGGCCTGACATATATAATATAACAATACAAAATAAGAAGAAACTGAAAAGTCCTGCTAGAAACACGGCAGGAAATTTTGTGTTTTAGCGGCATTTTTAAAACGCCGCTAAAAACTTGAAAACGTCGTAAAATATTACGGCGATGTTTAAAATTTTCATCATTGATATGGCCGCCATAATAGCTTTACAACGTTTGAAAACCGTCACTAAAACTATTAGACGGTGTTTTTTAAAATGCCATAAAATCTTTGATGTCCGCCTTCCATTTCTGTCACAGACTAACGCATTATCATGATGTCATTTGGTGGCGTTTTTTAAAAAGCGCCACCTTTTTTTTTTGTTCTCTCTCTTAATTCTGAAATATGATCAGAATTATAATCAGATAAAAATATTCACCTAATATCATACGAGCAACCAGCTACCGAAGAGTTTTTTTTTTTTTGAGTGAATAAGTCATAAAATAAAACAAGAAAATTTACAAGTTTCCCAGGGCATACCCTAGGACTTACTACAACTAAACAGGGCTAAAGCCTAAACAGATAAGCAACTAAACGATTTGATCCGAATAACCTGATCAACATCCATATATACAAAGGAATAGGGATAATGAACAAGTTCAAAAGACCACAAAACCGAATCCTAACCAAAATAAAGTCCAGCCAACAAAATTCCATCCATTCCTCCATACACTCTAGCGTCAACCTGGACAATATGTAGACCATATGCATATATCTTCATGTCCCAACAGAGATCAAGCTGACCTAGAATCATAAGAGCACACAAATGAAATATAGCATTAAGAACCAATATAACACTGTTTGTAGCAAACTCACAATATAGGACAACTATATCTCTCAATCCACAGTGAACACTCAGCTCAATAAAGAATAACAGTGTTAAATGGAGTATTGAGTTCATAGGAACATAGGCTAAAAGAAAAAAACAACTCCCACAATTTAGAGCTCCTCTCACTCCAAACACTGCTTACTCAAATAGCTTAACAAAGCCTCTAGGAGTAGAATTAATAGGGGTAGTAAAAACATAGCTATACTACATTAAACTTTTAGAATGATAAGCATGCTATTAAATAATTTAAAAGAAAACAACTCATCTCTTAGGTCCAAGATCTTTCATTCATCTTTTGATTTTCATCAAAATCTTTAACCACTACAACAAATTTCACTTTTGGCGACCAAAATTTTAGTCGCCAATTACCTTTGGCGACTAATATATTATTCGCTAGTTTGGTCGCCAATAGTTCATCGGGAAAGACAATCGGCGACTAAAATTTTTTTGGTAGCCAAAAGTGACCTATTGGTGACTAAAACTTTAGTCACCTTATATTTTTCAAAAATAATTAAATATATATATTTTTTACTTTTAGCGACTAAATTATCTAGCAGCCAATTGAGCATGTATGTTTGGCGACTAATTATTTGGTAGCCAAAAGTTTCACTTTTTGAGAATTGGCGACTAAAAATTTAGTAGCCAAAAGTTTATTTTTTACAATTGGTGGTTAAGAGTTTAGTAGCCAAAAAGTTTACTTTTTAACAATTGGCGATTAAAATTTTAGTGGCCAAAAACCAACCTATGATATTTGTTTAGTTACCAAAATGTCTCATTTAATTTTTATAATTTGTTCTGTAATATTTTTTGCGCCACCTATAACATGTGTATATACAAAATTATTCATCCATTCATTCATTCAATTCTCAACCATTCAATAACCAAATTCAAGCCTACCCAAAGAATAAGATACCAGAATACTGCATTTGAGAAATTATTAGGAATAATAGGGACAACATGCTGCTTTTAGCACGAGAAATCATAGTCTTTAATATTTTTGCACATAACATAGAAAAATAACTATTTGTAGCTCAAACCCACAAACTGAATTTGTTGGAGATTTATCCAGGTTGTATAGGGTATGTATCTGCATAAAAAAATAACAATTATCTACTCATGCTTCTTTCCTTTATCAAGCTTTCCTTTGGGAATTTTGCTGAGGACACCGGCATCCAGCTTTCGATATTGGTGCTAAAGCTGGTCGGGCACACTTTATACAAAGCCGCAGACTTGGTCTTCATACCTCTCATATAGAACTGGTAGTGTGTGAAATGCATCAAAACCTAACAAGCCAAAAACAAAATAAATTAATAAATAAATAAACCATAATACTTAATGCCATGTTTGGTACTACATAATAGCTCAATGGTAGTTAAATAATAACAGCATCTAAGAAATGTCATACCCAAGACAAAAGAAAAATGCAGAAAAACAAGCAAGGTTTTAGACTATAATCTCCTATTTTTATCATGAAAACAAAACAACTTAAAGGACCGTCACCAGATTTGACCTATTGTTCATCTAAGCTTCTATAACAATGAATCACAACTTAACACATGAAAGTTTATGCGTAAACTTGAACAAGGTTCAAACCATCTTGATGAAGCCTGCTGAATTATTTAAACACAATTTTTTTTCCCCCAAATTGATCCCATCCCCCATAACATAAACAAAATTTTCTAAGGGTTTCACCAACTAGTTGCAATGCTTAAGCATGCTATCGAGTGCACATCTAGTAACCAGTCTAGAGCTTATTTTATTGCAAACTAATTTCACAGAAAATAACATGATGTCTTACCAATATACAGGATAGTCAAAAAGTTGCACCAATTTCCAATCACAGCAGCAGCCCACAAGCTTAGTAAAACCTGGAGGAATTTCCCAAGGTCAATTCAGTTATTTAAAGATGACAGTCTTGTAATTATAAACATAACATTGATATCTTAACATCATGAAAACACTACAAGTTTGGTAAATAAATTTTAAGGTGAGATAAATAGTTTAAAGCAAATTAATTTGCATGATTAGTATTAAATTTTGGAAATGAAAGAGAAGAAAAATCTACCAAACGACATAAACAGGGCTTTCCAGACTACATATACAGTTGTAAGAAGTTGAGAAGAGACCAGATTTGAAGAATAAACTATGATAGTAAAGGGAAAAATTGATGGTAAATAATTCCATGTTTTAACCAAGCATCCTCATGTGTAGTGTTCCAGACTATGAAGCATGGGTGCAGGTACGAGTACGGTACGGGTACGACAATACGGCAAAAACTCCAAAAAAGTAGGGTACGGGTACGGCTGTGGTACGCCGATATTTTTTTATTTTTTATAATTATAGTTAAAAGATCCAACGTACAAATTGAAGTTAAATATCAAAACTAAAAAGAGAACTATAAAGTTAAAAGACAAATATTAATATATTTGAATTCAACATAACATAACCAACACCAATTCAGTCCATAATCCAAACAAAGGAAAAAGAACCAACACCAAAAGAAAAACAAGGCCAATTCAGTCCATAACACAAACAAAGGAAAAAAAACAAAAGAAAGCCCTATATATCTAAACTTGACACTTCAAAGTTCACTTCCATCAACTTCATCATTGAATAAAATAGCTTCCATCTCTGGCTCATCAAGTGAAAGATTTACAATTTCAAGGAAACCAGAACCCTCCAATAAATCAAATGCATCTCCCCCAACGTCCCATAACGTGGTCTCTCCTTTTGTGTATAGTTGACTCCTCCTTGATAAGAGATGAATATTGGAGTGCACAAAAACCAAATCCTCGCACTATTGTGGTGTCATTTTATTCCTCCTCATAGAGTGAATGAAAGAGTAGGTGCTCCAATTCCTTTCACAACATGATGAGGAACATGGTTGGCTAAGTAATTTCACTGCCAACGATTGGAGCATAAGTGCAGAAGAGCCATGTGCCAACCACCAAACCACTGGTTCCATTACTCCTCTATCACATATTGAGTCAGAGTCACTAAAACTTTCCAAACAACCTGAAAACTTCGCATACTCTGTATTAACAACCCTTCTCTCATCTGAATCAGGAAAGTATCTCTTAAAACACTTGATTCTCATCTCAGAAATTTCAACATCTTTGTGAGGAGGAACACGAATAGGATTTTCATGAAGCCACATCCCACTATAATACCTAGATTTCATAATTAGAAAAAAATAATAAGTAAATTATGCAATGAAAAAAATTAAAGTATAAACCTTGGATTCATGAGTCAAATGTGAATTATATCTTGGATTCAAGGAATGAGCAAGGCAATGAAGAGGTGTGCTACTTTTTGTCCACCTTTCCACTAATATTTGATGCACTACAGAATAAAAGGATGACTCTTCATTTTCTGACTTCCCTTTACGCCTATTGTTAGGTTTTATTTCTTGGCAATCCCGTTTGACAAAACTCCTTTCAGTTGTATTTATTTTCGCACATTTATTTCAGTGAGGCTATGAGTGTTTAGATGCGAATCCAACCCGAATTGAGCCTTTCAGAGAAGTTTGTGATGCAAATATTTTCAAGATTGCCACTTCGCTGATTATTACGGGGGTCGAGCTGCCCAGTCAGCTCGCGGCCCGAAGCAAAATGCAAAAATGCATTCAAAGTTGCCTGTCCGATCATGTTATATTTTTCCAGTTTTTCCAGTTTTGGCCTTCCCGCTCGAGCGGGGAAAGGGACGCTCGAGCGGGGATTGGAAGCTCTCAGCATCTCTGCAGTCGCCTGAAAAAGTACTGGATGGTGTGATTCGCCGCTCGAGCGGCAAAACCGACGCTCGAGCGTGGAGCCTGTATGAAATCACAGAATTTGAAGTCTCCGCTCGAGCGGGAAGACCCACGCTCGAGCGGACCGCGCGATCCCAGATTTCCAGATTTGATTAAAGAGTTGGTTTTCTTCTGAAATTAGGATTGCTTTGGTTTTCTATAAATAGTTGGTTTTCTCCCAACACTAGGGGGACTTCTCCAGATCTTATTTTTGGATCTTAAGGTTTATATCTGGAGAGATTTTGCTAGTTTTCTTTGATGTTTTTATTGAGTATTCAACTCATGGTTTAAAGAGAGTACATCAAAGGTTGTGTTTTGTTCTACAAAAGAGAGAGTTGTTCTTCGGTGGATTCTGAAGAATTCGAGCCTGAAGCTTTGGTGGATTCCGGAGTGGCTCATTGTAAAGACAATTCCGAGGTGAAGACGGGTTGGAAGAGGCACATAGAGGTTGGTTCAATTAGGCGTGGATTCGCTAGGTAATTGAGAGTATACCTGTGTAATTCCTTTTTAATCTTCTTAGTGGATTGTTCTTGTGGCTGTTGCCCGTGGTTTTTTGATCACAGTTGGAGGTGTCCAATTGTGGTTTTTTCCACGTTAAATCGTTGTGTTTCTTTGTCTTGAGTGTTTGATTGGGATTGTTATATTCTGCTTAAAATTGATACATAATCACAAATCAACATCTAGGGGATTTCTAGATTTTTCACCTATAGATGGATGCCTTCACCCGTTCAATCATTGAATCCCACATCTCATAAACCAAATGTAGACATGGCTTATCAGTGTCACAAAATCTAAGCATCTCATAAATAGGCAATGTGAATGAGAGCATATATTCAATCTTATCCCACCAAACATCATTCAACAACTTTTCCTTTACAACAGCTGCTTTCCCAACATCATCTTCCTTGTAAGAAGCCCATTTGTCACTTATGACCATTGTTTGGAGACCATGATATATACGTTTAAACCTTTTTAGCATAACAATTGCAGATGCAAAGCGTGTATCTGCAACAGAAAGTAGCTTCAAAGGTACAAACTCATTAAAATAGCTAATCTCATAGAATGATTCATGATGAAATTTTTCACAAACATTACATCATCAATCACAGTAGTGATCCAATGGCATTTATCATAAGCATATGCAGCAACTCCAACTTCCTTCGTAGCACAAATGTTCTTAAGAGCAAGATTAAGAGTGTGAACTACACAAGGTGTCCAAAAGATCTTTGGATAATTACCTTGGATAATTGATCCAGCTGCGCTACAAACTAGAGCATTATCAGTAATTACCTGAATTACATTATTAGGAGCCACTTCATCAATCACTTCACTAATTAGTTTGGCAATATGATACTTGTCCTTGGTCTCACCCTCACAATTAACAGCTTTTATAAACATAGCTCCACAATTACATGCTGCCATAAAATTAATGAGAGGCCTCCTTTGTGCATCAGTTCATCCATCAGATACTATACTCAACCCCTTCTTATCCCATGACTTCTTAGTTGGTTCCAATAACCTTTCAATATTTGCCCTTTCTTTTTGAAGTAAGGTAGTCCTCAACAAATTATATCCAGGAGGGACATACCCAACAATTTGATTCTCAGCAGCATATTGAAAAGCATCCACAAAGTATGGATTCCTAGCCAAATGGAAAGGCAAACTGGCTGAATAGAACATACGGGCAATTAAAGAATGTAAATGCTCTCTAGCACTTTGATTGAATGCCCTATCTAAAGGACTACTCCCAATTGCTTTTCTCTTTCTTGGTGCATAACCTTCCATTCTAAATGTTCCAACATCTTCTACACTGTCGTGGCTAGCACTAATTTGAGAAGATGGAGGTGGTAAAGGAACATTTTTTGGCTTTGCCATTTTTTTTTCGTTTTTCAGCTTCTTGATCTACCTTTCGAATTTCAGAAAGAAGATCACTCTTATTCTTCACAGTTGCACACACTCTAATTCCATGGCCAGTAAGTAGCAACAAATGGGCTCTAACTCTAGAATATGACCCTTGGTACTCAATGTTACAAAAATTACACTTAAATTTTGTATTACCACTTCCTCCTTCTCCCATTTTAACTAATTTTGTAACATAGCCCCAAAGAGGAGCATTTTCATCTCCAGATTGATCAATGGAAGGAGCAGAAGCACTTGCAACAGATGAACCTAAACTGCTTGATGAACTCATTTTCCTATAAGCATAAAAAATAATATTTTTGATTATTAACTAAACTGTTTTATAAGCATAAACTGTGGTAAAAAGCTTATACATCTAATTTAACTAAACTGCTTATTACATCCTATAAGCATAAACTGTTTTTTCAGGAATAACTAATTTTTTTGATTTTTAGCATTTTCATCTCAAATTTTTTATTATTAATAACTAATAATAATATTTATGATTACCATTTATGATTATTAGCATTTTCATCTCTAATATTTATTATTAATATTTATTAGCATTTTCAGTATTAATAATAATAACTAAAGACGAAACAAGAAAAAAAAAAAAAAATATTCAGAGATATACGTATACCTCTGATCTCTGTGTTGAAGAGGAGATTAGGGCAAAATAGTGATGAGGAGGGTGATCTGATCTCTGCGTCGAAGTCGAAGCCGAGGGTCGAAGTCGAAGACGAGGGTCGAATCTCTGGGTCGAAGTCGAAGATGAGGGTGAGTGAGGGTCGAAGTCGATCTGTTTCGAAGTCACAGACGAGGGTGAGGGTTGAAGATGAGGGTGAGGGTCGAAGTCGATCACTGTTCGAAGTCGCAGAAGAGGAAAATGAAGATGGTCGAAGTCGCCTCTCTCTTTGCTTCGATGAGATGCAAAACAGTGATGAGATTAGGGCATTCGTATACGGTATACACATTTTTTCTTTTTTTTAAAATTTTTTTTCTTAATATTGCTCCGGTACCCCTCAATTTTTCAAAAAATTTGATTTCTGCCCCTGACGTACCCAAAACGTACTGAAGGTGTACCCATGCCGTACCCGAGCCGTACCCATGACGTATCCAACTGAGACAGACGTACCGAACTGGTTTTTGCCATACCCGGTACGCGTACCCGCACCCGGTAAGTACCCGGTGCATGTACGACACTATTTTTGGAGTACCCGTGCTTCATAGGTTCCAGAATTTGGAGTAGCAAATTTCAAAAATATCCAAATAGGTTAGAGGTCAAATCAAATGGTTTTCAAGCATATGCATGACAGGAAAAAGCGAAGAAAATAAAGAAAATTGATCTATTCAGACATATAGCTAGAAACTGCTTAATATTTCCTCTACATGCCAAATCTTGAAGAAACCCCAAAGCTTGGTTAACCTCAACAACAATTGACTTGGCAATGTTGACAAATAATTCATCAGGTAGAACAAGATGAGCGGGGTTTAGATTGAGACCTGTTACCAAACTATACAAAACATTTAGAGAATTCATAGATTACAAAGTTTTACTTAACCTAGAGTTCAGAACATAGAACAAAATCATCGTAATCAATCGAAAGGTTCACGCATAGAGAAGGTGGATTAAGTGTGTCTCACCTGAATAAGGAGTTGGAATTAGGAGAGGATTCAAACTAACACAATTAGCCCTAATTCTGAGTTTTTACACATATTCTACACATCAAATAAGTCATTCCAAAGACCTCAAAATGGAAAAGCCATAACAACTCACAAGGCCTCTTCATCAATCTTCCCCATCCCAACACTACAGCTCCTTGGCACCCCCGCCGCCGCCGCCGCCATGGACCGCATCATCTACCGCCTCTCCATATCCATATCCATATCAACTCCCAATCTCCTCGTCAATACAACCCTAATCAGCTCTCTCAGATCATCATTGTCCGCAGACGATGATCTCGACGAAGAGCTCACGCTGAAGCTTTTCGGCAAGTTATGGATCGGTCCCGATTGAATGCCTATCGCGCCGCCATAGCTAACCCTTTGGTCACACTTCGTAATGATTCAAACGTAGAAGTCTCTGGCTTTGCCCAAAGCCCTAATTGGTATCATAATGAATCGCATGAACCTGTTTTGGTTGCTGGCTTTGGTTCTCATACTTGAGATTTTTGACGGGAAATTAGCTTCTCAATGTGGATGTATGTATGTGTAGATGTGAACACAGAAGATCGTAGAAGCAGATAGATTCAAAGATGTGATTTGAAATGAGGTGTTTAGCAAAGAAAATTTGGGAGAGAAAAGGTGGATTTGGTTTGGATTGGGTAGACAAAGAGAGGATGAGAGAGAAGAGTGAGATATTATACATAGATGGTTATTGGCGACTAAAATTGTTTAGTCGCTAAAAGTATTTTATAAATCCCTCCAAAATATTTGAAATGTCTCCCTTCAAACTGAAGTATTTTATAAATCCCTCCAAAAATTTTAGTTATGTGGAGACTAAAATTCTTTTTTTGTTGCTGAAAATAAACTTTTGGCGACCAAAATTTTGGTAGCCAAAGGAAAAAAATAATTTTTTATTTTTCATTCGGTGGCTGAATGGTTTTAGTAGCCAAAACTCAATATACGACGACAAAATTTCTTTTTTGTCGCTAAAAATAAACTTTTGGCTACCAAAATTTTGGTCGCCAAAGGTGAAAAATAATTATTTATTTTTCATTCGGCGACTAAACGGTTTTAGTAGCCAAAACTTAATATACGGTGACTAAATTTCTTTTTTGTCGCCACTACTAGCATTTTTAGTTACTAATTTCTTTTTAGTCGCCAATAACCAATATACCCCGACTAAAAAAATTTAGTAGCTAAATATTTTACTTTTGCCGACAAAAAATTTTTTGGTCACTAATTCTACAACTTTTGGCGACTAAATTTTGTTTAGTCTCCAATTTTGGTCGCCGAAGGTGCATTTTGTTGTAGTGAACCTAACAACGATTTGATAACATCTGACACAAACTACAAAGCAACTCCCAATTATAATAATACCCAAAAAAGTGTGGAAGAAACTATGGTTTGGATGATAGCTGCCTCAGATTGTACTTGGCCAATTCCTTGTATTTCTCAATAACTCCCATCAAGCACACAGTCTGTGAAACAAAAGTTAACAAACTTATAATCACGATCATTGTGCCCCAAATTAAAGAACCTTATAATGCATGAACGATGACATATTGTCATGACCCGAACCCGCCCCTATGGGTTAAGGACATAACCGGCCAGTAATCAAGGGATTACCTACGACCTCAAACCAAACCAAACATAACTCATCAGAGTAAAGGGGCCAGACGGAAGCAAACTTACAAATTGTCCATAGAGCTGTGTTTACATGGCACATCATAACAGTCCATATTAACTCACATCAAAATAAGTAACAACATAAAGTTCTGTACATACTGGATCATTAAGTCTAAGTCGGTCAAACCCAAAGTTTATATACAAAAGTAATTCCATGTTTTCGCCAATATAACAAAACCATATCAAAAGAACAAAAGAGGCGAAGACAAGTCTTGTGCGTGAGACGTTTGGGCTGACTCTCTAAAACCTTGACTGTTTCTCACATATTTCACCGAGGATGGGTTTGGGCGTCCCTTGGCTCACCTACATAAACATGAATGAGCGTGAGTGAAAGCCCAGTGAACAATATCAAATAAGGAAGATACATGAACAATCTTTGAAACAGTTACTTCAGACGGCCTTAGGCCCAATTCATGTTTCTATTTAATGTATTACTCGACTAAAGTTCCGGATGTGTCAAACGGCCTCGGGCCCAATTAACTCGTACCCGACGGCCTTTGGCCCAATCGTTCCTGTCCGATGGCTTTTGGCCCAATCGTTCGTGTCAAATGCCTTTTGGCCCATTCATTCACGTCATACGGCCTTCGGCCCACTCATTCATGTCGTATGGCCTCTGGCCCATTCATTCATGTCGTACGGCCTCTAGCCCATTCATTCATGTCGTACGGCCTCTGACCCATTCATTCATATGTCATACGGCCTCTGGCCTATTCATTCATATGTCATACGACCTCTGGCCCATTCATTCATATGTCATACGGCCTCTGGCCCATTCACACGGCATAACAAATATTTGTCCCCAATTCAATGTAACAAACTTACAAGACTTATATGAAAATGAGCAGTTGGACAAATAAGATACTTAAGATATCTTTGTTAAGATATTACTCACAGTGATCTATCAGTGGATTCACCTTGGAGCTTAACCCTACACATTACATAACACATATGGGTCACAATCAATTCAGTCCGTTCTTAACTCATACATTCCTCTTAGGCTTCTTTCTTATCCTTTTAATTCATTTATGATGCTCGATGCATGCCTAAGAGTGCTTAGAAGTGAAAGAGAATGGAAAACGAAACATAGAACATCTTTACAAAATTTCTGAAACAGGGGTCCCCGCTCGAGCGTGGACTTTCTTACTCGAACGGACCCATTAGGTTTGCAAAAGTACTAGTTACCTCATTTTTACGCTCGAGCATGAATTCGGACACTCGAGCTGAATATCACACTACATGGCTCCCCGCTCGAGCGTGAACTTATCCGCTCGAGCGGACATCACGTCTGCAAAAAGTTCTGGGAGCTTGCATTTTACGCTCGAGCGGTAGTTCCTCCGCTCGAGCGGACTTCATGAATTCTGGGTTTTCCAGAATTTCCTTTGAGCTTTAAATTATGCATTCAAGTTGGTATTTCTTGCATTTTACAGCCCATATTTCTCATATACATATACTAACATGATACAAACACCAAATTACAACATTAAGAAGCTCAAATCCCATGAATCAAATACATACATGCTCCAAATTACACCAAACTCCTTTCCACAAAACAAATTCATGCATTCAAAACTTATACTCTTATGATTTGTACATGCATGTGAGATACAACTTCCATTTCAACTTAAATGGTGCAAATGGTGATCACAAGCATGAACTTTAACCAAAATTCTACATGGATCATACTTTTCATGCTCAACTATACAAATTCATGGCAATTATACACATGCATGCATTCCAAGACTTCAAACTCATCAAATACAACACAATTCTTGTTTTTGATCACCATTCAACTTTGAATTCACAAAATTATAATATTAAACTCATGAATTCATAATCAATTACTCACCTAGAAGCTCAATCTTCCCAATTTATGGTCAAATCTTGAGTTGGTCTTCAAATTACTCAAGTTTCTTGCTCAAATCTTCCATTTTCTTCACCCTCTCTTTCTAGCCGACCCTCACTCTCTCTCCTTAGAGCAATTTTCAGCTTTGAGCTCAAATAAAATGAATATAAGTAATATAGAGTTCCTTTTATAGTTTTCCACTAATCACATTATTTTAATACTAATCAATTGAGTACTATTTCATTAATTTAACCTATTTAATTTGATCCAAATCAATGTTCAATCAAATTTCACCGTAGGCTCTAAAAATTACACCAATCACAATGGCGTAGTCAATTTCGATTTCTGTGGCCGATAGGGCCTTCAATTTAAATTCCAAAACAGAAAGTCAAACAGATTTTCCTACGGTGAACAGATAGAAATTCAAAGCCACATATATTCATACAAATGGCACACCAAATCATATCAAACACATAATCACAATCACAATTAAGATTAATTAGCATAATACGGAACAGGGTTATCACACATATACTATTAAGACAATTCAATACAATGTGATTCAGTTGCAAACCTATGCGATAATCTTTTCATTTGTAGCATTGGATTGTGCCCCAAGCTCCTTTATTTGTGTCTGCAATTGTTAATTAGTTAATTAGCCACCAATAAAATTTATATTATCAAAACTGATAAGAGAATCATGAAAACAATCATAGTTGTGAGAGAGAGAGAGAGAGAAACAAGCAACCAAGCTACATACCATGACCTCAGCAACTTTATCAGTACTTGGTTTATTATCCTTTGAGTACCCAACCATCCACACCTCTGAGCGAGTTGCAGGAACTCCATTCTTCTTATTTGTTTCCTATAATTACAATTAAAAATAAGTAACAAAATCAAAATATACAATTTCAATTTGAAATATAAAGAAACTATTTACCTCTACTCAAATAACTAAGAATGGTTTTCTGCCAGTTATGTGATTTAATGTCTTCTTATTTTGAATTTCTTTGTTTTTCGTACTTTTTTTTTTCTATTACATATGAACACAAATACAAGATAATTTATTAATTAACAAACTCATCTTATGAGATTACAATAGAGTTTAATAAACAATTTAATACAAATAATTCATTGAACTAGCAACATTAAATGATACCTGTGCCTTTCGAGTGCCCCAATAATAGACCAAGCTTCGCCATTGATGCTCATGTACTCTTTCGGGTGGATGAGTTAACCTATCAACATCATTGTCGAATGACATATATCCCATTTTTTTTAACTCTAGCCTTTCACTTTTTCCATTTTTTTTCTAACAGATGCCAAAATAAACTTCTTCATCGACTCATCAATATTTGTATTAACCTGCAAATAATTGGCAACTTCAACTATTAAGTACTCAACAGATGCCAAAATAAACTAAAAGTTTTTTATTTTTTTTCTTTTTGACTTTTTAATTAATAAACTAATAAGTTGACTTTTTTTATCTTCTCAAAAGAGGCCTATATATATATATATCAATATTTATACAAATAGCATTTTCTTACTTAAAATGAATTTTTTAATACTCCATATTTTTTTAATGGAGTTACAATGGTTGACACATAGAGAAATATGGAGTGTTTCTGAAGCAACCCCATAACTAGATGACAATCTTGATTTCGCAACTTATAAAAATATATATGGATTTCTCATTGTAATTTTTATTATATATTACTATTCGTATTATCAAGTGATAAAGACTTGAGGATAGATTTAAAGTCTTGAATTCAAGTCACCCGAAGAGTCATTAGAGATTTATCTGATTGTTACTTGCAAAACTCTAAGAATAATTGACATGCACGTAAACTAGTTAGGACACTCAATTAAAAATAAATAAATAAATAAATAAAAATACACTATTGCCCATATACATGTAGTTGCAATACCAATCATAAGTACATGACATAAATTGAAAGTACCTGTAACCCAAATCCTCATCATAAAATGATTAAGTTTAACTAACACGAAAAATCGTGAAATATTATATATAACAAAAAATCAGGTGGATTCGTGGTGATTTAGTTGTCTAGATTTTGACATGTGTCCAAATCCAATTGTAAGTATATGAACTAATGGGCCAATCATTAAAGGGTCCACTCCCACCAAAGATACAATCTATGGGACTATCAACATTGATCTATCCAACTTCTTAGACTATCCACCAACAAGCTTAGATGGTCCCAATCTTTAATGTTTTGAGATTTTTATATAATCATATGATTGGTATGGTTTTAGAACAGAAAGACAAAAACAAATTGGAGATAAAGATTCCAGAAGTAAAAACATGTGATCTCCTTCAAAACAACTACCTTAGCCAACCATTTCAAATTTCTCATAGACCTCACAAGTTTATTGATTAAAATTTTTTGGATTCTCTAAATTTCCCAAGAAAGAGCTATTGATATTCTTATAATTGCAGGGAAAGATGCATCTTTAGGGTTGAGTAAAGTTACTTGGGCCGAAAAAAAAAAAAAACAGATGAAAATTTTAGTTGCAAGGTGATCATGAAGATCTTATCCAACAGGCGAAGTTGACTTCTTCCTGCAAAATAAATTTAGGTTCCTAAATTATGATATTGGTTATAAAACTGTTGGTATACAGTGCTCGCAGTAATATTAGAATCTTATTTTTATCCTCTGGAGCATGAGAAACATACAAAACATTCATGGAAGATATCTCGACTTCTGGAAGCAACAAAACGGATAGAAAAACATGACACTATCCCTATAATTAAAGGAAAAAAGTATGCCCTCAAAAAGAGAATGAAACAAATAAGGCTATGTATAACCAAGAAACCATCTTAAATTGGAGTATCCATTTAAGTGGATCCAAGAATAGCTGAAAATTTAATTACAACTAGTTCCAGAAACTAAATGGAACTTCATAGGCACTTTTCAAAACATATATCCATTGAGCTGTACTAATGTTCTAAGTCCATTCAAAACCCAATTGTGACCATCATAGATACAAAATATACACTAACTTGTTCTGAGTCGAAACCCCTTCAAAACCCCAGTTAGTGACCACAACATACATACAAATTGACTACACTAACAAAAGCCTACACAACTTGGTAGCATTGCCTACTTTAGAACAAGTTCAGTACAACATATGTAATAGCACCCACTCCTTGAAGAAGTACCAGCCTGGTTAGAAGAACGAAATTGTATACAACATTGTATCCATGGTTGATTCCTTAGAGAATCATCATTGTTTTCAGGCAAACCAAGTAATTTATTCATCTTGGCAGAATATTCATAAGAGAAGTCGTCGAGTAAGCAATGAGACACAACATCCAATTTAAGACAGGGGTCAAGTGAATATTAACTAGGTTTCCCCCCAAACAGATTGCAATGCTAAAATCATAAATAATCTAAAGAACTAGAATAGTAAGATCATCACAAATTATATAAACTAGTTAACTAGTTTTTTTTTTTTTTTAAAACTAAAGAATGAAAAAATTACAGAGCTAATCAGTAGATTTGACAATGAGAAAGTAGAGAATGAAATATGTACCTGAGATAAGATCAAGAGAGATTGATATATGGATTTTGGATCTGCGATTTGATGAAGAACAGATTGAGTTCGAAAAATAGCTAGAGCAAAGCCCTCGAGCGACAGAGATCGATGAAGCACAAACCATAGTGTGTGAGAGTGAGATAACAGAGATCAAATGCAAAATGTGCAATCGAGCGAGCGAGTTTGTTTGAGAATGAGAGTAAAAGTGACAGTGAGAGCTTCAAATCGAGGGTTTTGGAAGATAGGGAGACTGAGTTGTGGAAGAGACTGAGAAAAAGAAAGACTGGGTTAAAAGAGACGGAGGTTTGGACGGTCAATAACTTGACCCAATACGACGCCGGTTAACTGATATCAGAGACAACGTTTTCAAAACGTTGTGTTTCATAATTTATAATGGCGTTTTCATAAACGCCATAAAAGAACCGTTGCAATAGCCCCTTTTTCTTGTAGTGAAAGATGGGTGTATTAATATATCTTCTTAAATTTTTTATGTATCAAAAAGTCCTATTTACTTTTAATTGTTACCACAAATTCTATTTTTTATTATTTTAGCGGAATTTTTATAAAAAAAAAAAGTGTTACTAATGGTTAGTTTTCAGCGTTAGTTGAAAAAATGTTACAGAGAAATGTCACTAACACTTGTGGGACTTTTTGATCTATACAAACACTTGTGAGAGTTAGGGATTGTTTGGGAATTGCTAGATTAGTATACTTTTTAATTTTTTTACAAAAAAAATGTAAAATGTGAGTTGGGATTAAAGTGATGTGATAAAGAGATGATTTGACCAAAATAAGATAATGTACTGAAATAGCATGTGCTATTTTAGCACATGCCAAACAAACTCTTAATGGTGCACAGGTCCTTATAACAAGACTTATGGATAATTAACCCATATAATAATAATAATAATAATAATAATAATAATAATATTAATATGCATAAGATCAAGAGAGAAACAATCTTCCCCCATTACAATGAAAATCTCCCTTCCATTGCATAAACTCAACACCATTCGTCCTCATTAGTTATTTATTTATTTATTTATTTATTATTTTTTTAACACAAACAAACATTAAGCTAGATTAAAGGGGAAAGTTTACTAGTGAATAAACCAACATAAATTATGGCTATTCTTTGGTAATGACTTTACTATGTGATTTTGGTTAATATTTTATACTGTATCTTGTTGGGTCTGAGAAGCATACTTCCAACTTCGGAGTTCTTCAATGCTTGCTTGTTCACATTTTCCTCCAACGTAAGAAGCTAAAGTTCCTACAATTTAAGTAATGTGACATTTTATGATTAGTTAAGAGATTAACATGTATTTGGAATCTCAATTATTTTAAGTAACTTGTGTATTTGTTTTGTTTTTTTGATGTTAAAAGGTTGTTTGGAATGACCTAAATAAGTGCACTTTTTGTCTTTTTACGAAAAGATGTGCAGAAAAGTAGAGAGATGATGTGATGGAAGAAAGATAAAAAGATTTATTCAAGGGTATGGATTAATTCTCTCAATTTGGTCATCTTAATTTGAGAGAGTGTTTGGGTTGGTATACTTATTTTGGAGCTGACCTTAGGGATCTGATTCTGAACCATTCACTTTTTAAAATTCGTTGAGTAGAATATTTATTAAAAAAAAAAAATCAAGATGATCGAATATCGGTAGCTATATACTACTACAAAAATAGTTAAAGATCACACTTTGATAAAAAAAAAAGATCTCACTTTTATTGGAAGTGTGATAAAAAAAATTAGATTGATATTTTAATCACACTTAATTTGATTGAGTGTGATAATATTTATTTTTTATGTCACTTTTCAATTAAGTGTGATTATATATATATATATATATTTTTAATCACACCTTCTAATTAAAGTGTGATTATATATACATTACTACTTTTTAATCACACTCCCTAAATAGGTGTGATTATATATACCCTATCAATTTGATTTTTATATAAAATATACAATTCCCAAATCCGCGCCTCTATTCTACCCATGAATGATAGAGACAACTTACTACTAGAAAATG
>NW_021024695.1:2413094-2476523 GCF_004153795.1 Camellia sinensis
TCAAGGGGTGTTAGTATAATTTACCAAAAAAATTAATTGGAAAAAAAATTATTTGAAAAAAAATTAATTGAAAAAAAAAAATTGATAAATTTTTTTTAAATTTCTGTTTAAAAACCAAAAAAAACTCATTTTTTGAATTTACGCTTTTTCTTCAAATTTACAAACTGAGACGTCCATTTATAAATCAAAAAAAGTATTGAACAAGTTTTTATGACAGTTTTTAAAATTTTTGTAAATATAAATTAAAAACTGAAAATGATGGTAAAAATGTTGTAAAATTAATAAATAATTAAATAAGTTACCAACATAAGAAATGACTTATTAAAAGATTCTTAGGCTATATATAATTTGATTTTTAGAAAAAAAAAATTAAAAATTAAAAATTAATTTAGTTAAAAAATAAAAAATAATTATCACTTTTATATAATTTTTATCTTTCGAATAGTTAAAAATATTTTTTTATAAATTTAATTGAAACAGTTATGGCGTTGTTTTAAAAATCGTTGTTTAAAAGGTTTTCAAAATATTTTATAGCCAACTCATTTAAAAAAACACCGTGCTAGGTGTACTAACATATTTCCCCTTTAAGCCCACACGTTTTTCATTCTTCCATTTCTCTCAATCCTGAGATAGATCTAGGGTTTTTTTTGTCCCCTCATCACTCCTCTTTCTTATGGTGAAAGTTCAGTAGATCGAGCTCTCTATCCGGCTCCGACTCACGATCACGATCTCCATCTTGGCTCAAAGCTCCGATTCACGATCGTAATCTCTATCCGGCTCTCTCCATCTTGGCTCAAAGCTCTCGATCAATCCGATTTGAAGATTAATTTTGTGAGTCTCATTCTCTGATTTTTTGATTGTTTATATACGAACTCAGATCTGTATCTACGATCTTAGATCTATTTGATATATATATGTGTACACTAATTTATGTTAAAGTGAACACAGATCGATCGATTGATTGATTTTTAGTCTATTGATCGCGATCGAACACTCTCTCTCTGGATTTGATTGATTGATTGCTTTCATTCAGATCTGTAAGTTTCGTTCAGACACCTATTTTGCACTCTGGTGAGTCTTATTTGATTCCCTCTTTCCTTACCTTGCTACTTTCCATAAATTGGTTTCCACTGTTTCTTGTGTTTAATTATTCTTTTGCAAACATGGATTGATTATAAATTTATATACAGATTTGAAAAGGTAAAAATAAAAAAGGTGAGATAAAAGTAAATGAAATATAAGTTAATATAAGTGATAAATAAGTGTGAATATTACACAAAAATGTTTGTTGGTCCATCACATTAATCGACATTGACTTCATCTTTCTGAATGGTTATGGTTTTGTACAGTATAGGTTCTGTCAGTGTTTGATTTTTACAAAGAATGTTACGTTTCTTTTTCCATAAGATACAATACGTATCATACGATTTTGACTACACTGCCTGTGGTTTAGTTGGATTCTTGGCATGATCAAATCCAAATCCAACATGATCTTATTTTATATAGTTACAAGTTTTCAGAATATATTAAATATTTTAGTTTTTTATAAGGTAGGTAATGCGAAGTGGGTATTGGTTGACCTGTTTACCAAAAAATAGATATTTGGTTGCATAGTTTTGACTGCTCTTTAGTGTGCAAGAGCATCTCCAGAAGCCTCTCTATTCCTCCATATTTGTTACTATAGCTAGCTTGGAAGGGTAAATGATGGCTCCAGCAGACTCGCCCAAGCATCCCTAAGATGATTGTGAGCTACGGTACCTCGCCAGGACAAGCGAGGTACTGTTCATGCACCTTTTAATTTTTTATTTGTTTTTGGCTCTTGAACTTTGATTTTGGCGGTAAAATTTTTCATTTCTGTTTATTTTGATCATTTTTGCTTCAATGCATTCAGAAAATATTGATGAAACAGAGAAGAAAATTTATACCGACTATTTTCTTTCTTTGTTTCTGGCTAATAGTAAAAAGTATTCATGAAAAATCAAAGATTACATCTTGCATATATTTGAAATTGTTGAATTTGGTTTAGTATTTGATGTTTCTTCGGATTTGGATAACATAGAACACAATTTAATGCTGTTGCATAATGGCCTGTCAACTCTTTGATAAAATGCTTATAAGTAATGGGTATCAAAGATCTTCTCAAGTTCATGAAACCCCATATTGAACCCATTCACATCAAGAAGTATGCGGGCAAGCGGGTAATATAATCACCTCCTCTCATTTCATATATATCTATCTATGTCAGATTCTTCGTAGTTACATTTTTTGCATTCTTTTTTCAGGTGGGTATTGATGCTTATTCACGGCTTCACAAAGGAGGTATGATTCTGAATCCATCACATCTTTTTTTTGACCAAATCCATCACATCTTGTTTGACTTTGTCTTCACAAACTGTTTTTTAGTTTTTCTATTTTTGGTGATTTTTTAGTCACTTTTTAAAATTTTTAAATGCACAAAAAACAACTCACTAGTTCTGATAATTATGTGTTATATGCAAATTATCGAAACAATCAAGTATTCATACTCCTCTGTTTTCACATGCAAAGGGCAGTGAGTATCACTCCATCAACAGCACATCAACTGATTCAGGTACCAAATTGCGACTCTTTATCAGCTATTTGCAACTTGGAATACTATTTAGTGTTTTTCCATCACCTACTGTGAATTAAAAGTACCAATTTGCCATTCTTTATAATCTTTGATTCTTTCAACTGTTGATTTTTTAGATTATGAGATCAGAGAACATTGAATTTGTAGTATCTCCGTGTGAAGCTGATGCACAATTAGCATACCTATCCAGCCTAGAAGCAGAAAAAGGTGGAATTGTAGCAGTGACTTCAGAGGACAGTGACCTACTGGCATATGGCTGTCCAACTGTAAGAAATTCAACAGAACTTTGATATTGATGACTTAAGCCTCATTTTTAGCACTAATTGTCTTTTTATGTTTTGCATTGGTTACAAGCAGGTTGTCTTCAAGATGGACCGCTATGGCAATGGTGAAGAGATAGTGCAAAACAAGGTTTTTGAGTCTGCATCTCGTGTGCCTTCCTTCCAATGTTTTGATAAAGAACTTTTCACAGGTGATTTGAGACACTTCAAATTTATTTACAAACTTATAACACTAAAAATTATACAACCCTTTGCGGTTCCTTTCTATCATATATATGAACTAATTTGAGACAGGAGATGCACTTATCTTCTAGCTTTCTCACAGGCATGTGCGCTTAGCTGGCTGCGCTTTTCTTCCATCTGTTCCTGGAATTGGAATTACGAAAGCTTATTCTTTGGTTTCCAAGTACCGGAACTTGGATCGTGTAAGAGTGCCTTGTCTCTTTGTGAAAATGAATTGCATTTCATTTTGTACTTGAATTGCTTTCACTACATTTCTTATTACGGTAAGAGAAGATATAAATAGGAAAAGACATGCTTCAACTCCATTGAAATAGTTCTGTTATTATATATGCAGTGTGCACTCTTTTGGAATAATTGCTTTGAAAAAACCTAGAACCTAGATAGTTCTTTCATAACCAAGTGAGACTTTTCTTCAATTTTGCCATTTGGTGAGTTGAAATCTTCAGATTCAGTGCTCTCTAGACTGAAGTGTTAGTGAAAAATTGTGGCAATTTATTAGAATTAATGATATCAAATATTAGGTACAATTATAGAAATGAAAAAAATGGTACATTGGCTTATTTAGACATTTGAACACACCGAAGGATAGATTTATGGTAACCTATGTATGTTTTGGTTGCTTAAGTTGTATCACACACAAGATTCTATTTGATTTCTCTTGTCTATTCACTTTTGATAAGATGTCGTGAATCAAATATATGGACTTCTACAAGAAAAACATAAATGCATCTAGGAAATTATAAAACAAAAAAAAAAACAGAACTGAGTGAGATTTTATAGAGAATTTGATAGAATCTATGAATTCAAGAATCAAAGAATTTGTTAGTATAAAAAAAGAGGAACAACCAGTGGGTCTTGAGAGGCACTGCTCAAGATCCCTGTTTGGCATTCATTAGAGCAGAACCCAAATACACTCAAATTCATATATAATCTTTTATTAAATGTCTTGTTTCTCAAATAATATTGTCATTTTTTACAAGTGCATATCTTGAGTTTTAGATCACTTTTTTGTTTTATTATTAAATTATTCTAGCTTAAGAAAGTTTGAAATCATTCATGCCTTGATGATTTATTTTGGCTTCTAGAAGGGTATCAATATCTTTTGTAGCTTTATACTATTTGTGTGGAGAATCAAAATAATTATGTCATTTTTGGTGGCTGTGGGGAAAGGATTGGGGCAGTTTAACAACTGGATAAATTACATTATTTTTGGTGTGATCTAAATGTAAGTTTATAAATTAATTAGTAAGTTTATTCATATGATTCTGACGGTTTTTAAATTAATTTGTTTTTTTATTTTTCAGGTCAGAAATTTCTTGGAGAGATGCAAAATATGGTCAAAGAATTCAAGAACTTACTTTTTTCAAGTTTTTAATTTTTTATTTTTTAATGTATGTAATCACAGTTAATTTTTTATTTATTAATTTCTTTGTATATACTTTTAAACATTTAACTTTCATTTATGAAATATATGATATTATTTCATTCAATATATGGTTGTGATTCAAAATATAGTATGTGTATTACATTATTCAAATGCGCGTGCAAAAATAATATTGATTATTCTTTAAATATGTCAAAATTTGTTTTTTATCACAGGTTTTATTAGTTATTAATCACACTTAAAAGGTGTGATCTAAAGTTTTTAATCACACTTAAAAGGTGTGATCTAAATGTTTTTAATCACACTTAAAAGGTGTGATCTAAATATTATTAATCACACTTAAAAGATGTGATGAAAGCATTTTTTAATGACACTTAAAAAGTGTGATTAAAAATGACCATTTTTAATCACACTCCTAAAGACCACACTTTAATAAAACTTAAAAGGTGTGATTAAAAAACATACATCACACCAAAAAAGTGTGATCTTTATCTATATTTGTAGTAGTTATATCATAGTTATATTATAAAAAATAGATAGTTATTCAAAAAATTACATTTATCTCCTATTTTTTTTTAAAACAAATGTAATTAAATTATATAGCTATGAATGTCTATTAGCATAATTTTTTATATAAATATTCTACCCAACAAGTTCTAAAAAATGAATGGCTCAGATTATCGAGGCTGGTCCCAAAATGAAGCCACCAAGCTCAAACGTTTATTAGAAGTTGGATGGCCAATTTGAGAGAATCCAAACCCTTATTTAAAAATATAAAAATTCAACTTGATAATTTTTAAATGACCAATCACCTGGATATTTTTTTTCTTCATTTTTTGCACGATCAAATTGTTCCAGAACTATATTGCACAATTAGTACCAGTTAGGGGTGGTAGAAGAGGAGGTTTGCTACAGGAAAAGTTGTGGTAAAGACAAGGTTCAAACAAAGGAGTATTTTAAATATTATGTTCGGGTCCAAAGAAAAGAGGGAGGAAAATAATTTATTTAGTGGAGGTCTTAAGGTATTGTACCCCTCTCTACATACAAAGAAATCAAAACATTAGCACGTGAGTAAAACACAACCACATATAATCACCATTCTCACATTTTTTTTCCACATATACAAGAATAAACCCAAATGTCATCTTTTTTTGAACAAGAAATTACAACTTTAAACAATTAAGCAAGATGCTAAAACAGAGCAACAATCAACATTTATTTTGAAGCATTCTTTTTACTTATTCAAATTCTAATCATTGCATACTTAGAGCAAGTTTGGGAAGATGTAAAAAAGTCAAAAAGTCAAAAAGTTACTCAAAAAGCTAAAAAGTTAATACTATTCACCAAAAGTCAACAATTACGGCTGCACAACTCTCAATTCAAATTTTTCTCTACAAATCAATTTTTACAATTTTTTATTACACATTTTTCAATAAAAAGTCAAAAAGTTAACCCAAACATCCATATTTTCAACCTCAATTTTTTAGTCCAAAAAGACAAAAAGTGCACTTTTTTAGTCTTCCCAAACTTGGCCTTACTACACTTTTTAAATACCCCAAACCACTACTAAAATTAATTTCAAGGCCATCTTTTGGTAACTTTAACCGTCAAGCCATGCTTCATACAAACAATGATAGAAGCATTAGGAACCACTAGGTGTCCTTTAACAACTCTAACGTTATAGTTATGGATTATTGCAGCCGAAACTGCCTTCATTTGAGTGAACGCAACTTCTTTTCCCAAACAAGTCCTTGGTCCTGCATTGAACGCCAAAAACTTGTAAGATGGCTCGTGTTTGATCGTTCCTCGCTCAAATAACCATCTCTCCGGCTTTAACTCCACGCAATCCTCTCCCCATATGAATTTCATCCCCCCCATTGCATATAGAGAGAATAATATTTTCATTTTTGGATCAACACAATGCCCACTTGGAAGTGTGTCTGGTTTTAGAGGCTTTTTGTGTTTGAATGGAACTGGTGGATGTAGCCTTTTTTGATTGGCAAAGAAAAATTCCATTAAAACATGAAATTTACAGGTACAAGGAAAGAAAAATGCAATGAGAGAGATTCGAAGAGTAAAAATTTACTCTCCTACTACTGTTACTCGCGTTCTTACAACCAACCCTTTAGCCTCACGATTTTAAAATTTAAAAAACAACAATAGAAAACTAAAATAAAGTAACCTACACCCTTGAGCCCCCACCTAAAACATAGCTACACACCCCAACCATCTGACTGCAGTAGCTACACACTGCAACAGCTACACACTCTAGAGCCCCATGCCTGATCCGAAACCCTACACCCTTGCCGGACACTCAACCACCAAATTGCCGAACCCTCAGGCTCCATTGCCGTTTAGCACCATCGACAGCCACTTCTTGCTACACCATCGAGAACCACCCTTGCCCGAAACTACTAGCTTCACCTCTGAACATCGATAGCCTCTACTTACTTCACTCTCCTCTTCTACATCTGCTGCAGCCTCCTCCTTTGGTTCTTCACCGAGACCCAAACAACTCCCTCTGATTCTACATCTGCTACACTCTCCTCTGCTATATCTGAGCAGTCCCCTCTTTGTTCATCCGGTGCCAATCTTCTCATAGCCGAACACAAACACCAACCACCAACGAAGTGAATGGAAAACACCCCTCAAACTCCCACTCGCACAGGGGCGCCCGAATGGAGATCCAAAATAACTCTGAATCCTCCACCCCTCAAACTCCCGCTCGAATGAAGTGCCCGAATGAAGTTCCTGAACCAACCCACCCATTTTCAACGCACCCAACCTAAACCAAGACCCACTGCTGGAGCTAAACACCATGGCTGGAGCCCCACTTCCACCGAACCTTACCGACCGAGACAGAAAACCCCACCAAAACTACCCATCAAAGCTAACAAGGGCATCAAAGGAGGAGGCTACACAAAAACGAAAGAACCAAAACAACAACCTAAGCAAATCTAGAGATTAGATCTGAAAAGGAGGAGGAAAACTGATGGGGCTCAAGATTATTAGGAGAAAACCCAAGAACACAAGAAGAAAAGATAGGCCAGCCAACCGCCATGGCCAAAGGCGGCGGCCGGCTGGCCAGCAGTGAGGCCCCGAGGTGGAGGTTTTAGAAAGAGAAATTTTAGAGAGAGAATGAGAGGTTTTCACATTTTAGAGAGAGAATGTAGCCTTAATGCTTCACATAGTGCATTGTGTAGATAAACTAGTTTGTTAGCTTCTTTTGTTGGTATATTTGATTTGAGTTCTTCTCTGATCTTTTCTTCTTTGTCCGGGTGAGTTGAAACGAGCTAAAGAAACCACGTGAGAGCTGAGCTAGTCGTGTCTCTCTCTGCAATCATGAAATTTAAAACGGTGTCTCTCAAGAACTTATCGTCACTTTTTATCTCTTCTTTATTTAAATACAATGTTAACAGATCAACACCTTCTTCTTCTTCGTCATTCGATTTGATTACTCTGCTAAGTTCATCTCTCTTCATGGAAATATATTTCTCTATGATATGGTCTAGGGTTTTACAAGCGTTTCTCAATTTCTTCTCATGTCCAATACTTACCCACCTCTGGAACTTCCAAACGCTCGCAGGGACTACGTGGCGAATAAAGATAGCTTCCGCGACATCATCCATGGCTTTGGCAAAGGGAACATGAGGGAGGTCGATGGAGAGGCAACCGGGGTCATAGCCGGTGACAAGCATGCAAGTGGTGTCAAATGTTAGCCTTTGGAACAAGTCTTGCAAGTCCACCACTAGGCCTTGTTTGGAGACATGTTCAAGAACTTTGATGAGTCCTTTCTCCACCTTATCTTGGGTGGTCTTGACCAAAAGCCGGTGGAACTGGGGTGACTGAGTTGTAATTGAGCAAGTTTTCTTTGGTTTCTCCACATATCTGAATCAGAATTGATAAACGTGTTTCCAAAAACGTTAAAAATCTTGAGAAATTGAGGATCCTTTGGGAAATTCAAGAAGTTGGAATTCATTATGTAGTGCACGTTGGATGGATCGACAGTTACCAACATGTTTATGTTAGCAAAAAATGGGCCTTTGAATAGAAAAGTACCTCCGGCTTGGCATAGAACTCTGGTGGCCTAGTCGTGGATCTGGTGCACATGGCAGAGAAAAGTCAGTAGCATCCCAAAAAGAGGCCAGTTCCATGGAAGCACATCATCAACAGTGATGGATAGGAAGAAAAGGAAGAGAAAGCATGTAAGTGCTGATAGGACTTCATAGTAGACTAGTGAGGCCATTTGGGTTTTTGTTCAAGGTCTTAATAAAACAACAACAATGATTTAGATCACTAAAAAATATATCACTAATAGCACTAATACATTGGAAATGACAAAAAATAAAAGTAAAAAATAAAAACAAGGCATAGAAAGTAGGCGGAGGAACCTACTGCAACATCATTAGTGCTCCCTCTAGTGATCCATTTTTAATGCTCCCAAGCATTTTTCATAAAACAATGCAAGTAATATGTATATGGATGGAGATTTATATAACGATTTTATTCAACTTTAGACTGTCTGGTCAAGAATCCATTAACTACCAAGACAGCTTTTAAAGCATAGCAAAACTCAAAAAGCATTAAAAGTTCATCAATTCATGTATCAACAACCAAAGTGCATACACAAAAGGGGAATTGTTATAGGAATTCAGCTTCACTGATGTTAGAGATTTTAAAGTGACAGAACTGTTTTTTTGGGTGAAAAAAAAATGATAGAACTTGAACCATTTATTTTATAAGATTCACAATATATATTATCCATAAAAAAAAATGCAGAGCGATCCGATAATTGTTACTTTTTTATTTTATCACATTAGTCTTGAAAAAAAAAATGAACAACAAATACATATTTGAAATAGACCATTCGTTTTTTTAGAGACAAATGCGATAAAATGAAAATATTACGATTATCGGATCATTCTAAATTTTTTATGGATATTATACATTGCATCGAAACGAGACCCGTGTTGGACCAGACGGACCTCTCAAGTTCTATTATGTTGAGATCCTAACATGAGTGTATACCAGATGCACGTTTATTATGTATTTTTGCGATATTTATTATGTATTTTTTTTGTATTAAAAATGAAATTATGCATTTTGTGGGAATATAAAAATGCGTAACATTGCTACAAAAATATGTAATATTATCACAAAAATGTGTAATTTTATTTTTAAATTATAAATGATCGTAACTTTATTAACAAATTATATAATATTTATCATAAAATACATATTATATACTATTAAAATATGTAACATAATGCATATGATATAGAATTTAAGTGGAGAAATTTCTTTAATGAGTGCTCCATCATCTGACTTGTAAAATTCAAATTATTATATATATTTGAAAGGTAAGCACACCGGTGTGTATATTATATGTACCTTATAATTATAGAAGAAAATAATATAATTCTATAATTTTTGAGTTATAACTAAAAAAAAAAAATTCATAATCAAATACAAAAAAGTCATAATCAAATATCTCAAAATAATGTTATAATTAAAGAAAAAAATTAGTCATAATTAAAGAAAATAATGGCATAACTAAAGATACATATGAGAGTTTGTATAATAAAATTTTCCGGAATGGAATGATCTTGTACGGTAGTTGCGAGTTTTTTTTTTTAATTTTTTTTTTCACTTAATAAAAAATTGAAATCTAGAACATTACTAGCCGTTCTTGTATGTAACTATTCTTTCTTATGGGCATTTTTAGAAATTAAAAAAAAAAAAAAAACCGGGTGAGTTGAAACGAGCTAAAGAAACCACGTGAGAGCTGAGCTAGTCGTGTCTCTCTCTGCAATCATGAAATTTAAAACGGTGTCTCTCAAGAACTTATCGTCACTTTTTATCTCTTCTTCATTTAAATACAATGTTGACAGATCAACACCTTCTTCTTCTTCATCATTCGATTTGATTACTCTGCTAAGTTCATCTCTCTTCATGGAAATATATTTCTCTATGATATATTTCTCCATAACTTTGTAATTAATTTTTGAAACATTCTTTGTACAGCAATTTCCCCTATATTTTTATAGATAAAGTATATTATAAGCCCACGTCCTTTCCATTTTAAATTTTGAGAGATAATTGAAAAAAAAAAATCAAAATTAGAAGATTAGATCCAAAACACTTGACTTTTAATTTCATATTTTTCGCAAAGGTTGGGGTCTCTTCCAATCCACTATCTGGACTGGAGAGTTCAGTCCAGTTCATTGGGCCCACTTTTGGGCTTATTTTTGATAATCCGAATCGCTAACATATTAGGGTTTGTTAAGCAAATTATCCTTGTAAAAAATCACTTAAATTGGATAACAGATACTATGTTTTTGGATCACTTTTTTATGAACTGTTAATTTTTTGACCGTCTATTTTTTTCAAGACAAAAGTGATCCGAATATATAGTATCTAGTATCCAATCGATGTAATTTTTATAAGAATAATATACTTAACAAACCCTAAAATGTGAATGGTTCGGATTATCGAAAAATGATTCAAAAGTGGGCCCAATGAATCGAACTAGACTAGACTATCTTAGATCTGGACTGGAGACAGTCCGAATAACCCTCGGAAATTTTATACATAGTTTGTTTAAATAATGTAATAATATTATATTTGTATATTATAATTAAAATGATGATTGTTATGTATTTAAATGAAAAAACATTTCAATCCAGTCACATAATTTTATATAAAATTCTATCAATAAGAAATCTGTTCCGAATTTAAATTGAAGGCCAAGAATCATTCAGAGAGTGGTTTCACAAATTAAATATATACATTTGATGTGAAATTGTAACTTTCTGATTTTTTTTCTTCTGAATAGAAATAGACTTTTTGTAATTTAATATAAGTTTTTTGTGGATTGATATATAAAATTTGTTATAAACTTTTAGATGGTGGCCAACTTTTTTCTAGCTAGTTGTAAATTTAGAAGTCATTTCAGAAGTGACTTTCTAATTTGCTGCGAAAGAAAGTTAAAAAATTTAAAATATAGGCCAAGTATGGTATCTCAAAAATAATTTAAAAAGTTAAAAAATTATACAAAAAATAAAAAAGACATTACTATTTACAAATAAAAAATATTAAAATATTATTTTTATATATTACAATACTATAAATGGACTGAGCAGCTGTTCTTAGCCGTCTTGTCATAGAGAAAGGCATTACACACTTTGTTTGGGGCAAATTTTTTTTTATATATAAAGCCACAAAAATGTTGGGCCCATGGGGCCCACTAAGGACTCTATTTTGATAATCCGAACCGTTCAACATGTAGAATTCGTTGATTAATATATTCTGGTAAAACATCACGTTGATCGGATATCATTAACTATATGATCAAATCAGTTTTGTATAAACAAAACGGATGGTGTGATAGTTAACTGTTGAAAAAAACTAGTCTGATCATATAGCTATTGATATCCGATCAACGTGATTTTTTTACAGGCATATAATACTCGACAAATTGTACATATTGAACGGTTCAAATTATTAAAATGGAACCCATGGTGGCCCCCACGGATCGACCATCACTGTCCAAAAGTTATTTGCCCCGAAGGAGTTGATTATTTTTCTGTATAGACATGCTGGGGCAGCCGTAAGCAGCCGTACAATCAATCACCTTTTTTCCACTACACACTTTATTTATACAATTTTTTATTAGACATTTTTTCATAACAAGACAAGAAGTTAACCCAAACATCCATCTTTTTTTCCTAAACTTTTTAGTTCAAAAAGATAAAAAGTGCACTTATTTAAGACACCCCAAACAACCCCTTAATCACAATAACACATGATTATATCGTATATATTAATTAATTATTTTTTTATAATTATTAATTAAACTATTTTTTTTAAATTTTTTTTTTAAGTGATCAAAATTTTTTTTTTCTCTGTAATACTACCTCATAAAAAACACCAAACGAATTATAAGCAAATTACAAGTATAAATTGTCGATAAATCTTATACATTAGAATTATATTTTAGTTAGTTTCATAATTTTTTTTGATTTATTTAATTTTTTTGAATGTGTAATGACTTATTTACCATTATAATCTCCTGAATTATTGCTATTTGTTGGAGTGTTATGCTTGAGAAAAATATATTAATTTTTTTTTAAGTGTGTTATATTAAATTGTTATGTTTGGAATATTATGTTTAAGAAAAATACACTAAGGAATTTTTTGTGGGTTACATTGGAGTATTATGTTGGAGTGTTACGTTTGGGTGATGAAAATGTGATCCAAAAATTAGATCAAACTTCCCTATAATGGCGTCCTCCAATGAGAAAGGGTAGAACTGTTTGCCAAATCATACCAAAATTCAAAATAGAATCTCACGATAAGGTTGTCAAAATAAATAAGACCTATCATTGTATTAGAAAATTCATGGGAGTGATTGGAGTAATTGTTTCCCATATGAGATTTTCTAATAATTTTCTCTTAAAAGTTGTTTAAAATGCGAATAGCTCCATGTAATTTTAGAAATTATATCTCACCTTTTGAAATTTCTAATTTCATAATAAATTATCATATCAATTAATAGTTTTTAATGATATCATAAATTTATTTCAATTATTAATTCAAGTAACTTTATTATTGTATAAGAGAATAGTTAGAAATTTTATATTTTCAATTAATTCTGTTAAATAAAAAATACTGATAAGGGGATATTTTCAAATCACAAAAGGTAATTCGTATTTTAAGTAAATATCAAGTACCTTTTTTTCCTTTAATTATGGTAAAAAATTTATTTAATAACTAATTGATCCCATTAAAAAAAAAATTTGGGATCTCATCCATTAGAAATCATTAGGAACCTAATTCTTCTTTATTATCTTCTTTTTCTCAAGACTAAAACCAAATGAGATATCAATAGTTGAATGGTTGCTTGATATCTCTCTCTCTCACACACACACACACACACACACACACACATATATATATAAAGATGTGTTGGATCTATTGACAATGAGGTTATTATAATAGTTCAAAAAAATGACATATCATCAAATGCAATTGTAATAATTTATGTATTTTTAATTTTTTTAATTTTTATTTTGTTAAGATGATAGTATTTTATTAAAACTTTATTATTTGAAGGTAGAGAAGTTCAAATAAATTCAAATGTTAATTAACTTAACTTGTTTTTTTAATAAAATTTGTAAAACTTAGATTTCGTTTGGTTTAGTTTTTGAAAAGAGTTTTAAAAATTGAAAATTTGTTTGATTATAAAAATAATTTCGGAAGGATTTATAGTTTTTTAAATTTATTTTTTTGAAGTTAAATAGATGGGCGTGATAGAAAATTTGATTGATTGATTGATATGTAGAATGTGAGAAAATGAGAGATGAGAAAGAAAAATTAATTGATTGATTTATTAATAAATAATAAAAAAGAGAAGGAGAGGGGAGAGAGAAAAAATAATTTTAAAAATTGATTAACCAAACATATTTTTTTTAATTTTTTTGGTCTAAATGGTAATTTGAAAATTAAACCAAATGTTGCCTTAATTTTTTTAACCGACCCCATCAATAAAATTTTTTGGGGGTGGCCACTAGTGTGATGATTCACATATAGCATCTCCAACCCACTAGGTATATCATGCTTGTTAGTTAAAATGTCTAGTATAACTCATTTTTTTTCAACTCCAATGCACTAGGCATATGATTAGGCATTTTAGCTCAACTCACATTCACTAGCTACATGTAGCTAGCCTTCAAGGCTAGGCAAAATGTATTTAATCATTAGGATCATTTCCCTCCATCTTTGTTGCTGATGTGGCATTTTATAAAATTAATAGTATTTAGATGAATAGCTAAAATAAAGAGCATGGTTGGAGTAAAAACATGAAATAGTTGATAGGCAAAATAAAATATATACTTTATAGTAATGTTTAAATAGGTAAAATGCCTATTACCGTTGGAGATGCTCTAAGGCACTATTGGTTTGTCCTAACAAAAAAGGACCAAGAAAGAAAATGACAGTTGTTGCCATATGGAATGAATTTCACACCTGAAAAATTTAAATAATTTTTGAAATATTAATTTGTGATTATATTTTAATTTTAAATAGTGAATGCCAATCTCAATCAAACAATCAAAAATAAAACGACACAACGATTTAACGTGAAAAAATCACAATTGGAGTACCTCCAATTGTAATAAAAATCACTTGCCAAAACTACAAGATAATCCACTAAGAGGATAAAAAGAAATTACACATGCATACCCTCAATTATCTAGTTAATCCACCCCCGAATTGAACCAACCCCGATGTGCTTCTTCTACTACTTTCTTCTCCTCAGAATTGTCTTGCCCAATGTTGGATTCACAATGCCGATGTCAAATACATGACGATGAACCACTTTGGAATCCACCAAAATTTCAGGCCCAAATTCCCCGAAATCCATCAAAGAGCACCTCTCTCTCTTTTGTGGATAAAAGAATAAACACAAACCTCTTGATGATACCAATATGAAACTCATAGATCCACCAATCATTTTCAAATCATCAAGAAAACACTAATAAAAATACCCTCCAACATATAAAATCTTAGTAGTTCTGTTCTCCTAGAATTTGGACGGCTTAAACTCTAAGAACAGCAAACAACACACTTTATAATAAATAGGATTGCGAAGACTGCTCGAGCGCACATTTCACCGCTCGAGCGGTGTGAGTAAAGGTGATGCAAAACATATAAGATGACCGTTCTAGTGCACATTTCACTGTTCTAGCGGTGAAACATCTTTCCCAGATCACAAACTCCTTTCCCCGTTCATAGTCAAGTGGCAAATATGAAAGAATCAAAATCACAAACTCATCTGCATAGCCAAAATTCAAGTTGGATTCACATCTAAACACTCATATCCTCACTGAAACAAGATAGCGAATAAAATTACAACTGAAAGGAGTTTTGTCAAATGAGATTGTTAATTATAAAAACCTAACAATCTTTCCCTTTGGCAATTCCGAGACAAAACACACCTAACAAAGAAAATCCTAAACACCCCAACCCATTCCAACCAACCAAGATAGCTTTCTCAAGGTCAAGATTTGCAAAATAGCTATTAATGCAATGATCTGCAAAACAGCTATTAGTAACACAAGAGTATATGAAAGCAAACAAGATTATCTTAAAGCATGAATAGATGGAATTTTTTTTTAAGAACATGCAACATGAATACATGTAGCATGAATAGATGAAAATTTTAAACATGCAGCCAAACTAAAAAAATTCTTAACAAACTCCCTTTTAAAATTCTCTCCTCTCTTGTCATGAATTGTCAAAAGAAGCTCAGTCAAGTAAAGCAAGAACATAAACCACACAAGTAAGGACATGATGATATAATAATCAATAGCATGCGAACAATAAGCAATAAATAAGCAGTATATAGCAACATGCAAACCAATTTACACCAATCTTCCTTACAAAACCAATCAATGTAAATTCATGCTAAATAAACTCCCCTGCAATGATTAATCAAACTCTCCTTCACTAAAACCAACCACAAGCACCAACAACAATGAACAAAAAAGAAAAGACAAAAATAATATGGTGAAGCAAGTAAAGAATTTCAGATTTATACATTAAAAACACACAAGAATATCCAAGAAATACATTTACTTGAAAACACAATGTGCACAACCTCTAAAAGATTTCTCATGAAAGAATGTGATGCAACGTGTGAAAATCATAGATCCCATGATAAAAGTGTGCGTGTGGCTCTTAGAATTCGATAAATACAAGATTCAAATTCTAGTAGTGATTTGACGGCTAGATCTTTGACAAGAGAATATGTGAATGACTGAGAAAAGTCAAACCCCCAGTGATCAAGGGGTATTTATTGAATAAATGCGAATGCTCTCCCTATCATCTATTTGCATTTCCACTGCTTATCCCTTTGTATTTGTCTATTGACATGAGGAAAATGTTACCTTAGAGTCATTAACCAGGCTTCACTGCCAATTACAAAAACCTAACAACAACTTTTTCACCTCTTAAATTTGTAATACTAAATTTAAACATAAAAAATTTAGATATAATGTCATGTGATTGCTACAAGATATAAAAGGTGATGCTGTGAAATAAATACATTAGTGACGTATTATATGATAAAATAAATTTTTTATAATACACATCTTATTTTAGGGTGTGTATTATATGCCTTAGTTATTGTGGGTGTTGATTTCCAACCACACAACCAAACAAGGAACTCAGCTGGAGAGCACCAACAAAATAAATTGAGCCAACCACCTGCCAATAAGAAGATGAGAATACCATGGTGGTTCATCCACCTGGGGGCACTTCGAGGATTAAGTCAGTCAACTTATCTCTTAAAGATATCAAACAAGTACACAATTCATAATTAAAAGCATCACAAATAAAAGCATACCATAGACCACAAAGGTGCCTCACTTTTATAATGGTGAGTGTCCAATTTCCCCCAGAAGTCTAACTTCATGGGACTATATCCTTTACAAGGACAACATCTATCACAACTCGCACTATTCAAACTAGATGAACTTCCTCAAGAATTCCATCTCTATCCAAATAGGTAGCTTGATGTCATCTAGGACTCTTGTCCTCTATCCGAATATCTTGGATTCAGATATGATCACATCATATCTCGGCGACTTGGTCTATCCACATGGCACCTTGGCTAACAACCTTGGCCACGTGGTGTCACAACCCAAACCTGCCCCTATAGGTTTAGCATCGTAACCGGCCAGTAATCTTGGGATTATCCAATGCTTCTAAACATATTAACTCGGTAATAAGGGGCTGCGAAAGCAGATATATAAAACATACATAGTCCATAGAGCTGTGCATACATACATGGGAAAAAAATTTAAAACTGATATACATAAACCCACATATGACGTCATATACATATCCATTCTACACTGCCAGTAACCAACATAAGACAAAAGAACTGTTTACAAAACAAAAAATGTCTTTAACTTATAACTGGGTTTGCAAAACTCGACCATTAAACTCTATCCAGAACCTCCTTGAAAGGCACAAAGGTTGGCTGACAAAACAAACATTCAGGCAATCATCACTAAGCCTGGTCAAGCAACTGGTCACCTACATACATAACTCATAGAGTGAGCCGAAGCCTAGTGAATAATAACAACGTAAAGATTTTAATGAATGATGTCCATATCAAATTCAGATTTCAAATCGAAACATAGTCATAACCATATTCAAATCATGTATGGTGCATCCATTAGCATTAACATATCGCATTGGTCAAGCATATCAAGTTCCATAATGGAACCTCTGGTACTGAGTATCTTATAACATACATAGGCCACAACATTGTTTCCCCCGGGCGAGGGCCTATGCCACGGTATTGTTTCCCCCAGACGAGAGCGTCATGACCATAAGCCACAGTATTATGTCCCTTGGGCAATGGCCTCTGCTAAGGATACCACAATTACATCTCAAGAGTTGAATCATCATTCACTCATATAAAATATAGCATTTCAGAAAACTAATAATTACATATCATCAGAAAATAATTATAGTCAAACATAACTTTACAGAGTTATTACTCATAGATAACTTTGGTAGTAGAACAAATGGATCAAACCACTTACGGCGTGTGACCTACACAAACATATAACAGATACACTTATTGAAACACACACTCGGATCATACTTAACTTATTTCATTTCATTCTTAGTGTGTTTCTAACTTTTATATAATGTCTTAATTAGGGCTTAAGAATGCCTAAGATGCAATGAGGATGCCAAAATGTGGTTCAAAACTTAATCAAATTTGCTGAAAATAGGGTCTTCGCTCGAGTGCAACTTTCTTCGCTCGAGCGGAGGTTCAAAAATAAGGGTGGTCGCTTGAGTGCAACTTCGGTCGCTCGAGTGGTCTGTAAACTCTGCAAAAGTACTAGTTGCATGATTTTTTTGCTCGACGGTCACTCTACGGTTGCTCGAGCGTAAGACTGGGGTCTCCGCTCGAGCACAACTCTGGTTGCTCGAGCAATTTGCAAAATTTGTAAACTTTTGGGAGTATGAATTTTATGCTCGAGCCAACTTTTCCTTGCCCAAGCGAAAGTGCAAAATCAAGAGTGGTTGCCCGAGCGGTGAGGCAGAATTTTGGAATTTTCAGATTGCACTCCCAAGTTCAAAACTCGAATTCAAAGTCTTAAAACACAACCTTTGGGCCCCAAAACTTGAGAAAACATGTCTAAACTTGTAAAACATCAAGAATTAAGAATCATTTGGTAAAATCAAGGCCCAAAAGTAAATTAATTGTCCAAAATTCAACTTGAAACTTTGAAAGCATAACATACATGTAATGAATTGAATTCAAAGCTTCCAAATCATGATAAAATAAGGTAGAATAATGGAAAACAAGATGAATTCCCACAACTAAGGTACAATCACTACGTGCAAGTGAGAATTCTTGACAATTAAACTCAAATTCCTTCATTTCTAGCTCAATTCTCATGTTTAAACACTTAAACCTCTTGAATCTGTGCCTCAGTTGGCTCAATTACATAGCTAAAGGGTTGAATTCTTACCTTAGATGTTCAATTATGCTCTAGGTAGCTAATTGGTTGAGCTTCCAAGCTAATTCTTCGAAATCCTCCTCAATTGCCCTTGTTGATCTCAAACCCTCTTACTCTTTTTCTTCCTCTCTCTCACATTTTTTGTAGGCTCAAAATGATGAAGAGGAGATGACTCAAGTGGTGTATAAGCCTTATATAGGCTTGATTAGGGAATTAATTAATCAGGCTTAGCACTATTTAAATGAACATTATTTTATTCTAATTAATTCGCTCCAAATCAAATTTCAATCAAACTTACCATAATATTATAAATATTTCAAATAACACATAAACTAAGCCAATTTCGTAATCAGATGCCGATAAGGCCTTTAATTTGTAGAACGAAACAAAAATACAAACAAATAGTTCTACGATAAACATATATAAACACAAAGAATGCAACACATATGCAATTTATTTAGAATTTCATCTTAATTATTTATTAGACATTCTTAATCATGGTTAACAGTTAATCATAGGTCAGGATTGTTATAGTCTTCCCCCCCTTAAAGAGTTTGGTCCTCCAAACTCGAATTACCTTAGTTTTGGAAGAATATCAGGTCCAAAGGAAACAAGTCAGGGTATCTCTTCATCATAACCTCTTCCATTTTCCATGTTGCATATGTCCCTCCGTGGTTTTGCCAATCTACTTTTATTGATGGAATTTCTTTGTTCCTCAATCTTTTAATTCGACAATTCACTATTTGAATTGGTTTTTCTTCGTATGTGTAGTTGTAACACCTTGACCCATGATTAACGTTAATCCATGCTTAATTATGCCTAATAAGAAATTAAAGTGAAAATTTTGCATCATGTGTTGCCTTATTTGTGTTTGTATCTGTTTAACGCAGAAAAATCTATTTGTGTTTTTGTTTCAGTTTGCGAATTGAAGGCCTTATCGGCATCCGATTTAGAAATTGACTTGATTTATGTGTTATTTGAAATTTTTAGAATTTTATGGTAGGTTCAATTGAAATTCAATTCGGAACGATTAAATTAGAGTAATTAGTGCTCAATTAAGACTAATTGATGAATTCCTTAATCCAAGCCTAACTTAAGCACTAGTGGACTCTTATGTGCATCCACACACTCTCATTTCATCCATTTTGAGTTACAAACGTGGGGAAAAGAGAGAGACCAAAAGTATGAGTGAGTTCAACAAGGGAGAAATGGTGAATTGCTAGGAATTGTTGGAAACTTGAAGAGAGTTTAGAAATTTAAGCCTCCACACTTGTGAATCCAAAGTATATGGTAAGAATTCAAGCCTTTAGTCTTGCTTTTGAGTTGGTAAGTTCATGAATACAAGAGAATTAAGTTGAAATTGAACTAGAATGAGGGAGCATAGATCATATCATGCATGTATGCATATTTCATAACATTTTGAAGTTGTCTTCAAAGATTTCCTCTCATGCATGTTGTAATTCTAGCATGGTTTGAAGAATTCATACCATTTCTCACTATTGGACCTCATTTGATCATGTATTGGAAGCCATGAACCCAAGTGAATACATCCATGTCATGTTCATATCATGTTCTTACATTTCAAGTTGAATTTTGCACAATTGACATGCTTTTGGGCTTGATTTTGCAAAATAGTTTGTAATTCATCATGTACTATGAGTTTCTCAATGTTTTACTAAATTTTGGTCCAAAAGGATGTGTTTTGAAGGATTTGAAATTAAGTTTTGAGCTTGGGAGCAAATCTAGAAATTCTAGAATTCTGCTCCTATGCTCGAGCGACCACTCTGAGTGTGTGCACTTCCGCTCGAGTGTGAAATGCATACTCTCAGAAGTTCTTACGTTTTGCAGATCGCTCGAGCGATAAAACTTGTGCTCGAGCGAGGGCATGTCTCTCACGCTCAAGCGAGCATCGAGAGAAAAAAACAAACAACCAGCACTTTTGCAAAAGTTTACAAACCGCTTGAGCGACAGATCTTGCACTCGAGCAATCACTCACACTTTTCATGTTCGCTAGAGGGAGGACGGTGTTTTTCAGCAAGTTTTGTTAAGTGTTTTCAAGTGCATTTTTCCATCCTCATTCCATCCTAGGCATACCTACGCTAAGATTAAGACATTATAATGAGGATAAAGAAGTAGAAACACACCAAAACAAGAAAGAACCAAGTTAATGATTCCAGGTGTGTAATTTAGTACGTATTTATTTTGTATCTGTGTAGGTCATGCGCCACAAGATATTTGAATTGCCTACTCTCTCCGTTTATGTGGAGCTGTTTGTTATCTGTTAATAATAACTTAGTAAAGCTATGTTCAAGTTAAATTATTTTCTGTATATGGAATAAGATTTGTTCTACGAATGCTATGTTTTTGCACTATGAATGATTGTCCACCTCTGACAAATAATTGTGACATTAATGCTGTGATTCAAGTATGCAATATGTACCCGGACCGGAGGTTCTTTTATGAAACTGACAAGTTATCCATACCCGGCTGGAGGTCCCCATATGGAACTGGCAAGTTATCCGTTCCCAGTCCGGAGGTTCCTTTAAGGAACTAACAAGTTATCTGTACTCGGTCGGAGGTTCTTCTGTGGAACTGACAAGTATGATCTATGATGCTCTGTATATGATCTGTTAGCGCTAACGGATAAACTATGTATGATTAAATATGAATTCTGATTTCTGTCAATGACTCAAACAAGAATATGAATATGAATCTATTCTATGTATGGACTAAGTTATGGGACATCATTCATTTAACCCTTCACTTTGTTATTATTCACTGGGCTCCTGCTCATTATTTATATTATGTAGGTAGGTGATCAGGCACGTGACCAGGCTCAGAGTTGAGGGCCTAGCGTCTCAGTTTTTGTTAGCCAACCTTTGTGCCTCCTGAGGAGGTTCCGGGTTAAGTCTAGTTTAGTGGCTGTGTTATTATGAATGTTTAAGACTTTGTTTCTTTTGCTCCACGAACAAGTTTCTCTATTTTTATGTACATGAAGCAACGTGTAAATACTGTATCTTTTAACGTCACTCGCATGTTTATAAAAGTTTAAGATTATCTGTCCCATGTATGTTCTCCTAGCTCGATGGACTATGTATATTTTATGTATTTGCTTTTGCAGCCCCTAATTATATATATTATTATGTTAAAAGGCCTTTGGTAATCTAATGATTATTGGCCGGTTACGACGCTAAACTTATAGAGGCGGGTTTGGGTCATGACAGTAGTCATCCTTCAAAAGCACATGTGTTGGTTCAATGACATGTAACAGATCTTGTAGATAGTCCCGAAGCATGGATACATAAAAAACATTATGCATATGTTCCATGATCGGTGGTAACTACCCGATACGTCACCGGATTGATTTTCTTAAGGATCTCATATGGCCCAACATGTCTCGGTGCTAGTTTGTCCTTTACACCAAACCGCGTTTGGCCTTTCATCGGAGTTACTTTAATAAACACGTGATCCCTAACTTCATATTCTCTGTCTCTTCTTCGGACATCCGCATAATTCTTCGGGCGGCTTTGTGCAGTTTTCAATCTCTGTTGAATCAATTTCACGTTTTCAGTTGTTTTTTACACAAGTTTCGGTCCCAACAAAGGTCTGTCGTCTACTTCGGTCTAGCAAATCGAAGATCGACATTTTCTACCATATAATGCTTTATAAGGAGCTATACCGATACTTGAATGATAACTGTTGTTGTACACAAACTTAACCAGAGATAGATAAGTCTCCCAATTCCCTCGAAAATCTAGTACACACAGTCTAAACATATCTTCCAAGGTTTGAATGGTTCGTTTAGATTGGTCATCTGTCTATGGGTGAGAAGCATTGCTCAGTCTTAACTCTGTTCCCAAAGCTTGCTATAAACTCTACCAGAATCTTGAAGTGAACTTAGGATCTTTGTCGGATATGATAGATACTGGTACACCATGTAATCTCACAATCTCATTCACATACATGTTAGCCAATTTATCTGCATTATAAAAAGTTTTGACAAGTAAGAAATGTGCAAATTTAGTTAAACGGTCAACAATTACCCAGATAGAGTCCATAACTCGGGAAGAACGAGGCAGTCCAACAATGAAGTCCATCGTAATATGTTTCCATTTCCATTTCGGTATTGGAAGCCGTTGAAGTAGTCTAACGGGTCGTTGATGTTCACCTTTCACTTGTTGGCAATGCAAACATCTAGCTACATAGTCAGCAGTACTTTTCTTCATTCCAAGCCACCAGAAGTTTTGCTTCAAATCTTTGTACATTTTTGTATTACCCAGGCGCATAGTAAATTTGGAATTATGGGCTTCGATCATAACATGCTTCCTCAGTTCAAAACAATCTGGTACACAAAGCCTATCCTGAAATTTTATCACATTGTTCTCCAATACAAACCTCGGCCTTGGTTTTGATTCAAGTTCATCAACAATCTTCTTCAGAAACTCATTGTCAAGCTGTTTCTCTTTAATTTCTTCAATTATTGCAGGCTGGGCAGAAATGGCAGCTAGGATTCCACCGTGCTCACGCAACACAATTTCAATCTCATTTCTTTCCAAATCATGTAACAATTCTCTTTGATCGGTATGTAAACATGACAAATTGCCAATGGATTTTCGGCTCAAAGCATTTACAATGGTATTGTCTTTCCTCGGATGGTACAGAATTTGTAAATCATAGTCCTTTATCAATTTGTCTCATGTTCAATTCTTTTTTAGTAAAGAAATATTTTAAGCTTTTATGGTTGGTATACACTTCAAAAGTCACTCCATACAGATAATAGCGCCAAATTTTCAATGCAAACACCACATCTGCTAATTCAAGGTCATGAGTTGTGTAGTTCTTTTCATGAAGGCGTAGTTGCCGAGAAGCATGGGCAATTGCCTTTCCATTTTGCATTAGCACACATCCCAAGCCTTTGTATGGAGCATCATTATAAATCTAAAACCCATCAACACCATTTGGCAAGGTTAGAATTGGTGCAGTTACCAATCTAGTCTTTAGTTCTTTAAAAGATGACTCCCGTTGATCATTCCAATCAAATGGTACATTTTTTTGTGTCAACTGTGTTAATAGCATAGCAAATTTTGAGAAATCTTTCACAAATTTCTGATAGTAACCTGCTAGCCCTAGAAAGCTTCTGATTTCTGACACATTGGTTGGGGCCAGTCTACAATTGCTTCAACTTTCTGTGGGTCAGCTGATATGCCATCTTTGTTGATTACATGACCCAAAAATGCTACACTATCAAGCCAAAATTCACATTTGAAAATTTTTGTATACAACTTCTTCTCTCTCATGATTTGTAAGGCCGTTCTCAGATGATTCTCACGTTTCTTCCTCCTTTTGAAGTAAATCAGAATATCATCAATAAAGAAAATGATACATTCATCAAGAAATTGTTTGAAAACCTTATTCATTAGGTCCATAAACGCTGCAGGTGCATTAGTTATCCAAAATGGCATTACTAAAAATTCATAGTGCCCATATTTAGTTCGGAAAGCGATTTTCTTTATGTCTTTTGTCTTAACTTTCAATTGGTGGTATCCGGATCGAAGATCAATTTTGGAAAACACCTAGGCTCCTTGGAGTTGGTCAAACAAATCATCTATTCGGGGTAATGGATATTTATTCTTGATAGTTACTATATTCAATTCCTGATAATTAATACATAACCTCAAAGATCCATCTTTCCTTTTGACAAACAGACTGGAGCACCCCAAGGTGAAGTACTCGGACGGATAAATTTCTTGTCTAGCAGTTTCGAAAGTTGAGTTTTTAATTCTTTCAATTCAGAAGTTGACATTCTATATAGGGTTTTGGAAATTGGTTGTGTTCTAGGTATTACATCAATGGTGAATTCAATGTCCCTATTAATTAAGTCCCGAGGCAATTCATTTGGAAACACATTGGAAAATTCACAAACAACAGGAATAATTTTCACATTAGGACAATCAGAAGTCTCAGTCAAAACACAGTACATATAACCTCTACATCCCTTTCTAAGGAATTTAATAACTTTCATGGCAGAAATCAAGTATGGGGAAGGAACTACCCCATTCCTAGTAAATGCAAACTCAGGTAAACCAGATGGACGGAACACAATAGATTTATTTACACTATCAATAGTTGCATAGTACTTCGTCAACCAATCCATACCCAGTATACAGTCAAAATGATCAATACCCAATGGCAATAAATCAACATACATCATCACATTACCCATCACAAGATCACATGCTGAATAAACATAAGCACATACCATAGAACCCCCAGATGGCATAGATACAGACAATAAATAATTCATGGATTTTAATGGTCTAGTTAATTTTTGAGAAAAGGCATGCGACATAAATGAGTGTGTAGAACCAGAATCTATCAAGACATATGCATTTTGGGCACAGATGGAAATTATACCTGACACCACAGACTCGGTATTCTGTGCATCCGCAGGAACTAATGCGAACACTCTGCCTTGCCTTAACGTTTCATTTCTAATGTTACCTTTGACATTAGTTCTTGCATTTGACCTCGTTACAGAAACAGATCTGGCTAAACTTACTGCGGGGCGATTGGCATTCTTGAACCCAAGTGGACAATCTTTCATTATGTGGCCAACTTTGCCACACTGGTAACAGGCACCAGATGCACGGTAACACACTGTGGACTCGCCTTTTTCTCGCGCCCCGTCTTTCGGAAGGTGTGAAAAGAAAGGTCTCACAGTTCGGACTCCCGAGGTTCTGAATCTAATCTCACAAGTGCAATGTGAAATTGATAATCACCAAAGAGTCCAAATCCAGCAAATCTTTTTGGAAAATTGATTTTAAATCAAATAATACCAAAATTGGACTGCTTTGCCAAATACAGAGTTGCCACCTAAATATTTTATTTTTGGAAAAATTTAGGAAACCTTGACTCGTACCGAAGGCCATGTGCCCGTCATCACCAAAATTACCTCAGCTCGGAAACTTGGGTACGAAGGGGAAAGGTCATGAATTGAGCACCCTCACTTGCTTGATCAAAGATCGGCCTCTAATAATCATGATATGCATTTTTATAAACATTCTGTGTTCTTATTTTGATTATTAAACTAGATTTACTATGTGACACACACAAGCAAGTATAGACTAGTCGCAAGACTTGGAACAATTCAACTCGTATTTGTTTTCGAAAATGGTTTGAATTTGCCACCTCAAGTGGGCTTAAAAATGCGGATTTGCTACCAAACATAGTGGGCTTAAAACATGATTTTGTCACTCAACAAAGTGGGTTTAAAACGTACATTCGTTGAATTGTTCCAATTTAAACAATAAGCCTTCATCCACAGGTATTCAAGCAGTTTAGCATATAAGCATATAGCCTCATGGCAAGTATGCGAAACATGGCAATATGCCAATCAAACTCATGCAAGTATGCTAAAGCATAAAACTCACCGAGCACTCCAAGCCAAAATAAAAACTAGTTAGAAAGATGTATGATCCTAACTATGTTAAGTGTCTAATGCAACACATACAATATGCAATTAATAGGCTCAGTTACTAATATGGCATATGGATCGATTTGAACAACATGCGATTAAACACATATTCAAAGAAGTATTTAAAGTGCAATGCAATTTAAATGATGCGCCGAGCCTCGGTGCATACAAGATAAATGAATGGATGCAAACGTGTAAGCATAAGGTATGCTAATTAAAAATGTCCCTAATCTAACCATCGAAAGCGATTAAATAAAAGGGAGAAAGACGTGAGGTTGGAAGACATACACACACGCACGCACACTTATTACAACATTACGCCCTCGCAAAGGAGGGTTTGAATGAATAAAAGCTAACCAACTAGCTACGCTAATTAAGCTAACATAGTATTTAACTAACTACTCTAAACTAATTAACTATTACAATACTTAACTAACTAATTACAAAGCAATTAAGTTAATTAATTATAACACGAATTAAGCAACCAACTAACTAGATAAGTTAATTAAATGGCCTCGAGAAACAAGGGATGCATGCATGCTCGGTTCCTCCACCAGAAAAGCCACCGTTTTGTTGCTGCGAGCCTCTATTTGCACATTTGAACACCAAAAATTCTGCCAACATCTAGAATACCTCTGCTCCACCTTAGGAACACATTGTGCAAATTTCATTGGTGGCCGACAGGGGGCCTGTCGGCTACCAATGGTAGCCGGTCGGCTACCACTTGTGGTCGGTCGGCCACTAATGACATGAACTCCTCTTTTTGCTGCAATAGAGAGCAGACAGAGCAAAACAGTGTATTCTCACAAGTTTGTGTATACTGTTTACACTCCTTATCATCAAACAAGCTCAAAGGAGTAAAACTCTTGGCTCTCAAACCACCAATCAAGCAATTTTCATGCATGATGGCCAAAGAACCAAATTTGTACAAATTTAATGAGTGCAAAATAAGACTCAAAAAGATCACCACCCTATCATGCATGATCAAGGGTGATGGTGACCAAGGAAAGTGGCACATTTCATCACTTTTGAGCATGAAATGTCCCAATTTCCTTATGTTCAAATTAATGTCGGATTCGAACACATGCAATGCAACATGAAAGATGCTTATCTTGTCTCTTTTACTTGTCCAATTTTGTTTACTCATTTTAATTACCAAAACCATTCTTTAATTGATTTGTCTATTGGAGTGTCCTCTAATGGAAAGATGGCTCAAATAACAAGTTGCTTTGGACATGAAAGAGGCGTTACACTATTGGTAATGAACCCCCTAAGGGATTAAACCATTAGGTGCAACACCTCCATTTCACACTTAGGCAAACAAGAGGTTTAAAGCCACTTTCAAAGCAAAATAAAAGGGTGGAGAATGGAGGGAGATTGTAGAGATTTTAAGTGCTAAAATGAGGTGTAAAACAACACTAAAACATGCTATTAACTCAAAACAATGATGATCAAAGCATTAAAACATCAAGCTAGTGAAGGAGATTAACATTACAACTATGCAAAACAAGTCTCAATTGAACTAACCAGCCCAAAACAGAGCCAAAACAGGTTATTTCAGAGGCAAAAACATGCTGGACTTAAGCCACAAAAAGCTAAAATAATAAGCTAACATGTGAGGCAAACTAGGCATGCAAATAAGACACAAGGAGGAGAGGCTAACCCCTCCAATTTTGGACTTCAAAACAAGGTTTTTACCACTGAAAAACTTCTAAAATTCAGTGGTTAAAAGGCCTAAAAAAGTTGATTTGAAAGTGATGAAAAATGATACAAAAGCTTAACAAACAAAGAAGCAAGAAGGGTGAATGACCCCTAACTCAAAGAGACCTCAAACCAACACTTTTAAGTCACTAAAATAGAGTTTTTGACAGTTCAAAATCAGCCCAAAAAATAGTTGAAAAAGATGGCAAAACAAAGATACAAAATGTTCAAAATCAGCCCAAAAAATAGTTGAAAAAGATGGCAAAACAAAGATACAAAATAAGCTTAAACAAGGTAAGTACTATACCTTTGAAGCAAAACACAAAATAGCCAATAATCCAAGCTCAAACCACCTTCTAGAGCTCAAACAAGGCTCCAAGTAATCTTAGCCTAAAGGTGAGAGTATTTAGTTAAGGGTTGGTACGCAAAAGCTAAGGACTTATGAGCAAATGTGTATAAAATATCAAGAGAGAGAGAGAATTCTAGAGAGAGATATATTTTTGCTCTAATATTTCTAACCCTCCAAAATGGGGAAAGAACCCCCCTATATATAGAAAAACCATCCTTTGAGCTTAGAAACATCTCACCATACATGTGTATGGAGATGCAGCTCAGTGTGTAACAGCTGGCACAGTTGTCAATAAATATCTGGAAAAAGGCACTGGTAGCCGTTGGCCACCACTGTTAGCCTACCGGCCACCACTGGTGACCGACGAAAACACCCCATGGCCGACATCCTTGGGTGGTGGCCGACAGATCACCAAGAGGTCCAGACACCAAGTTTTGGTCCAAAACAAGGCATAGAAAGAACAAGGTTAAAAAGCTCAAAGACAGGGCATTCCGCCGAGGACTTCGGGTCCTCAAAACGAACACAAACACACAATCATCAAGTGCATGAGTGAAGACATCTAAGTCTTGAGGACGGTCAAAAATGGGGTGTCTACATACACACCTCTATGCTTCATTCCACAATTAGAACAAACTGGAATAGTCCCACTGCTCTGACTAGAGCTACTAGAGGGTCCCGTGTTTTGTTTCTTTGAAAATGACTGACCCTTTTTGAAATGGAATCCGGATCTCTTACCTCTCCATTCAGTTGTTAGAGCTTTAACTTGTTTCATTGCTGCTAGAGTGGCCTCTGCCATTAGCGCTCTGTCAAGTACATCCACATATGCAGGCAACTTCAGAATGCCTACTCGATCAAACACATCCAGATCTAAGTCCCCTTCAAATTTCTGAGCCTTTTTGTAATTCGTGTCGACCATATGAGGAGCAAATCTGGCTAACTCAGTGAACTTAGCCTCATACTTAGCTACAGACATCTTGTCTTGCTTGAGTTCTTGGAATTCTAACACTTTACGGTCCTTGAAACATTGGGGAAAATACTTCTCATAAAATATCACTTTAAACTAACTCCTTGTCATAGTCCCACTATTATCTCGGATAAGCATCCACCATTGTCTAGCTTCTTCTTTCAGAGTGTAGGTGGCCAAAAGAACTTTATGAGTTCCCAAGCATGGGAACACTTCAAATATCTTTTTGTCTCTAACAACCATGTTTTAGCTTTCAACAGTACATTACCGCCCAGAAAGATTGGGGGCTTCATTTTGTTGAACTTCTGTGTCAGTGAAATAATGTCAGCGTTTTTCGGCTCAACTAGCACCGGAGGTGGCGGATGGAGCATATGTTGTTGTCTTTGTTGCTGTCTTATTGTTTCTGTTAGGGCTTCTAACATTTGTTCCATTCGGCTCATTCAAGCCTCAGAAGATCCTTCTATATCATCACTTCTTGCATTTTCCATTGCTATAGGTAAACAGGACAATAATAAACATAGGCAGGATAATCTCGTTCTCTGTATTCAATTCCAATTCAATTTATTTTACATTGATTCAATATGTTCACATCATTTCATTTTAGTTCGAGCATGTTCAAATAGTTCACACACCCACACATGCAAATAAAATGGCCCTAATACTTTTCTAGGAAATCCTATAGCTCATATGGACTCTGGTGTGCGGTATAACACGTGCTTTGATACCACCCTATCACGACGCAAACCTGTCCCTATAGATTTAGCATCGTAACCGACCAGTAATCTTGGGATTACCCAAGGCCTCTAAACACATTAACTCAGTAATAAAGGGCTGCGGAAGTAGATGTATAAAACATACATAGTCCATAGAGCTGTGCAGACATACATGGTGCAAAAATTTAAAACTGATATACATAAACCCACATATGACGTCATATACATATCCACTCTACACTGTCAGTAACCAACATAAGACAAAAGAACTGTTTACAAAACAAAAAAAGTCTTTAATTTATAAATGGGTTTGCAAATCGGCCACTAAACTTTTTCCAGAACCTCCTCAGGAGACACAAAGGTTGGCCGACAAAATAGACCTCCAGGCAATCATCACTGAGCCTGGCCATGCGCCTGGTCACCTACATACATAAATAATAGAGTGAGCGGAAGCCCAGTGAATAATAACAACGTAAAGATTTTAATGAATGACGTCCATATCAAATTCAGATTTCAAATCGGAAACATAGTTATAACCATATTCAAATCATGTGTGGTACATCCATTAGCATTGACATATCACATTGGTCAAGCACATCAAGTTTCATAATGGAACCTTCGGTACCGGGTATCTTATAACATACGTAGGCCATGGTATTGTTTCCCCTAGGCAAGGGCCTATGCCATGGTATTGTTTCTCTCAGGTGAGGGCCTCATAATCATAAACCACAGTATTATGTCCCCTGGGCGAGGGCCTCTGCTAAGGAAACCATAATTGCATCTCAAGAGTTGAATCATCATTTATTCATACAAAACATAGCATTTCAGAAAACTGATAATTACATATCATCAAAAAATAATTACAGTCAAACATAACTCACAGAGTTATTACTCACAGATAACTTTGGTAGTAGAACAAATCGATCAAACCGCTCACAGTGCGTGACCTACACAAACATATAATAGATACACTTATTGAAATACACACTCAGATCATACTTAACTTATTTCATTTCATTTTTAGTGTGTTTCTAACCTTTATCCTCATTATAATTTCTTAATTAGGGCTTAAGAATGCCTAAGATGCAATGAGGATGCCAAAATGTGGTTTAGACCACTTAGTTAAATTTGCTGAAAATAAGGTCTTCACTCGAGCAGAGGTTCAAAAATAAGGGTGGTTGCTCGAGTGCAACTTCGGTCGCTCGAGTGGTCTGCAAACTCTACAAAGGTACTAGTTGCATGATTTCTTCACTCGATGGTTGCTCTACGGTCGCTTGAGCGGTCTGCAAAATTTGTAAACGTTTGGGAGCATGAATTTTATGCTCGAGCCAACTTTTGCTCACTCAAGCGGAAGTGAAAAATCAAGAGTGGTCGCTCGAGCGCAGAATCTGTCACTCAAGCAGTGAGACAGAATTCTAGAATTTTCAAATTGCACTGCCAAGTTCAAAATTCGAATTCAAAGCCTTAAAACACAACCTTTGGGCCCTAAAACTTGAGAAAACATGTCTAAACTTGTAAAACATCAAGAATTAAGGATCATTTGGTAAAATCAAGGCTCAAAAGTAAATCAATTGTCCAAAATTCAACTTGAAAATTTGAAAGCATAACATGTATGTAATGAATTGAATTTGAAGCCTCCAAATCATGATCAAATAAGGTATAATGATGGAAAACATGATGAATTCCTACAACTAAGGTACACTCACTACATGCAAGTAAGAATTCTTGACAATTAAACTCAAAATATAAGAAAATATGTATGCATGTATGGTACGACTTAAACTCCTTCATTTCTAGCTCAATTCTCATGTTTAAACACTTAAACCTCTTGAATCTATGCCTCTGTTGGCTCAATCACATAGCTAAAGGGTTGAATTCTTACCTTAGTTGTTCAATTATGCTCTAGGTAGCTAATTGGTTGAGGTTCCAAGCTAATTCTTCGAAATCCTCCTTAATTGCCCTTGTTAATCTCAAACCCTCTTGGTCTTTTTCTTCCTCTCTCTCACGTTTTTTGTAGGCTCAAAATGATGAACAGGAGATAACTCAAGTGTTGTATAAGCCTTATATAGGCTTGATTAGGGAATTAATTAATTAGGCTTACCACTATTTAAATGGACATTATTTTATTCTAATTAATTCACTCCGAATCGAATTTCAATTAAACCTACCATAGAATTTGAAAAATTCTAAATAACACATAAACCAAGTAATCAGATGTCGATAAGGTCTTCAATTCGCAGAACGAAACAAAAATACAAACAGATAGTTCTACGAAAGACAGATATAAACACAAAGAATGCAACACACATGCAATTAATTTAAAATTTCATCTTAATTACTTATTAGGCATTCTTAATCATAGTTAACAGTTAATCACAGGTCAGGGTTGTTATACGTGGACAACCCAAAAAATATGTTCCCATAACTGTTCCCTAGGTTCTATTACCTTGGCAACCTGAGGCGATGGAACCTATATCGTTTCATCTTTCAATATGTTGGCTAAACAACATGCTAGATATACTCTTCCGACCAAAATCATGACTCGCCGATATAAAGAAACAAGGACTTAAATGTCCACTCATCAAAAATCAAGAATCAAGAACCAAGAACCATCATGTTTTATCTCATCCAGGTCCAACATCTCGACAGAGATAGCACTACTAGCAGATATCATGACTTTCTAGTTCAAGAACATCAAGATCCTAGTATCAACTCATCAGGAACCAAGAACAAACAAGTTCTGTCCCATCCAAATTCAACATCTTAACCAAGGTCAACATCTCAACTGAAATCAGTATCTCAACCAAGATCAATATCTCTACCGAGATCATCATGTCAACCAAGATCAATCATCCCAATCGAGATCATCATCTCAACCAAGATCAATCATCCCAACCGAGATCATCATCTCAACTGAGATTGCCATCTCAACCGAGATCATCATCTCTACCGAGATCAACATCTTAACCAAGATCGCATTTTTCAATCGAGATTATCATCTCAACCGAGATCGCATTACTAGCAGAAGTCAAAACTCGCTAGTTCAAGAAAATCAAGCTTCAAAATCTGTCGTCTCAATTGTCATACCAACATCATGACGTGTTGCATCTTCATTAGTTCCCAATACGTCCCATAATTGACACACACTGCCCCATTAGACGTCACCTAACATCAACCATCACATATCTCCCAAGAAACTTGAATCATTACTATCTGTCACCTCTTTCCATTCTAGCAAAACCCTTTCACTTTCCTATTTCATCTTTCTCTGTGTCCCCAGACTCTTTCTCTCTCTCTCTCTCGGCCACTATAAACCATCATCGATGTTCTTGAAGCATTCATTACTATGAATACTCCATTCGTGCCCATGGTTCAAACTCTACTAGCTGAACCAAACTAGTAGCCAAGCACTTTATCAGCTGCTCTATGCATTAACCCACCATCTCAATAGCAGTGCAAACACCGAAATAGCGACAATTTTGCAGCTAGAACCAGGTACAGGAAAAATCGAGGTCCTAAGCTCCCAGTCTTAGACCTTAATAATCCTCTAACTACCCTTTCTGCGAGTAACCATCGCTGTAACCAATGATGACATGTCTCACCGAACTCTTGTTGCAGAAGACCTTCTTGCTGACATCCCTAATGTCATAACTGGGCAATCCGCTCTATCTCCTTATAGTCAATCCAACATGGTCATGTCTTCAGCAACTCAACATCTCGAAAAAGAAGCACATGAAGGAAAAGGACCAAGTTATTGCTGCCAAAGCTGAGGCCATTACTAAGTTGAGAAGAAACTAGCAGAGGCACTAACCAGCAAAAAGCAGATGCTAAGGCCTATCAAGAAGGCCAAGACTCATTTTTTTAAAAAAATTTCACCAAGTATCACTTTCAAATCATTGACTCAGTCTTCATTAACACATCTATGCTCTCTGGTCTCTTGGTTTTTCGTACAAACTAGCCAGATCATGGCCGGTTTCGCCTTGTTTCTTTTTGAAACATCTTTTTAACTTAGTTAAGCTCTGTTTTCCCAACAAGCATATGTTAAATACACAGTTCCTTGTTAGAACATCACTTTAACTTAGTTTCAACTCTACCTTCTGGGCAAGCTCAAGTTAACTCGCTTAGGGGTCATTCCCTACTCAAGGGTCAACATGCTAGAAATCGATGCCAAGATAACATCGGAAAATAATGCATACAATGCCAAATGTCGAGGTCGATCAGTCGGAGAACAATGCTCCTGATACTTAGGATTTTTTTCTTTCCATTTGTACTTTTTCTTTTCCTTTGAACAGTTGTAATCCTTTCTATAGAACAATTTCTGACATGTCGGGCTACTGTGTCTTCTTTTGTAATGGAACAAGTTCTTCCTTTAATGCAATTCTTCTTTTCGTCTAAGTGTTGAATGCTGCTTCTGTATGCTTACTGCCTTTTCTTTATGCCTTGTATATTTTCATACTTGGACTTTTTCTCATCTTTCTAAGTAGCATAATTTGAACATTCGTCTCGGGCTAAAACACTTCGGATAGTAATGAATCATCTCAGATCCAATCACTGCGAATCGCCTTATTGTTGCTTAAGTCTAACTTAGACATCCATGACAGAGGTCATCGCGTTTGGCTCACCCAAACTAAACACTTGAGGCTTGATCTTAGTGTACCGACAGTACTATCTACCTCGGCTTTTTACACAAACCGACCAAAATATGGCAAGTTTCGATTTGTTTCATACTGAAACATTGCCTTATACTTAGTTCAACTCTACCATCCTGACAAGTCTAAGTTAATCACCTTGTTCACTACAAGAACATCGCCTTATACTTAGTTTAACTCTGCCATCGTGACAAGTCTAAGTTGATCGCCTTGTTCACCACGGGAACATTGCCTTATACTTAGTTCAACTCTGCCATCATGGAAAGTCTAAGCTAATCATCTTGTGCACCATGGGAACATCGCCATATACTTAGTTTAACTCTGCCATCATGGCAAGTCTAAGTTAATCGCCTTGTTCACCACGGGAACATCGCCTTAAGACTTTTTTAGTCTTATCTCAAAATCATAAACAACATTTTGTAATGAACAAAGTCGATACTTGTATTTTATTAATACTTCGGCCAGGGTTATTGACACCATTAGAGTCGAGCTCCAAATTTTGTCATGCCACATTCCAAGGCCTCGACAATCTCTTACCGTCAAGATCTTCTAATCTCAGGTAAGTTTTGTTTAATTTCAAATCTGTTCGCCTCTGGTAAGTTCTGATCTTTTCAAAATTGTTCACCTAGGTCGAACTCCTGTCTACCTACTCATCTAGGCTGAGATCTGCTTTTCTAGATCTGGGATTTGCTCACTTAGGCTGAGCTCTTGTCTTCTCGGACGTAATAATCTAGGCCGAGATCTTGTCTTCTAGGATTTGGGATCTGCTCACTTAGGCTGCGCTCTTGGCTTCTCAGACCTACTCATCTAGGCTGAGATCTTGTCTTCTAGGATCTGGCTGGGATCCAAGATCTGCTCACTTAGGCTGAGCTATTGTCTTATTAGACCTACTTAATTAGGCTGAGATCTTGTCTTCTGGATTAGAGATCTGCTCACTTAGGTTAAGCTCTTGGCTTCTCGGACCTACTCATCTAGGCCGAGATCTTGTCTTCTAAGATCTGGCTGGGATCCAGGATCTGCTCACTTAGGCTAAGCTCTTGTCTTATCAGACCTACTCAACAAGGCTGAGATCTTGTCTTTTGAATTTGGGATTTGCTCACTTAGGTTGAGCTCTTGTCTTCTTGGACCTAACCATCTAGGCCGAGATCTTGTTTTTTGGGATCTAGGATCTGCTCACTTAGGCTGAGCTCTTGTCTTCTCGGACTTACTTATCTAGGCCGAGATCTTTTCTTCTAGGATCTGGGATTCGGGATCTGCTCATTTAGGCTGAGATCTTCCATCTTGGATCTGCTTTACCTAGGCCATGCTCTTTCATCTGGGATCTGTTCCACCTAGGCCATGCTATTTCATCTTGGATCTGTTTTACCTAGGCCATGCTCTTCCATTTGGGATCTGCTCCACCTAGGCCATTCTCTTCCATCTTGGATCTGATTCATCTAGGAAAATGTCTTTTCTACTTGAAGGTCGTCTTTATCTCCTCGGGAGCACTCATGCTCCCTTATTTTTGCATTCAGCCCTTCTGGAAGGGCTTTCACTCCGTCAATGTTGACGCATTCTCCATCTTCGTTGAACTCGTCGTCACCAATACGTTGATCTTGCACGATGATGGCTATCTATTCTAACTAAGTTTCCACAGATGACGCCAAATTGTGGGTATTAATTTTTGACCACACAACCAAACAGGGAACTTAGCTGGAGAGCATCGACAGAATAGATTGAGCCAACCACCTACCAACAAGAAGATGAGAATATTACGGTGGTTCGTTCACTTGGGGGTACTCTGACGATCAAGTCAGTCAACTTATCTCTCAAAGTTATCAAACAAGTACATAATTCACAATCAAAATCATTACAAATAAAAGCATACCTTAGACCCATAGAGGTGCCTCACTTTTATAATGTTTATAGTCCAACTTCCCCTACAAGTCTTACTTCATGGGACTCTATCCTTTACAAGGATAACATCTATTTCAACTCACACTATTCAAATTAGATGAACTTTCTCAAGAGTTCCATCTCTATCCAAATAGGTAGCACTACAAGAAAAGGGGGTAAAAAACACGAAAGCATTAGCGACGGCGCTTGTCCCGTCGTAAAAAATGGTTTTTTGCGACGGCAGCTTAAACCGTCGCAAATGAAGGCTTTAGCGACGACGTTGTCCCCGTCGGTAATAAAAAATGCGCGGATAGGGGAATAAATGCATCAGTATTAGCTGACGATCAAGTCAGTCAACTTATCTCTCAAAGTTATCAAACAAGTACATAATTCACAATCAAAATCATTACAAATAAAAGCATACCTTAGACCCATAGAGGTGCCTCACTTTTATAATGTTTATAGTCCAACTTCCCCTACAAGTCTTACTTCATGGGACTCTATGCTTTACAAGGATAACATCTATTTCAACTCACACTATTCAAATTAGATGAACTTTCTCAAGAGTTCCATCTCTATCCAAATAGGTAGCTTGATGTCATCTAAGACTCTTGTCCTCTATTCGAATATCTCGGATTCAGATATGATCACATCATATCTCGACAACTTGGTCCATTCACGTGGCACCTCGGGTAACAACCTCGGCCACGTGAACAACCCAAAAAATATGTCCCCATAGTTATGATATTTGTGTTATTGACCTAATTATGACTTATTGTGATAATTGTGATTATTATTTTGATTATGATAAAAAAAAAAGTGTTTGGTTATACTTTATGTGATGTTTAATTATGATTTATTATTATTTTTTAGTTATGACTAAAAATAATTTAATTATGACACATATAATATACACTCCAAAAGAAATATGTATAGTGGCATGAATCTATTCAGAATTGAGAGATCTGACGAGAACTCCTTACAATATATTTTTGGAGAAATTACTTCATAGCGGGATGTTGAAAAAATTATTATATGTACATAGAAAATTTTATAATTTTAATTATTAATGTTAATAAAATTTATCATTAAGTTTTAATTATTTTTGAGATTATACACTGATGTGAAAATTTTCCTATATTTTTACTAGTATGAAGACACAACAAATATCCTCCTAAAGTACGAAAATGCTACCAAAAAAGTGCATAATTTTATCACAAAATTTCATAAAATTAATTACAAAATAAGTAATCTCATCACACACTGCCATGACAAAAAACGTCATAACCAAGCCATAAACTTCTACAATATTAATCACAAAATTTTGAACACTTTTGTGATGTCAATTTACGATTGATGCTACGAAATTCTATAATAAAATTATATATTTTTATAATAAGGTGCATATCATATACACCCCTAAAAGAGTGCACACCATAAGATTTCCATTAAGGTGCTAAAAGAAAACATCGTTGACATTCAGATACTCTTGCATCCCTCTCTTCTTTGCACTTATTCAAGTTCCATTCATTGCATACTTCTTATATTTTTTTAGGAGTAATGCTAGATATCATGAATGAAATATTATGAAAAATTTTATAAAGATTTTTCACCTTTAAATTACACACATAATAAAATACCACATACTAATTGAAAGATGAAAATTTTTCATAAAACATTGCATAATATTTTTTTTTTATCTTGCCTATCATTTAAACACCACCCAACTACCAAAATTAATTTCCAGATCATCTTTGCCTTCAAGTCATGCTTTATATACAGAAAGATGGAAACATTTGGGGCCACAGATTGTCCATCCACAATAACTTGAACATCGTAGTTGTGTATTATACTTGCAATCACCACTTTTAATTGAGTGAAAACAAACTACTTTTTCCCTTAAAGAAGTCCTCGGTCCCGCATCGAACAACTTCTTTCCAAAGTATGTCCTTCCACAAATTCGTTCTCCAAAGAAGTCATCCTCACAGCAAATGTCACTAATTATTAATTTTTTTAATGATAAATTTAGAAAACTGCTACAAAAAATATCAAGTGATAGTTTTAAAAAACTTGTCACAAATTTTTTTTTTAGCAACGATTCTGTTAGGATAACCTTTTAGTGACGAATTAATAAGACATAATGTAAATTAAGGGGTTGTTTGAGGTATCCTAAATAAGTGCACTTTTTATCTTTTTAGACTAAAAAATTGAGAAAAAAAAGAATATTTGGGTTAACTTTTTGACTTTTTATGGAAAAATGTGTATTAAAAAATTGTATAAATTAGTGTGTAGAGAAAAATTAGGATTGGGAGTTGTGCAGCCGTAATTTTTGACTTTTTGTGAATAGTGATAACTTTTTAACTTTTTGAGTAACTTTTTGGTTTTTTGACTTTTTGGCAACTTGTCAAACTTGGCCTAAATCTAATTATTAAGACCTATTGGTAATTTTTCCTAAAAAAAAAGGCATTTTATCCAATAATAATATTAGCTATTCATGAAATATAAAAATTTGGTCTTTATTTTAATTATAAAAAATGAAGAATAAAAAAAATTTAGAATCAAATAAGGTCTAAAATAATAAAAAAATCACTCTAAAATAATTTTAAAAAGACATAAACTAGTAAAACCTAATGTCAAATCAATCCACAATCACTCATCAACCCGTATAATATATTATTATATCTATCCATATCAGTTAAAACTGATAATATCTAATATATTATTATATCTATCCATATCAGTTAAAACTGATAATATCTAATATATTATTATATCTATCCATATCAGTTAAAACTGATAATATCTAATATATTATTATATCTATCCATATCAGTTAAAACTGATAATATCTAATATATTATTATATCTATCCATATCAGTTAAAACTGATAATATCTGTATCTTGAGTGGTTATCCTAAATAGGTTTGAATTTAATTTCAAAACCTATTTGGATAAGGTTCAAATTCAAATTTCAAATAGTCATGCCACATGGGCGCCCATTACTAACACATTCATTGCATACTTCTTATATTTTTTTTAGGAGTAATGCTAGATATCATGAATGAAATATTATGAAAAATTTTATAAAGATTTTTCACCTTTAAATTACATACATAATAAAATACCACATACTAATTGAAAGATGAAAATTTTTCATAAAACATTGCATAATATTTTTTTTTATCTTGCCTATCATTTAAACACCACCCAACTACCAAAATTAACTTCCAGATCATCTTTGCCTTCAAGTCATGCTTTATATACAGAAAGATGGAAACATTTGGGGCCACAGTTTGTCCATCCACAATAACTTGAACATCGTAGTTGTGTATTATACTTGCAATCACCACGTTTAATTGAGTGAAAACAAACAACTTTTTCCCCTAAAGAAGTCCTCGGTCCCGCATTGAACAACTTCTTTCCAAAGTATGTCCTTCCACAAATTCGTTCTCCAAAGAAGTCATCGTCACAAAAAATATCACTAATTATTAATTTTTTTAATGATAAATTTAGAAAACCGCTACAAAAACTATCAAGTGATAGTTTTAAAAAACTTGTCACAAATTTTTTTTAGCAACGATTCTGTTAGGATAACCTTTTAGTGACGAATTAATAAGACATAATGTAATCTAATTATTAAGACCTATTGGTAATTTTTCCTAAAAAAAAGGCATTTTATCCAATAATAATATTAGCTATTTATGAAATATGAAAATTTGGTCTTTATTTTAATTATAAAAAATGAAGAATAAAAAAATTTAGAATCAAATAAGGTCTAAAATAATAAAAAATCACTCTAAAATAATTTTAAAAGACATAAACTAGTAAAACCTAATGTCAAATCAATCCACAATCACTCGCCAACTTGTACGGCCCGCTCAATCCGCATCTACTAACTAAGTAAATAGATGCAGATTGATTTTTTCAATTCTCCACCACTCGACCCAACTCAATTCACGAGCATGACTAATTCTCGTGATGACAGAAATTGATTTGCAAAGATTTTTTGAAATAAAATTTTTAATTCCTAAAATTCTTATTTGTTTTAGTAAGACTTTATTTAATAATACAAATATGTTTTTGTAGTTAGCTATATCTCTGTATCCCTTTCAATTTTAAGAGATTTGGAAGAAAGTAACCACCGGAAATCTTTTACATAATTTATTTTTGAAATGATCTAATAATGCCATATTTGAATATTACAAATAAAATGATGAGTGCTATGTATTTAAATGAATAAGAAAACATTTTAATCCAGTCACATAATTTTATACAATAAATCTATCAGGTGGTCTACATTTGGAAACCGATTAGGTCCTAATAAGGGAACTTATTATTCAATAGGTCTTGTTATAATTAACGATAATTTTTTTTCAAACATTATTAAAAAACATCATTAATTATTAATTTTTAGTGACAGTATAAAAAATTTGTCATAAAAAATGTCACTAATTATTAGTTTTAGTGATAGTTTAAAAAAATTGTCACAAAAAAAGTAACTAATTTTCAATTAGGGATGTAATCAGTTCGGTATGGTCGGTATTTAGGTAAAACTATTCACCGAACTGATAATGTCGATTTTATTATTTTGAATACCGATACGGACCGCTTCTCCCATCAAACCGATTGAAACGGTTTGGTTCGATACGGTTTAATCGGTTTAGAATCTTTCAAACTTGTGTCACTTTTTAATATAATCACTAATCTATATAAAAATATTAAATTAGTTGTTTGTCCATCACTTTAATATATCCAATCCATCCATATAATAAATACTTTTCAATTCCTAAATTAACCAAAAAAAAAAAATGTTAAAAATATTAATGTTTCAAGAATAATGAGTTAGAGTTAAGATTATATATAATAAGAGTTTACAAACTTAGATTATAGAAATGATAAGGTTAATTAATCAAGGTTAATAATTTTTTACACTTATTAATATCATTTATATGTGGAAGCGGTCGGTTTTGGTTTAATTCAGTGCACAAGGTACTTAAAACGATATTGAATAAAAAAAAAAAAATCAAATTTAAAAACCGCATAGACCTATTCTTGTTAAAAAAAAGACCACATATAGTCAATTTGGTGAGGTTCAATCGGTTTGGTCATTTTTTTATTTATTTTTCTTACATACCTGTTTTTAACTTTCAATGACAATTTGAAAAATTCGTCACATAAAAATATCATAATTATAAGTTTTAGCGATAATTTTTAATAATCGTGACAAAAAAAGTCATTAATTGTTAATTTTTAACGACATATGCAACAAAATATCATAAAAATTGGTTTTGCGATGATTATACTAGGACTAATTTTCAATAGGACTTAATGGGAATTAAGTTTAACTATTAGAACTTATTGATAATTTACCCAAATCTAATTAGAATTTAATTAAATGTAAAAAATCATTCATGGAGTGGTTTCATGAGAAGAATACATTTGATCTAAAATTATGGGTAACTTTTTGATATTTTTTTCCTGCATAAGTAGACTTTGTGTAATTTTATGTAAGTTTTTTGTGGGTCGATATATAAAATTTGTTATAAACTTAGATGGGGCTAGTTTTTTCAAGCTAATTGTAAATTTAGAGGTCGTTTAAGAATTAACCTTTTTACTTGTTATAAGAACAAAATTTAAAAGATCATATCGTATTCATCAATTAATCACTTTTTTTCTTTACAATTATCCATTCAATTAAAAATTTTAGTTTAAAAAAACTAAAAAAAATCTTTAAAAAATTTCACCTCATAAAAAAAACCAAACGAAAACATTAATACTTTGTCACATGTATAATGTATTGGGTATATATGTCATGTTATGATACTCTTGGATAATGGCTACGTGGTGTTCAAAAGGTGTTGTAATTGGTGGAGCATGTGAAATTTATGATTTTATATTAGATAATTTGAAAACATGAGAGATTATAGTACATATATAATGATTAGTAAAAAATATAAACACATGACACTGTGGAGGGACCCCAATAATTTTTCGTCGGGTATAACTCTGACGAGTCACATTTAATGAGGAACCCTTTGTTTGTCCTAACAAAAAAGTACCAAGAAAGAAAAAGAAACAAAATGACATTTGTTATCTTATGGAATGAATTTTTCACAACTTTTTCTTCTAAATTTGTTATATTTTCTAAATTTAAATACTAAAATTTGGATATTATGCCATGTGATTACTAATAAGTTGTAAAAGGTGATGCTGTGAAATCAATACATCATGGACATATTACATGATATTTAAATGATTTGGGTTCTCTCCAATTGGCTTCCTACATTGGAGAGTGTTGTTAGGTCTCTATAGACTTATCTTGGAAGTCACATTAATATCTGAACCGTTCAATATATAGATCTCGTCTGGTATTATAATTAAAGCATTCTTATCTCTCCTATTACCATTAGTAAACGTAGATTCTTTTTTCTTTTTCTTCCCCCCCTACTTGTTGGTTTATTTGAGCAACTTGACAAGTATGTTGAGAGATTACTAACCACGTGGTTTTCTTTTGCATGATTTTTTTATTATTTATTTAATGATAAATAATACTAGGCACCATGAAAGAAATATTATGAAAATTTTTATGAAAATTTTTCACTCTTAAATTACGCACACAATAAAACACCACACACTAATCAAATGATGAAAAATTTTCATAATATTTATTTCATGAAACCTAGTATTAATTTTTATTTCTTTGATTATCTTTTTGGTGGATTTGATTGATAATCAACTATAAAGCCTAAGGTTGAATTCAAATTAGTCTAAATTTTTCTTTTCACCATTAATTGATTTTGCAATATTAATTCTCAAAACTTGATTATCTGGCAAGAAATAATTGCTCAAAATCATGAAAAACTCATTGGTTTGTTGTTTGTAATTTGTGATTTTAGAATAAGCTACAATTTTATTGATCAAATATGGCCTATGCTCATGCAAGTCTTTGTTATTTACTTGGTGGGCGTAAAATTAATTGAACACACTCTTGTTAAATTAAAGTTATCCATGTCAACGTAATTTAAGAAATCTTAGCCTGTTGAGTTGGGAAACTTCTATACTCACTTTGAAATCTTGATACTTCATTCATTTTGGAAATTGATTAAGTAAAAAGGATATGCAATGGTCAACACTGTTTACATTTCCAAATAAAAGGCATACAATTGTATTAATATTTCCAAACTAAGTTTTCATTGTACAAAACTTGATAGCTTATGGTTAATCTAACACAAAACAATGGAAAAACTAGCTAGTTAGTCTATGTTTACTTTTAGGTAAGTCAATCAAAATTTTGACATATATGTATTTGAAAATATTTCCTTTGGTATTAAACATATCTATTGTATAGGAGTTTTTTTTTTTTTTTTGATCACCAAACAGAATATTTACTGATGAAAATATTGCACTACATAGAGAACAATGATAAAAACAACAATAAAGAGAGGCGAGGTGCAAAAGCATTGTAGCAAAACTTAATCAATCCCAACTAGGTTGATACCGACAAACAAGCCCAATCATTTGCTAGCATAACTTTGACAAGTTGGGGAGGGAACAAAAAGAAAAGGGAGAAAATAGAGGTAAAAATAGATATCAAACAACAAAACAACTCTTATATCCTTAATCAGCTACACATCAATACTTCAGTAGTAACCAGATAACAACAAAATCAACACATCAACATTTTCAATTTCCATTAGTGCCTTCCTCAGTGTGGAGCATTAATCCTCACCTTCTTCTTTGACATAATGGGCCATCTGATCTTTCAATTCTTGAACAAATATTGAAAAGATAAACAGTCTGGAGCCAAAAAAATTATCAGTGGCTAGCACCGGCAGTTGGTGGTAGTGAGGTGGACAAATAAGTGATATTGAACAAATAGATGAATAGATACGTGACATGTGTAAAGATAGTGGAATATTTAAATAGATAGATGATATGTGTACATATAATATTTGAATAGACAATTGCATAGATATGTGACACATGTACAGATAGTATGGCATTTGAACAGATAGACATATAGGTAAACTTTGAGCAAATAAGTGTCCTTTCGAAAAAATAATGTCCATTTGGCCCAAAAAGATTTAAGCTTGAGTCTATTGGCTCAAGAGTTTCAGAAATGGACTTCTAGCCTAAATGCCCTAAAAAAATTCAATTTTGATCTGGATTAGCTTTAGAAAGGACTCTTTGATATGAACATGCAGAGACTTTTACTCACTTATTAAAGTTTCTAGTTCCTCAGTAGATCTCTATGAGATTTTTTTATAGACTTCTATCATTAGGTGCTCCCCTTGGAGAGTTTCTCAATGTGGCCTTTGGCACTTGATGATCCTTTTTATTAGATCTTGTTCTTGGAAGATTCTTGTTCATCGATTTGGAATAAATCTTGTTCGTGAATATTTTCTTAGCGGACTATCGTAGATCTTGGTGGAGTTTCGGCATCTTTGGTGGCTTCTTTGAAGTCTTGTTTTGGTGAGATTTTATCTCATCTTAGTGTCTCTCTTATGAGACTTATTTTTTGGTGTCATGGTTAAATCTTGGTTGTGTGTTTGTGAGTTTCTCTCTTTGATTTGTATAATTTGTATAGTTCTTCCATTTCATATTCAAAACTATCAAGTATCTTAATGTGGTTGAGCTTTTTAGTGGCTCACTGCACCAAAAACAAAGAAAAAAAAGTCTATAGTTACTAGAATCATGTTCTAGTTAGATTTTTCAATTCCTTAAACAAAACCTACTTGAGTTGGAATTATTTTTAGAAATCCAAATTGAATCATGATAGGAATTTGAATTTGAATTTGAATTTGAATTTGAATTTGAATTTGAATTTGATTTGAAATCATCTTGGAGTGAAAACCATCCAAATATAATGTGGAGTAGAAATTCACGAAGTATCAGAATACAAGCTTTCAGTATAGCTGTGAACAAATTTAGAATTTTTGAAAGTAGTGTGATTAAGCGAGGTCAAAGCTGGCTTGAGCAAGGTAGGATCAGAATGCTCGTTTGAAATACGCTCGATCGATATTTTGTAGGCTTGAGCGGGAGGTGCCAATTTTGATTTATTTAAGTCGGTGTATCACATGGATAAGCCTCAAAAAAGTATTTAAGTCATCTTTGGATACCTCAACTATAAAGAGGACCCTAGAGGGTGATTGGAATATTGTACAATATATTATGTTGAAGATCATTCAATCTCCAAGTTTTCTATATCATTGTTCTTTTTTTGGTAAATACTTTGATGGATTCCAAAGTTAGTTTGATGTATTGTGTTTAGTTCATGGCTGTGACGGTCGGGTTCCTTCCCTTTCTCTTTCTTTCTTCGCTTCGTTCTCTATTTGCCGTCGTTGGGTTTGAAGCATTTGGAAATGGTTCCTCAGGTTAAAATTCTAGTTCTTGTTTTTTTGTCGGTGTTGAATTTCATTTGTTCCAGAGGATTCGTGAGTGAGTCGGGAGTGTCGGGAGCGAAGCAAAATTTTTGGGTGGCTGGGCTTGGGTCACACGTGCGGGGCCCTGGGCCGCACGTGCGGGGATGGGCCGCACGAGCGGTGGAGGCTTAGACCCAGAAAATCTGATTCTACCTATAGCGCACGAGCGGAGAAAATGGGCCGCACGAGCAGTCAAGGTGGCCGCACGAGCAGTGGGAAAGGCCGCACGAGCGGCCAACTGGGCAGTCCGTGTCCTATTTTGTTAAAACGTATTGGTCCGAATATATATCATATCTAACTCATTTTTCTCTCATTCTAAACCTAATTTCTCTCCTCCTTCTCTCCAGAAAACACCTCAATCACCCAAGACTCAGTGATTTTTGTGATCCTTGGGTCAAGATCTTCATCTTCTCCCTCTAATTTTTGAAGATCCAAAGCTAGGGCCTCACTCAGGTGGTGGAGATCCAAAAATTTCTCTCATCTTTGAGGCTAGGGTTTCATCTCTTCTTCATCAAGACTTTGAGGTAGGGATTTCTTGAGTTATATATACTAGTTTTGCTCTTTGGATGTTAATTTAAAAATGTTCTTGAAGTTTTGTGTTAATTGTACATTTTGGTTCAAAATATTGAGAATCTTGAATATGGGTTTGAAATCCCTAAATTTTACTACTCCTTGAGAGTTTCTCTCTATTAAACTCATGATGAATGATTATGATGGAGTTTCTTTTAGAAAATGATGAAGTTCTTGCTTTCAATGAAAAGCCTAGAAATTGGGGCTTTTTGAAAAATAATGAAGATGCCTTGAAATTATTTATTTTCTTGTATCAAGAGGATGTATGAGAGTTAGTCTCACCATATGTCTAACAAAATAGCAACTTTTGATATATATGTATATATATCTAAATGGAGGCCCTCTTTTATAAATTCGTTGATAAAAGCATATTTGTGTAGAGTGGTAAAATGGTGAGTTGTTGAGTGTCTTAAGTGTTGTGAAATGCCTAATTGTAGTATAATGGAAAGGTGAAATGAATGATGGCAAGTTAGCCATATTGAAAGTTTGGTCGTGGTGAATAAATGTTGAGGAATTGTTGTGGTGTGTCGAGGACACATGACTATTGTGTGAAATGAGAAATTGTAATCATGCGTTGGAGAAGTATGGGTATCTTGTGGAAGAACATGGTAAGAAGGAAATAAAAATGTGATGTTGAATATGGTTGTAGACATGTTTTTTTTTTTTTTTTTTTTTTTGAATATAAAAGAATGCTATGAATTAATAGTTGTTGCATCTTATTCTCAATTGTTTAAAAGTCATTAGGGCATATCATGACATGTGTTGGAAAAAGCGTTCATTTTGAGAAAGATCATTGTAACAAGAGCTAATGGAAATGTGTATGGGTAAATACGTTGGTAAGTCCGGATAGGGGGTGTAGATGAATTTGATAAGTTGGCCTGAGTGTCAATGGTAAAAGACCCGAAAGCCACGCGGATAGGTGTCGAGCCTTCTGGTTAATACCGGTAAAAATGACAGTTTGGTAGTGCTCGTAGAGACTACTTGCAGACACTAGCCTGGGGATTACCAGTGTCGTATTTACCGCCCCTGTCGATTTAAATGTTGAAAGTTTGAAATTGATGAGATTGCATAACATTATTGAGAACATGGTGGAATTAAAATAGTGCATTGAATATTATTGAGAACATGATGCATTGAAATAAGATTTCCTTCACTATTGGCACTTGCATCGCATTACATATGCATTTTAAAGTTGATGGTATTGGCATAACTGTATATACTTTGTGACGAATCTCTACTGGGCTTTATGCTCACCCCTATGGGAATTGATGCAGGTAAAGATGTGGTGACCCCGCCAAGCTAAGGGCGTGGAGATGTTTGAAGAAGAGTAGCTTGACCCTTAGTTTGTTGTGATATTTGTTGTAAGCCAAGGGCTAATGAGTTTGGGTCTGAGAGACCAATATATGTAACCGGGCTATTGCCTTGGAACTTGTAAGCCCTTGAGGGCCTTATTTGTTGTGATTTAATGATTTTCTTTTACATGCTACCGGTTCATGTACTAGTTTGTAAATAAATGTATAATGTCATGTGTGAATACTTTAGTAAGCATTTGGAACCATATAAATGATTTTGGTTAATATCTTATTTTAGAAGTGGGTTGATGTAATAGTCATGTGAGATTTTTTTCGGGGCATGACACCTTGGTATCAGAGCTACCGGGTTTGAATACTTGGGCTCGTGGGAAGTGGTTGTTATACCACAATGGGTTCATTTCGCATGATTAGGAAATGTTTTGTCTCTGTGATTATGTGATAGCATGCTTATGTGACTATGTGGGTATGGGATTAGACTTTTGGGATGTTATTTGTGCCTATTAGATTCCTTGAGGTCTTATTAGAAGGGTACCTGATCAATACTCATTTTACTAAGAATTCTAGGTTTCTCGTGGGACGAATCTCATCACTAAAGGATAATTCATATGTGTTTACATGACTACGTGCTTATGTGGAGTGAATTGAATTGTTTGTGTGTTAGAATGTATATAATTGTATTAGTATAACGTGTGAGGCAAGTTGCGAGCACATTTGAAATTATGTGCTAAGTTAACCATTTTGTTCCTTAATTGAGATTTCGGGAAGGGTTCAAAGTTGTGGTGGTGAGAGTGTGTGCCTCGGGGAGGCTGTTACGTCGTGCAATTAGTTGGTTTTGTTTTTGAATTTTATAGGGTGTCTACACAGGAAACTAGAGGATGGAGGTGTAGTAAGAGTGTCAGTAGGGCCATGGCGGTTCCCCTAGCACCTGTCGTTACAACATTGGCTGTCGGCAAGGAAGTTGCACGCGAGGTTATGAGAGCGGCACAGGATGCTCTAGCTCGCAATGAAGGGGGACAACGGGCGTACCCTCAAGCTTACTAAGGAGTGTCTTCGCTCCAATCCACCAGAGTTTTTGGGAGAGGCAAGACCGCCGGAGGCGGAGAGTTGGTTGGAACAAATTACCAAAGACTCTTGGCATGCTCAGAGTCGAGGACGAGGGGTTGAGGGTTTCTTTGGCGACCTTCCAGTTGAAGGGGGCTACGAATTATTGGTGGAAGTATGTGAAGGGCACCGTAGGTACCACTTGGGTTGCGTTTACCGAGGCCTTCTTGGCCAAGTATTTTCCTCATTCTACTCGGGAAAGGTTGAGGGAACGGTTTGTCGAGTTATGCCAGGGTGCTACTTCTTTGGCTCAGTTTGAGATGAGGTTTGCTAGTTTGTCGAGATTCGTTCCAGAATTGGTGTCTACAGAGGAGCGTCATTGTTATGAGTTTGAGAGGCGGTTGCGTGATGATATTCGGGAGAAGGTGGTTGAATCTAGGTGGAAGAATTATTTTGATCTAGTCGGGGCGGCGACCCATGGAGAGGCCGTGGTTAGCAGTGTTGGTCGAGTTGGAGAGGAGGCCACATCGATAACTCCTACAGTTCATAAGCACCCTAGACTTAGCAAGAGGTGGAGGTGAGCGCATGCTCACTCCTAGACTCGGTCCTTGTTCTCATTAGGGGTTTTGAGCTTGTCCGTTGTGGGATCCAATGAGGTTCAGGCTCCAAATCAGGTTCAGTGATGGCAGGCCGTTGTTTGTTTTGATTATGGTCAGCGGGGCCATGCTAGACGTTTTTTCCCTTTCCGTGTAGATCCTTTCGGTGTTTGAGAACCTAGTTGGACCTTATCCTATCAGTCCAGTTAGGGACGTTATCGGCGTTAGACCCGAAGAGGCCAGGCTTCGAAAGCTTCACGAGGGCCGACTTTTAAACCAGTACGGCGGTATTACCCTTGAGAGGGACTTTTGTTTTAGGGATCTATGTTATAAATTGTGAAACTTTTGTGATTGATCAGTGTGTTGTAGGATGCCAAGACACCGTGGTTAAGTGTTGCGTAAGTACTGTTGTTTGTTACCCTCACGTGTTGGGGCTTGTTAATGAAACTTAAATCCCTTGTTATGTCTGTGTAATGAAATGTGTGAATGGAATGGGCGATCCTAGTACTATTGTGTGTTAACTGTTGAATTTTGTGATGGTCTCGTGATGGCCTTTGATTTTTGTTTAATTTAGAAATTGTTGATGGGGATTGAGAAGTCTGCGAGAAATTTTTGACAAGCGTAGTATTAAGTCTGAGGAAGTGTGAGACCTTAGAGTTTTGTGAAGATTAGTGGAAGAGATGTAGGAATGTCTAAGAGGGTATGAGCTTTACACCTCGGGTAGTGAGAATGGTGTTTGTGTGCTGCTTAGTGTTTTAAAATTTTGATTTGTGAGTTCATTGGGATCCTATCGACCATGGATAGGGTTGGTGCTGTGTCAAGTTTGATTGTGAGTTAATAAAGGTGTGTGGAATGAGCTTGTAGTATTGTTAGATTTTGGTGGAGATTTGAGTGGGGAAAAGAATTTCGTGGGTAGATACTTGAAGTATTACTAGAGCGATGAATGGTTGGTGTTTTTAGGAAACGAGTGTACGGTTGGCGAGAATTGTCTTGGGTGATCCGGATCGTGTGATCGCTGTTGACCTACTCGGTCTTGTGTTGGGTATTAGAGTGTGTTGGCCATCTAGGCATGTGAATAGAATTCCTTTGGGAGTGGTATGTGGGTGTTTGGAGACCGGGAGCGGAAACTCTCGGGTGATTAGTTAAGTGAAATGGTATCGAGGTGGGTGACAAATAGTCACTTTAGAGCGGTTTAGATGTGGGTTGTAAGGTTGAGCTTTTGAAAAATTGGTACAATTTGGCTAGAAGGCGGCATGGTGCCGTAGGTCGTGCCTAGGGCATTGGGCCTTGCGTTTGTGTGTGGTTATCGTTGTACGCATCTCGGTGTAAGTTTTTGAAGTAAGTGAATCGAGGTAGAGTATTAGCTTCTGGGCTGGGAATACTCATAGGCTTTTGGGTATCGTTGCTCCTTTTTAGTAATGTTTGTGTGGGTACGGAACTCTCGAAGTTTGGAAAGTTATGTGTGTTGCATTGTTCCATTTAACATCGTGGTTATTTCTAATTGTTGTTGTATTGGAAGATGTGGTAGTCTCCTTGTGAAAACACTGTAAGTGTGATGAATGTGATTGGGTGATGGTGGGGATTCACCGGGTGTTGTTGAAAAGATAAATTGATATGTGATTGTTGGTTTTTGAAAACTTTCTTGGCATTTCCATTTCAATAAAAAGCCTTGGGGTAAAAATTTTAAAGCTCATTTTGGGAAAAATAATTACCAAATAAGTTGTTTTTACTCGAAGTTTACAACAGAAATCCTTCATCAGAAAGCAATACGAACTCAAAAAAAAAAGAAAAAAAAAGAGAGAGAGATATTTTTCTTTTAGGATGACAAGAACAATCCTTATTTTAACTAGTTTATGTGATCATGTCGTTATTTTGTGTAAATAATAACTTGTGTGGTCAGAATAATGTTATTGACTGAACGGAATGGTATAATTATTCTATTATGTTAATTAATATCATGGAAATGCCATGTTATGTTGTTGCGGTTGCGGCATCACTATGTGGGTGATAGGTGTTGTTGGTTAACGGTAGGGCTCCGCCAGTTGTTACGGGGGAGTGGAAATTAAAATGAACGAGTTTTGGATTTTGCTTGAAATGAAGAAAATGCATCTTTGACTGGTGACCGGTGTGAGTCTGAAACACTTTTGAGAAAATGTTTTGTTTATGAAGAAATGACTTTGACACATAATTGAGAAAAAGATGAAAATCTTCTTTTGGAATGGAGTTGTTAATTATTGTACCCTTATGGTTGTAATGGTGTAACCACCTTAATTGTAATTCTAAATCTCGAGTTTGTGTGTTCGGTTATGTGGATTGTCGGGTTGTAAGAACTTGTTAGACCGGAGTCTTGTTTCGAGCTGAGTTTTATTGTGACCTTTTCCTTAAATGAGGTAATCAAGGATCTTGCAGTAAAGATCTAGTTTTCATCTTGTTGGAGCGCTAAGCGTGGAGAATGTTGGGGCTAGTGGTGGTGGATACTCGGGGCGTGCGTGTGGTTGCCATGGTTGTTTGTTGGTCTTGTCTCATAGACTCAGTGAGTAGTGTGAATCGAGGGGAAATCTGTGATCCTTTCCTTGCGTTCTTGACTAATTCGGTGTCCTTGACGTTCCTAGAGTTGGGGTAGTATTCCAAATTGGTTGTGGCCAGAGATTAGTGTTGTGTTTCCTTGGTTGGTTGGGAGGTCTTCCTTGGCACTGTCTGAGGCCTTGTATGGCCGACCTTGTAGGTCACCAGTTTGTTGCGTTTGGAGCTGTTAGGGAGACAACTGAGAAAGTGGCTCTTATCCAAAAGAGGGTAGTTACGGCCCAAAGCCGATAGAAAACTATGCCGATAGGAGGAGGCAACCTTTGTTCCTTGAAGTGGGCAATCGTAGGTTCTTTAAGATCTTACCTAGGCGAGGTTTGATGAGGTTCGGTAAGAGTGGTAGGTGGTCTCCGAGGTTCTTTGGGCCTATCAAGTTATTGGAAAGGTTTGGGAAAGTGGCATACCGGTTAGCTTTACCGCCATAACTTTCGGGGGTTCATTATGTGATCCAAGACCATACCGCTAGTGTAGGTGTTGTGGAGACACCATGGGATTGAGGAAGCGTCTTGGGGACGGAACCGGGGGTCCGCTCCAAGTATCCGGATTTGTTTGAGCAGGCTTGGTTGTTTTTTTTAATTGTAATGTTCCCCAGCGTTGAAGGAAAAGAATGTTGAATTATTGATCGCATGTTGTTATATGTATTGTAAATCCAAGCTAGAGATTATGAAAGAAAGATAATTGCTATAAACGTTTTATTCCGAAGGCTTGATATGAGAAAAATTGTTATTTCGGAGAATGACAATAAAAAGCATGAGGTATGGTTGTAGATAATTCATTTCATGATAAGTTTGAGCAATTGTGTTTTGACAATTTGATGATGAGAAGAATGTTAAATGTCTGTTGAACATAATTGCTGTAAATTGATATTGTTGTTGCAAAAAAAAAAAAATCATAGTTGCTTGAACACCCTTATTTAGTGACCTTTTTCAAATTTCGGGGACGAAATTTCCTATGGTGGGGAGGTTGTGACGGCCGAGTTCCTTCCCTTTCTCTTTTTTTCTTCGCTTCGTTCTCTATTTGCCTTCGTTGGGTTTGAAGCATCCGGAAATGGTTCCTCAGGTTAAAATTCTAGTTCTTGTTTTTTTGTCGGTGTTGAATTTTGTTTGTTCTGGAGGATGCGTAGGTGAGTCGGGAGTGGCGGGAGCGAAACAGAATTTTTTGGTGGCTGGGCTTGGGCTGCATGTGAGGGTCCTTGGGCCGCACGTGCGTGGATGGGCCGCACGAGCGGCGGGTATGGCCGCATGAGCGGTGGAGGCTTAGACCCAAAAAATTTGATTTTTCCTAGAGCGCACGAGCAGAGAAAATGGGCCGCACGAGCGGTCAAGGTGGCCTCACGAGCGGTGGGGAAGGCCACACAAGCGACCAACTGGGTAGTCCGTGCCCTGTTTTGTTAAAACGTATTTGTCCGAATATATATCATCTCTAACTCATTTTTCTCTCATTCTAAACCTAATTTCTCTCCTCCTTCTCTCTAGAAAACACCTCAATCACCCAAGACTCTGTGATTTTTGTGATCCTTGGGTCAAGATCTTCATCTTCTCTCTCTAATTTTTGAAGATCCAAGGCTAGGGCCTCACTTGGGTGGTGGAGATCCGAAAATTTCTCTCATCTTTGAGGCTAGGGTTTCATCTCTTCTTCATCAAGATTTTGAGGTAGGGATTTCTTGAGTTATATATACTAGTTTTGCTCTTTGGATGTTAATTTAAAAATGTTCTTGAAGTTTTGTGTTAATTGTACATTTTGGTTCAAAATATTGAGAATCTTGAATATGGGTTTGAAATCCCTAACTTTTACTACTTCTTGAGAGTTTCTCTCTATTAAACTCATGATGAATGATTATGATGGAGTTTCTTTTAGAAAATGATGAAGTTTTTACTTTCAATGAAAACCCTAGAAATTGGGGCTTTTTGAAAAATAATGAAAATGCCTTGAAATTATTTATTTTCTTGTATCACGAGGATGTATGAGAGTTAGTCTCACCATATGTCTAACAAAATAACAACTTTTGATATATATGTATATATATCTAAATGGAGGCCCTCTTTTATAAATTCTTTGATAAAAGCATGTTTGTGTAGAGTGGTAAAATGGTGAGTTGTCGAGTGTCTTAAGTGTTGTAAAATGCCTAATTGTAGTATAAGGGAAAGGTGAAATGAATGATGGCAAGTTAGCCATATTGAAAGTTTGGTCGTGATGAATTAATGTTGAGGAATTGTTGTGGTGTGTCGAGGACACATGATTATTATGTGAAATGAGAAATTGTAATCATGCGTTGGAGATGTATGGGTATCTTGTGGAAGAACATTGTAAGAAGGAAATAAAAATGGGATGCTGAATATGGTTGTAGACATGTTTTTTTTTTTTTTTTTTTTTGTTGAATATAAAAGAATGCTATGAATTAGTAGTTGTTGCATCTTATTCTCAGTTGTTTAAAAGTCATTATGGCATATCATGACATGTGTTGGAAAAAGCATTCATTTTGAGACAGATCATTGTAACGAGAGCTAATGGAAATGTGTATGGGGTAAATACATTGGTAAGTTCGGATAGGGGGTGTAGATGAATTTGATAAGTTGGCATGATTGTCTAGGGTGAAAGACCCGAAAGCCACGCGGATAGGTGTCGAGCCTTCCGGTTAATACCGGTAAAAATGACAGTTTGGTAATGCTCGTAGAGACTACTTGCAGACACCAGCCTAGGGATTACCAGTGTCGTATTTACCGCTCCTGTTGATTTAAATGTTGAAAGTTTGTAATTGATGAGATTGCATAACATTATTGAGAACATGGTGGATTTAAAATAGTGCATTGAATATTATTGAGAACATAATGCATTGAAATAAGATTTCCTTCACTATTGGCACTTGCATGGCATTACATATGCATTTTAAAGTTGATGGTATTGGCATAATTGTATATACTTTGTGAGGAATCTCTACTGGGCTTTATGTTCACCCCTATGGGAATTGGTGCAGGTAAAGATGTGGTGACCCCGCCAAGTTAAGGGCGTGGAGATGTTTCAAGAAAAGTAGCTTGATTCTTGTGTTGTTGTGATATTTGTTGTAGGCCAAGTGTAGACACCCCATTTTTGACCATCCTCAAGACTTGGACGTCATCGTTTGAACACTCGATGATCATCCATGCTCGTGTTCGTTTTGAGTTCCCGAAGGTCTCGGCTGCGCGCCTTGCCTTAGGACCTCTCAACTTGTCTGTTTTGTGCTTGGTTATGGACCAAGGACTTGTGGTTTTGCTTCTGAGGGAAGAGGGTGGCTTGTTGGCCATCCCCTCAACCCATCGGCCAAGGCATGATGCCATCGGCCTTGTTTTCTTGCTATCGGCCATAAGTGGTGGCCGATCGGCACTCCTTTTGGTCGATCGGCACTTGTTTTGGTCGATCGGCCATATTTTTGAGCCGAGACCTTTCCATCTACTTTTTGCAGATATTTTGTGCCAGCTGTGACAGCTGGTGGGCACAATTCTTATCCTCCATACACGTGTATGGAGGGATTGCATTCAAGACTCAAGCTTGTTCAACAAGCTTGAGAATTGAAATTCTATAAAAAGGGAGGCCCCTCTCCCTTTCCAGGGGTTCTGAGAATTTGATATACAAGTTCTCTCTCTCTCTCTCTCTATATATATATATATATATTTTGCCTCTCTCTCTTGTTTGGCCATTGTTTGTGCCCAAAAGTGTAAATCCTTCACACTATTGCACACAAACACCTACTAGAACACCATCCTTTTGTTGCTGAGGTACTGAGGAGTTGGTTTTAGTGTTTTTGGAGTGGTTTAAGCTCAGAAAAGCTGCTGGAGTTGTGTTCTTGAAGGTGTTCTTCAAGGGTGAGATTTTAGCTTTTAATCCCCTGTTTTGGCTTAAGCTTTTAGACCTACGCATATTGTTTTAAGCTTAACTCTAAACTACAAAAATTTTTGATTTTTCATGCTTGTGATGTTTGCTTAAGGTCACTTTTTGGTTAGCGGTGGTCTACCCCCTCTTAGGCCTTGTTTGGCCTAGTTTTGAGCCATCCCTTTTGGCTCTTGTGCTAACCTTTGCATGACCTTTCTACCACTGAAATCTAGAGGATTTTCAGTGGTGGAAAGGTGGTTTTGGAGTCTTGAATAGGAGAGGGACACCCCTCTCTCCTTGTGTCTCATTTGCTAGTATAAATGGCTCATAATAGTAGCATGTTTGCTTGGCATGTTTTGGCCTCATTTTAGCAACTTTTTGATGTTATCTTAGCATGCTATACCTTTGTCTAAAGTTGGTTTGCTAGCCTCTTACATGCATCATGCACTTGTAGTGTAATCCTCTCTATTGCCTTAACATGCACCTTGCATTTGGATCATCATTCTTGCATGTTTTGGCTCAACTCAAAGAAGCTTTTAGTCATGTTTTACAATGCTTGAGCTCTGTTTCATGTTGTTTTAGTCATGCATGCACTGTTTTGTATAGCCATGGTTCAATTTAGCTTGTTAGCTTTGAGTGTCGAAGTCATTAGCATGCATTGCTTAGACCATTTTCATGATTTGGCATCATTTCATACTAGCCTATCACATGTGCTATGCACGGGATAATTATTGATATTTATATTTGTTTTAGATTTTTTTTAATATATAAATTATGTTTTTTAAGATTTTTTATAAAAATAATTTAACAATCTTATCACTAACCATAGTGTATAGGAGAAGTTGAAAAGGGTACTGCAGTAACTATACACGGATTGTATCTATAATTATTTGTATGAGGAGATTTTAAATGCTAATCAGGGGATTTTGACCAAATCATTAAATGCAGGTATGTGGAAAGACATGTGGATTAAAAAAAGTTAATAAATGCTGATCAGTGGATTTTGACCAAATTAATAAATGCTGAGTTTTTTTTTTAATAAGAAATTCAGAAAATTTAGATTGGGATATTGAAACTCCCACAGCCCTTGGGATTAAAAACTCCATTTTGCGTAATATATAGTATAGATGTGATTTCAGTCCATGTAGTGTAGCCATACACTTGCATTTGTCATCCTTTCAATGCTTTGAAGAGTTGGTGTTTTATGCCTTAAGAGTGGACCATTGTGCATGCCTCTATGCTTAGGCCTTTAAGATGCCATCTCAGTGGATTTTTGGGCTTATTTTGACATGCCATAACTCTGATTTTTATTGGTTAAGTCATGCCATGTTTGGTTGTAATAGGTGTAGTGTAACACCCCTTTGTTAGCCTTGCATGCTTCATGCCTTTGGTCTTTTGTTCTAGCTTGTGTTGGCTAGGTTCAAGCATGCTTTTGGTCTTGTATTGACCTGCCTTGAGGCTGTTTTGGTTGCCCTTGGCCCTTTGGGGCTTGCTTTGTATGGCCATGGTGTAATGCCTTTTGCTAGCTTCAAGCTTTGAGCTTTCTTACATGCCCTGCTTGCATTGTTTGGTTGATTTAGCACCAATTCACATAAGTCCATCTTTGCATGTTGTTGCATGCTTGTCACATTTCATGTTATTGCATGCTTGCTAGTTTGCATCTTGTTGCATTCTAGTCCATCTTTGCATGTTGTCATATGCTTGTTGTTGGCATTGTTGTTGCATGCTTATTACATTACATGTTTGCATTTTGCATGCTTGGTACATTGCATGTTTGTATGTCTAGGTTGCATTGCATTTTGCATACTTGTTACATTGCATAACATCTCCATGTTGCATGCAGTGCATTGTGTTTGGTTTGGGTGTTAAACCAAACACGAGGAACGAGGGACGTTTCATACTTGAAGTGATGAAACGTGCCTCAATTCTCGGTCGTCGACACTCTTGATCCAACATGATAGAGTGTGAGCCATTCATGTGTTTTTGTGCATTCATTCCATATTGATTTGTGCAATTCGGCCTCTTTGGCCATCATGCATCAAAATGCGTGATTGATGGCTCGAGAGTCGAACACTACACTCATTTGAGTCTCAAACATGAAAAGGGGTGTAGTTACACAACATTTTCTTGCAAATGTATTGTTATGCCCTTGTTTGTCCTCTGCTGCAACAAAAGGAGCAGTCTGCAGGAAGAGATGGCCGATCGGCTATTTGCAGTGCCGATCGGCTAACAATTTTTGGCCGATGGACTCATAAGTGGTCGATAACCCATTTCCCTTGGCCGATGGCCTCTCAGAGTATCCATGGGGTGGTTCAGAGGCATCACAGGAGCTGGCATAATTTTTAGAGGTGTATAAGTGTGCAAACAGAGGCAACATGAGGCATGGCAACGGATTTCCGGGAGGACGCAACCAAGCATGCATTTCTCTATCGCCTACGAGGCCATTTTAATATTCATGATTAATTCGTGTAATTTAATCATTTAATTGGTTTTGTAATATTCATTTAGCTTAGTGTAGCTTTTTGTTTCAATTTGGATTGTAATAATTAATTAGCTTGTTAGTTAATTAGTTTTGTTATTGTAATAATTAGTTTAATTAGATTATTAGATTAGTTGCTTAGCTTAGCGTATTCATTCAGACCATCCGTCGAGAAGGCCAACTTTTGTAATAAGTGTGCGTGAGTGTGTGAATGTCTTCCAATCTCACGTCTTTCTCCTTTTTACTTACCTCCTTTCAGTGGTTAGTTTTAGGTCATGGTTCAATTAGCATTCCTATGCTTGCATGTTTGCATCAATTCATCTGTATTGCATGCACCGGGCTCGGCGCATCATACTAACTGCATTATATTTCAATTCTTACTTGAATACATGATTATTAAGTTGCATCTCATATGCCATTTTAGAATAGCCGAGCCTATTTTTAGTTGCATTTTGCATGTGTTGCATTAGCCATCTTAACATAAACTAGGATCATGCATGATTTCTAACTAGTTGTTGTTTTGGCTCGGAGTACACTGTAAGTGTTTATGCTTCAGCATCTTGCATGAGTGTGAGTGTTGCCATGATAGCATGCTTGCCATGAGGCTAACTGCTTAAGTGTTTCATTGCATGAATGCCTGTGGATGAAGGTTGGATTACTTGAATTGGAACAATTAATCAAAATGCGAGTTTTAAGCCACTTGAGGTGGCGAAATCATGTTTTCTAAGCCCACTCGAGGGTGGCAAATCCACGTCTTAGCCTACTTGCGAGTAGCACCTTCAAACCATTTTCAAACAAACAAACATGAGATGTTTTGTTTCAACTTAGGCGATTTAGTCTATACTTGTGTGTTGTGCGCATCACATAGTAATTCTAGGCTAATAACCGGAATAAGAACACATGTGTTTTCAAAAACAACATATCATGTTAGTAAAGGCCGATCCTTTGATTGGGCGAGCGGGGGTGCTCATTGCATGACCTTCCCCTCTCGTACCCAAGTTCCCGAGCCGAGGCAACTTTGGTGATGACGGACACGTGGCCTTAGGCACGAGTCAGGGTTTCCTAAATTTCCCAAAATAAAACATTTAGGTGGTGACTCTGTATCTGGCAAAGCAGTCCATGTTTGGCACTTTTTTTTTATAAAAATCAGTTTTCCAAAAACGATTTGCCGGATTTGGACCCTTTGGTGATTTATCGGTCTTGCATTGTACTTTGCGAGATTAGATTCAGAATCGTGACATTGAGTCCGAACTGTAGTAACTGATGAACGAAAACGGATTTCCCGCCACTTCGCGCACGGAGCCTGGGACGTTCGGGCACGTCTACACCAAGGGCTACTGTGTTTGGGTCCGAGAGACCATTATATGTAACCGGGCTATTGCCTTGGAACTTGTAAGCCCTTGAGGGCCTTATTTGTTGTGATTTAATGATTTTCTTTTACATGCTACCGGTTCATGTACTAGTTTGTAAATAAATGTATAATGTCATGTGTGAATACTTTAGTAAGCATTTGGAACAATGTAAATGATTTTGGTTAATATCTCATTTTAGAAGTGGGTTGATGTAATAGTTATGTGAGATTATTTTCGGGGCGTGACAAAATGGAAACAAAGCCAAGACCGGGATTTTCTTGGGAAGCTCAAGTGTTGAAGTTTAAGGGAAGACTATGTGTTCCAAATGTCCTAGAAATTAAAGGAAGAGTTTTGGAGGAAGCTCACAAATCCAAATTTGCTATGCATCCTGGAAATACCAAAATGTATCAAGATCTCAAGCAAGATTTTTGGTGGCCTAATATGAAGAGAGAAATTGTGAAGTTTATCTCAAGATGCCTTCAATGTTAGCAAGTGAAAGCGAAGCATCAAAGACCAGCGGGTTTACTTCAACCTCTCCCTATTCTGGAATGGACATAGGAGCACATAACTATGGATTTTATTGTGGGCTTACCCCGAACACCCCGAGGTATGGATTCTACATGGGTTATTGTGGATAGATTAATTAAGTCCACTCACTTTTTTTCCTGTGAAAACTATTTATGATGCTGATAGACTTTCTACTGTGTACCTTGTGAAGATTATTCGATTGCATGGTGTTCTGGTTTCCATTGTATCAGATAGAGATTCTAAGTTTGTATCAAGGTTTTGGCAAATCTTACAGAAAGCATTGGGGATGGAATTGAGGTTCAGTATCGCATTTCATCCACAAACCGATGGACAATCTGAAAGAACTATACAGACATTGGAGGACATGCTCCGAATGTGTGTTTTGGACTTCTGTGAAAGTTAGGAAACTTATCTATCTCTAGCGGAATTTGCATATAACAATAGTTTATACTCCAGTATAGGGATGGCACCATATGAAGCTTTGTATGGGAGGAAATGTCAAACTCCAATTTGTTGGACCGAAGTCGGGGATAGAGCATTGATTGGACCTGAAATTGTGTAAGTTACTACTGAGAAGATTAAGATCATCCAACAAAGATTGTAAACTGCTCAATGTTGACAAAAAAGCCATGCAGATCAAAGAATGAAAGACTTAGAATTTGAGGTTGCGGACCATATTTTTGTCAAAGTCACTCCAATAAAAGGGTAAACAAGATTTGGGTGAAAATGAGAAATTGTCACCCCGATACATAGGGCCATTTCAAATTTTAGAGAGTTTGGGTCTGGTTGCCTATCGAATTGCATTACCACCGGACATGGAACAAGTACATAATGTGTTCCACGTGTCTATGTTGTGAGGCTACCTTCGGGGATCCTGCTCACGTTATTGACTATCAACAGATTGCTTTAGATGGCTATATGATTTATGAGGAGAAACCTGTTCAGATCTTTGACTGGCAAGTCAAGCAATTAAAGAACAAGATTATCCCAATGGTAAAAGTTAAATGAAATGAACATTATGGAAATGAAGCCACTTGGGAACGAGAAGAAGAGATAAGGCAACGATATCCTAAGTTGTTTTCGACTGGAGGTAAATAAGTTTGAAGGACCAAACTTCCTAAAAAAGGGAAGACTGTGATAACCCAACCCGTATTATGCTTAATTATACATGTATTTATGTGTTTGATATGAATTTGCAAGTTTAAGTATGTGAATTATGTGATTTTAGATTTATATCTGTTGAATGTAGAAATATCTGTTGCAATTACAACTTTGAACGGAAATTGGAAGCCTTAGAGGCGCCAGAAACCAAAACTTACTTTATATTTGTGATTAGCATGATTTTTAGAGCTTACGGTGAAATTTTGTAAAATTACGATTCGTAATGATTAAATTGAGTTTTATAAGTTAAGTTATATATGTATATTGCTCTTATGTTAATCTTTTGTGGAGAGACTTGCTAGAGAGTGAGTTAGAGAAAGATGAAGATAAGAAACTAGGATTTTGCAAGAGATTCAAAGAGAAAACCCTAGATTAAAGTTAAGGTATGGAAATTCATTTGAAATCTTTGTCTTTAGCTCATCTATCTTTGACATGAAATCAAGAAGAAATTGGAAATTTTGAGCTAGGGTTTTGGGTTGTGTAATGGGTTGAACTAAATACAAGAAATCTCTTCATGTTTGTTTAATTTGAGTCCAATCTTGTGATTAATGCATGAAACGAGCTCTAGATTGTGCATACAACAAAGTTTTGTTGAAGGATCATCCATGTTTTTATGTATTTGAGCTTGATCATGAAATTCATGAAGTTATAAAAAAGATGAGACCTTGATTTTATTATTAAAGCAAGATTGATGTGTTTGAGATGTAATTACCCTTAAATCATGTTAGTATTCCACGTTTTTTAATTGGTTTTGCCTTGATTTGGGCTTGGAGATGGATTTGGAAAGTTTGCATTTTGTGCCATTTTCGGACTGGTTATTTGTGCCTAGACCGCTCGAGCGGCTATGGGCTCCGCACGAGCGGCCCACGGCTCGAACCAGACTTGTGCGTTCTGCTCACTCAAGCGGCTGAGGGTTCCACACAAGCGGAGCATGAAGTAGGTTTGGGGATTTCATTTTGCATGCTCGAGTAGCTCACACTTTCACACGAGCGGAGCATGATCGCTCGAGCAGTTAGACCCGCCGCACGTGTGGCCAGCATGGGAAATTTTTTTTGCTTTCTTGTGTTGACCTCCCCGACCTCTGGAACGCATTCTCAACCTTATTTAAACCCTTTTGGAAGTGAAATGATGATTGGAAACCATTGAAAAAGGTTGTGAATCACTAAAAGAAAAGTGTACGAAATGAACGAATTATTTATCGAATGTATTTATGACATGTTTGTGTAGGTCGTGTGCTGGAGGAAACGCTGCAAAATCGAATGCACTGTGAGTAATAGTATTTTAAAGATATTATCTTAACTGATTAGTTTGAGCCATGAATGGGGATTTGCACCGACATTGTGTTTTGATCGAAATGAATGAAGTTCATAAATGTTATATGACATGTGCAATGTGGACCTAAGGTCATTCTGTTTATGCTATGATATGTTTGGGTCCGTGGTCATTCTATATATGTATGGGCCTGAGGCCGTTCTGTTAATGATATGATCATATGTGATTGGACCTAAGGTCATTCTGAATAGCTGTTAATATGTGGGCCCAAGGCCGTTCTGTACTTATATGAACCTGAGGTCGTTCTGATATTGATGGGTCTAAGGCTGTTCTATTCATGTATAATGGGCCTAAGGCCGTTCTGTTTATATGATGGGCCCAAGGCCGTTCCGTATTATATTGGGTCCAAGGCTATTACGTATTATGATTATAGATATTGTGAGAACCTTATGATCATTTATTTACACTGCTTTAC
>NW_021024695.1:2491465-2515584 GCF_004153795.1 Camellia sinensis
TAGGACCCTCAAAACTCATTTTCAGAGTTGATTTGGTCTTGCTAAATGTCTATCTTGCATGTATAGGGAGGAAGGGATCTAGGAGAGAGCATTATCAAAGATTAAGGAGTAGAGAATTGAAGCAAGTTTGAAGGAATTAAACTCAAAGGTAAGTTCCCTCGTCTTTTGTAGCTCCTCTCCTAAAATTGAGTGAGAATTCTTCATAAGTGTGAGTATGATCATGGGTACCTTGGATTAAGTTTTATCCATTGAATGATGTTGATGTTAATGGTTATGTTTGTGCAAAGAAACTATCCTATGTTGCATGCTTCCTCATGTTGTGCTTACAAGTCAAATGTGTGATGTTGTATATTGAGAGAATTGAATTGCACTTTGATAAATATGTGTGTTGTGATCTCTTTGGACATGAGTTATGTTTTTGAAATCTAGTTTATAATTAGATCACCATGTGTTTCACCTCCTAATTCACATGATATTTGAACCATGTTTTGGAAATTTAAAGATCTATTTTGAACCTTGAAGATGCCCCCAACGCATTGGACTTTTGTTGAATTTCGGACAGGTTTTTGGGCAAATCGCCACACGTGCGGGAACTTTGGCCGCACGTGCGGGAGCTTTGGCCGCACGTGCGGGAAAATGGGAAAAATTGAGTTTTGATTCTGCTAAAAAGGCACGTGCGGGGACATTCTGCCTCACGTGCGGGAGAGTTTGCCGCACATGCGAGGCTCACAGCCACACGTGCGGCCCAGGCCGAAAAATTTGAGATGCTCCGTTTTGCGTGTTGGACCCTCTAATATTGTCAAAATCTGCATTTGATGTTATTTTGATGTCTTTTAATTCAGTTGGAGTTAAGCAGGTCAGGGAATGATTTAAGAAAGAAAAGAGAACTAATTTGTAATCTTGTGTGTGTAGGACATGCTTCGGAAGGGACAAGTGCTCCGCCTCAATACTGTGAGTAATAGTACAATGAATGTACGCTTAATGCTATGAATGTTTAATGGTGTTAACGTTCTGATTTCTGTAAATTCTTATGTTAACGTGTACATTGATTAAAACTTGATGGGAATGTAAATAATGAAGGAATAAACTACATCTGTATATTTCTGGGCCGAAAGGCTGTTCTGCATATTTTTCGACCGAAAGGCTGTTCTGTATATTTCTGATCCGAAAGGTTGTTCTGTATACTTCTGGGCCAATAGGCCGTTCTGTTATAACTAGGCCCAAGGCCGTTCTAAAAAGTAATACAGCATCGGACTAATTATTTGGATTCCATTTTTGTGAATATACTGTTATGCATTATGATTCAAATTGAGTATCAAACTGTTTAAGTACTGTTATTCACTGAGCTTGTCTCACTCTATAATTTTGTCTGATTCTGTAGGTAACAAACGTGGAGGTTAGTCCTAACATTGATATCATCTATTTTTTATCAACCTAAGTACAACCAGGCACTTGGAGAGGCCTTTGTGTCTTAGTACAGCTTTGTTTTTGTTAGCTTATACTCTAGTTGCCGACCAAGGTTGAATTGTATCTAATGTTTTGTTATATGCCCAATTTCTGGGACGGACTTGTAAATGTATACGTATGGATGCACCTTATTCCCAAATGCATGTTTCTTATATGTTTATTTGCTAGTCATGATCCTGGAATTTTAATAGTGGCTCATTGGATATGTTTTCATACTATTTTCTAATATCAAACGCTTCCATTCAGGCCCCGTAGGATATATGTATCAGGCTAGTGTTCAATTCTGAATAGGTCATGCCCAAAACTTTTAGGGGCGGGTTAGGGGTGTGACAGCAATAGAATGCATGATGTTTAAAGAACGCAATAAACAAACATAGCGGCGCTTTAGAAGGCACCTCACGGGGTGAGTGGCGATAAACCGCTCTACTCTGACGGGGACCCCCCCTTTTGTTCTTCGAACACTTACCTTCAACTCACAGTATAAAGGTCCTGATATGTTGAGAAGGGGTAACCTCTGTATGTAGAAGCCACGGATGCCGCTTTTCTTTCTGACCATATTCACAAATTTCCCTACTCTCCAATGGGGTGATTGACTTGGTTGGTTCAGTATCCATAATTGAGGCGCGCACACGCTATCTCAACCTATGGGGCTTCCATACAGATTTCAAGCCGGGGATACATCCCTAGGTATTTAAACTAGACTTTAGTCTCGGAAATCCCAAACCTTTGCGTTCTAGGCAACAGCCATTTGAACTCTAGTTTCCACCGTCGCAAGTGGTCTCCTAGGAACTCATTGCAAACACGGCCAAGATGCCCCTGGTAGGGACTGGTACTCGGGAGAGAACTTCTGATCTCCATTTTGGCTTGAAGTAGACTTGATCTTGAGCTTGAGGTAGAGGCACACTCATACTTCGGAGCATTGGCAAGACCTGAAGAGTTACACATAGAATGCAATCTCGGAACTTACTGAAGTTGAAACAAACTCAGATGCTTGACATTTCCTCTTTCTTTTGCTTTGTAGTCTGGAACCTATATAGCTTAAGATAGGTCCTTGTTCTACTATTCTCATATGACCTGGGTTGAACCTTGCAATTTTATGAAAGAACGAATCCCGTTTTGCCCAAATATGGAGAATGGCACAACACTTTGAGCACAAAACAATTCATTTTGAAATTGAGAGATGAGTTTTTAACCGAGTATTGAGCCTACAACTGACCACAGCCAAAACGACTCAATGATGGAAAACAAAGGTAAAACAACCTAAACACATACAAAGACACTTGAAAGGACTCAAAACAAGAATCGAGACAAACAAAACACGCACACAACACTCAGATGTGCACAAGGAGCCTGTTTCTCCGGGTATGTTTCCCACCCTTTCCCATTTGTGATTCTCACATCACTTGGCCCTCAGGCTCTGTTTTTCTGAAAAAGCCCTTTTTTCTCACTTTTTCTCTCAGTGCACATCTCTCTATTCTTCAATCTCTCATTTTTTTTTATCCCTCCCCTTGGTGGTTGATGGATAAGCAGGAAGTTGTGGGTTCTTGCCCCTGGTATTCTACCAGATTCTCATTCTTGTTCACAATAGTGAGTTTCTCCCACAGAGGGTTTGCAATGTGACCAGACGCGCAGCAGATCTGCAACTGACATCGGTTGATGATGCTCTGCTGGGGAGTTTGGACATGATCAGATCTGTCCGGATGAGGGAGTGGAATACCTTGCTCCATTCCAGTTCGTGCTTCGCACTTGGCTTGATACCTCGCTGCTAGAGGATATGAGAGCTTTCAGCCCTTTTCTGTTAGCTTCCATCAGATGTGCACAAGGAGCCTGTTTCTCCGGGTATGTTTCCCACCCTTTCCCATTTGTGATTCTCACATCACTTGGCCCTCAGGCTCTGTTTTTCTGAAAAAGCCCTTTTTTCTCACTTTTTCTCTCAGCGCACATCTCTCTATTCTTCAATCTCTCATTTTTTTTATCCCTCCCCTTGGTGGTTGATGGATAAGCAGGAAGTTGTGGGTTCTTGCCCCTGGTATTCTACCAGATTCTCATTCTTGTTCACAATAGTGAGTTTCTCCCACAGAGGGTTTGCAATGTGACCAGACGCGCAGCAGATCTGCAACTGACATCGGTTGATGATGCTCTGCTGGGGAGTTTGGACATGATCAGATCTGTCCGGATGAGGGAGTGGAATACCTTGCTCCATTCCAGTTCGTGCTTCGCACTTGGCTTGATACCTCGCTGCTAGAGCATATGAGAGCTTTCAGTCCTTTTCTGTTAGCTTCCGTTATGCCCTTCTTGGCGAATAGGGTGCCCTTTCCGGCAAGTATGGTGCCTTTCTGGCAATTGCATTGACAACAGGGGAAAGATAGGAAGCCTGACTCAACTGTGCCCCTAGTTCATTATTTTGACCAATTTTTTGTTTTGGTTTTCTACTAAAACAATTTTGACCAACATGAGAGTTAGATTAACATGCTTATTCGATTTTCCGATTTAAAATCATGCAAGTCAGGCTATGAGCACTGAAAATTTTCCTTTTTGGGTCCAAGACATGGTCCAGTTTTTGGAAAAATGGAATAATTTTCGAGAAAATTAGTCAAATTCATTAAAATTCTAAAAAACTATTTTTGCAAATGGCCACTGCTCGACCAACGCGGAACTTAATCTTGAGGTGCACAACCTCAGATTCAAAACAATGGAAAATTGCCCCTTGCCCGAACGGCACTGCCCGGCAACGGAAAGTTGCCCCTTGTTTGAATAGCACCGCAGCACATTGTAACCAGTTTTCAAGGTGACGATCACAACCAAACTCTCGGATACAGAGAAGACAATGATGATCAAAACCATTACATGGACACAGTCGATTTGGAAGTGTTTGTGGCTGGACTTCAAAATGAAGCTGCCTACGTATCCCAAACATGGGAATCAAGCCTTACGTAGTTCCGGTGTTAAGGTACACTCGGGTATTTAACCTCTCCTTTTGCGTTCTAACTTTTGCCAAGGCCGCCCTTTCTGGGTTTTCAACCTTGCGAGCTATGTTCTTCTTTTCTTTTCATTGTTTTCTTTTCTTTTCTTTTTTTTATTTCTTTTCTTCTTTTCTTTTCTTCATTCTTTGCATTTATTCTCTTTTTTTTTTAGTTCTTTTTCTTCTTTTTCTTGCTCTAACTTTTGCCTGGGTCGCCCTTCCGGGTTTTCGGCCCAGCGAGCCTCTCAAGGGTAAAAGTTGTAACATGCCCATGTTGAATGGTTTGAGATCTCGAAGCCATTTGAATCCAGGAAAATGGCTGTTGTTCGCTAATGATGTAGGAGTCCATCCAATGGGGGCTGAATTTGCCCCTAATGTTGTGGATAGGAACTCAATTGTCCTTCAGCAATACTTTCTCCTTTCCTCCCTTTTGGGATTTGGCATTCTTGCCGATCTTCGTTAGCTTGAGAAATGTCCCAATTTTTGGCTTTTCGAGCACATCAGACATTTTTGCCCCTAGTTCGAGGGGCTTCTGATCTAGCTTCGCAAGCTTCCTTTGATAACATCTGATCTACTCGATCTGACTTCCTGACCCATAGTTCGGGGATTGCTTCAAATCTAGCCACACAGGCCTCACATTGTGGTTGACCGTTGAACATTCTGAATCCAAGTTCAAGGTTTGAAAGCAAAGGGGTTGAGTCTCGAGGCTGAGAGTGATCCTAAGCTGCACAATCTGAAGAGCAATTCCACACAGGTCTTCACAGGACCGCGCAAGACATTTTTTGAAATCTTTTAAGAAAATGACAAATCGCTCGCGCTGAAGACAGTGTAGAACCAATCTGGATCAAGCCAGGATCCTTCTCAGTTCTCAGTACTCACGTTAACAAACATGATCTCATTCATTAATGGGCTTAGCATGCCTCTCTTTCTCTCAATTGATCAAATTTTTACAAATCCCGAGGAATTCCTTCCTTTTCATTTTCATCACAGTGTTCAAAAAGTTTTGAAAAGCTTAGGTCAATGCAATGATTTTAAGGCACAGAAGAGCAGGTGGAATGCACTGTCGTTTCATTCAAGACTTCTGGCATAACTGGCTCTAAGCACAAAAGCGTGAAAATCACTGCTGTTTCATTCAGATCTTCGGGTGTAACTGGCTCCATGGCAGAAACAGACTAAAAAAAAATGAAAAGACAAACACAAAATAAAATAGTGATGTCCGAGCTAACACCCCCGGAATCACCCGACTCCTATGCAACAGGACTGACTCGATATAACAAGACAGACTCGACTAACTTAGCACAAAAAAGAATAACTCAAAGCAAAACAACAGAACCGACTCAATACCCAAATCAGAAAGTACAATAAAAACCATTTGCACATTGCTCAAAATTGTGCTTGCCACGCGGAGGTCTCGGCCACGCGCCTTACCTCAAGATCTCTCAACTTGTCTGTTTTGTGCTTGGTTGTGGACTAAACACTTGTGTTTTTGCTTCTAAGGGAAGAAGGTGGCTTGTTTTCCATACCCTCAACCCACCGGCATAGGCTTGAGGCCATCGGCCCTGTTTTCTTTCCATCGGCCAAAAGTATTGGCCGATCGGCACTTTATTTGGTCGGCCAGCACTTTTGTTGGTCGATCGGCCATTTTTGGTGGCCGAACCCTGTTCATCTGCTTTATGCAGATATTTTGCGCCAGCTGGTGCAGCTGGCATCCACAATTCCCCCCCTCCATACACGTGTATGGAAGGATTTGAGCCTTGCTTAGCTTCTCCAAGAAGCTTTGCAAAATTAGATTTCTATAAGAGAAGAGCCTCCTCTCCCTTTCTAGGGGTTCTAGAAATCTAATATACAAGTTAGATGTATCTCTCTCTATATCTCCCTCTCTCTAGATTTGTGTGTGTGTTTGAACTCAAAAGTGTGTTTTGTTCTTACTATTGCACACAAACACCTGGCACTACACTATCCTTGGTTATTGAGGCACTAGAAGGTTGATTTGAGAGTTTTTGGGTTGTTTTTGATCCAAGAAGATTGCTGGAGTTGTGTTCTTGAAGTTGTTCTTCAAGGGTGAGTCAACTTGCTTTTAATACCCCATTTTGGGTTAAGCTTTTACACGTACTTCTATATTGTTTTAAGCTTGACTCTAAACTACAAAAAGTTATGATTTTGTATGCTTTTTATGGTTGCTTAAGGTCACTTTTTGGTTGGGGGTTGTCTACCCCCTCGTAGGCCATGTTTGGCCTTGTTTTGTGCCTTTACTTTTGAGCTTTGGGATCATCTTATTTTGACCTTCCCATCACTGAAATCCAGAGGATTTTCAGTGGTGGAGAAGTGGTTTTGGAGTCTTGTATAGGAGGGGGACACCCCTCTCACCCCTCTCTCCTTATGTCTCATATGCTTGTGTTAATGGCTCATAATGTTAGCATGTTTACTTAGCATGTCTTGGTTCTATTTTAGTACATTTTAGTGGCTTTTAGGACCTGTCTTAAGTCTATTCCATGTTGGTTTGATGGCATCTTGCATGCTTCACATACTTGTAGAGTAATCTTGCATGTTGGCATAACATGCATCTTGTGTTTGGACCACTATTCTTGCATGTTTCGGCTCAACTCAAAGGAACTTTTAGTCATGTTTTACCATGTTTAAGCTCTGTTTGGTGTTGTCTTGGTCATGCATGCATTGTTTTGTATAACCTTGGTTCATTCTAGCTTGTAATCCTTATGCCTTGATTTCATTAGCATGTGTTACTTGAAGTATTTTCTTGATTTGGCATCATGTGAAATGTGATTTCAGTCCATGTTTCATGGTCACACACTTGCATTTATCATCTATTCCATGCATTGGATAGTTTGTGTTTCATGCCTTAAGAATAGGTCATTGTGCATGCCATCATACTTGGGCCTTTGGGATGCCATCTAAGTGGGTTTTTGGGCTCATTTTAACATGCCATAACTCTGATTTCAATGGTCTAAGCCATGCCATGCTTGGTCGTAATAGGTGTAGTGCAATTGACCCTTTTGGCCTTGTATGCGTCTTGTTTTGTGCTCACCTTTCTAGCATATTTTGACCTCATCCCATGCATGTTCTAGCCTTGTTTTGGCTTGCCTTGGGACTATTTTGGGTCACCTTGGTCCTTTGGGGCTTGGTTGATATGGCCATGGTTCGTGTACCTTGGCTAGCTTTGAACTTGAAGTCTATTAGCATGCCTTGCTTGTGTTATGTGTTTGATTCGGCATCACTCTTACCATAATTTTAGAGCTTATGGTGTCACCATACTAACATGATTGTCACCCCTCGCTCATGTTTGGGTGTTGTGACCTTATGTCTTAACTCTTGGACCATTGCATGTGCATGCTCATTGTGCATTTCATTCTATCACTTCATCATTTTGGCCATTGTTTTTGGTGTGGCTGAGGCCTATCCATTTTCAGTGTAAGTCCATGGATCATGTGGTTTGTGTGTCGTTGCATGCTTATCGCATTGCATGCTTGTCCATCTTTGCATGCCATGCATGTTTGTATGTTTAGGTTGCATTTTGCATGCTTGCTAGTTTGCATTTTGTCACATGCTTGATTAGGTTGCATTGCATTTGGCATGTTTGTTACCTTAGCCTTGTGTGCATGCTTGGGTCCTTTTGCTTTTGGCATGCTTAGTTTGCATAGCATTGCATTTCCATGTTGCATTGTATTTGGCATACTTGCTTGCATTACTTTATGTTTGGTTAGTGTGCCAAACCAAACACGAGGAGCGAGGAACGTTCGTACTTGAAGTGACGAAACGTGCTTCAATCCTTAGTCGATGCTCTTGATCCAACATGATAGAGTGTGAGGCCTTCATGTGTTTTGTGCATTCATTCCATATTGATTTGCACATTTGGCTCCTTTGGCCATCATGCATTGAAATGCGTGATTGATGGCCCGAGGGTCGAGAACCATACTTCCTTGAGTTCATGACATGATAGGAAGTGTGGTTGTGCACACATTGCTTTGAAAATGCATTGCCATGCTCTGTTTGTCCTCTGCTGCAGCAAAATAGCATTTTGCAGGAAGAGATGGCCGGCCGGCCATCTTCAGTGCCGGTTGGCTACAAATTTATGGCCGACAGCCCCAATATTGGTCGATTACCAATTCCACATGGCCGGTGTTTCCATACCTTGGCCGGTGACATCCCACAGTGCTCAAGGAGTGATTCAAAAGCATCATTGAGACTTGCACAGTTTTCAGAGGTGCAGAGCAGTGTAAACAGAGGGAGCATGAGAATGGTGATAGATTTCCGAGTGGAGCCGAGCATGCATGCATTTGTCCCTCTTTGCAAGGCCTCTTTACCACTTTAGTAGCTTAATTAATCTGTTTAATCAGTTAAGTGTTATGTAATAATTAATTAGCTAATTAGTTAGTTCATTAGTCAATTTGTATTATTCTTTTGAACCCTCCGTCGAGAGGGCGAATTTTGTAATAAGTGTGCATGAGTGTGTGAATGTCTTCCAACCCCACGTCTTTCTCCCTTTTACTTACCTCATTTCAGTGGTTAGTTTTAGGCCATGTTTCAATTAGCATTCCTATGCTCGCATGTTTGCATCATTCATCTGTATTGCATGCACCGGGTTCGGTGCATCATACTAACTGCATAGTATTTCAATTCCAACTTGAATACATGTATCAAGTTGTCGCATTTCACATGCCATTCTTAGATTAGCCGAGCCTATTTCTAGTTGCATTTTGCATGCGTTGCATTAGCCATCTTAACATAGCTAGGATCATGCATTAATTACTAACTAGCTATTGTTTTGGCTCGGAGTACTAGGTAAGTGTTTATGCTTTGGCATCTTGCATGATTGTTAGTGTTGCCATGATAGCATGCTTGCCATGAGGCTAATTGCTTATGTGATATCACTGCCTGAATGCCTGTGGGTGAAGGTTAGATTACTTGAATTGGAACAATTCATCGAAATGCGAGTTTTATGCCCACTTGAGAGTGGCAAAATCATGTTTTCTTAAGCCCACTTAAGGGTGGCAAATCCACGTCTTAGCCTACTTGCGAGTAGCACCTTCAAACCATTTTTCAACAAACAAACATGAGATGATTTGTTCTAACTCAGGAGATCTAGTCTATACTTATGTGTTGTGCGCATCACATAGTAAATTCTAGCTAATTAATCGGAATAAGAACGCATGTGTTTTCAAAAACAAGTTATCATGTTTAGTGGTGGCCCATCTTTGATCGGGCGAGCGGAGGTGCTCATAGATGACCTTCCCCAATCGTACCCAAGTTTCCGAGCTGAGGCAACTTTGGTGATGACGGGCACGTGGCCTTAGGCAACGAGTCAGGGTTTCCTAAATTCTCCCAAAACAAAACATTTAGGTGGCGACTCTATATCTGGCAAAGTGGTCCATGTTTGGCACTTCTTTCTCAAAAATCAGTTTTCCAAAACGATTTTTCGGATTTGGACTCTTTGGTGATTTATTGGTCTCGCATTGCACTTTGCGGGATTAGATTCAAAACCGTGGCATTTGAGTCCGAACTGTAGCATGAGACCCAAGGGCGCGTCTACAGTTTCTGGCGACTCTGCTGGGGATTTAGAGAACTTGACTCAAACTCATGATATCTTGTTTTGATTACGCTTATGTGTCTCTTTGCATTGCATTTGCATTGGTGCACCAAGGACACCGTGTTTGCCGTATGCTATTCCTAAACGGTTTGCCGGAGGCCCACTTTGAGAAGCATGCCATAAGGCTGACCGATTGCAAGCTCTTCCACGACGGGAACACACACCCCAGTTTTTACCGGGGCACCCTTTTTGACCATTCGACTTAGTGCATATCGGAATCCATAGTGACTATTCCAAACTAGGACAGGTTGCTTACCCGATTGTAGGTTATTTGAAACTGTTGTGTGTGTAGTGAAACCCTAGCTCCTGACAATAGGACAAGGAAACCCTAACCCAACATGGGGGTGTTTTGGCCCTTACTTGCTTGTTATGTGCTTTTTCAGTTGGCCTCTACAGGTATGCACGTATCAGTCTGCAAGTTTGGGTTTCAGGCCTGCGGCCATCAGCATCAGTGTTTTGGGAATCAATTTTACCTGCGGGTATCAAATTCAGATTTGGGGGCAGTAATTTGGGAACAGTGATCAGTGGTTGAGGACAGTCCATTCAGTTTATATTTGCCAACTGTGTGTTGTCTTTATTTAAGCTGTTTTGCTGTCCATTTTTCTGTTCATTATTTCCTTATTATGCTTTATTTATCTTTTTGCAAGGTAGTTTAGCACCATTGATTCCGACCAGCTAGATATCCCCCAAGCACTCTGGGTTAGAGGTCGTAGGCTTAATCGATCTAGGGATCTGATAAACGGACAAGCAGTGTTGCTTTCTTTACCCCCGGTTACCAGACGGAGGTCAAGGGGATGCATTGTATCGGTGCAGCGGTCGCCAGATCAGTGGTTTACCCCACCAGTGGACAGTCAAGTTGAGGTCTTAGTTTCTACTGTAGTGATAGATATACTAGTTATTCAGCTAGATCAACATAACATGGCAGAAATGGAGGAGATGATGCGTCAGCTCCAGGAAAGTATGAGAACTATGCAGCAGGACGCTACCCATCAAGCAGAATTTTCCAAATAACAGGTCGAGGTCATGACCTAACAGGCAGAGTTAATTGCCAGGTTACAGCAGCAAACCGGAGCATCTACTTCACACCAAGTTCCTTCCTCACCAGGAGTTTCAATACTCGGGGAGACAGCACCCGTCTAGGATGATACGGACGTTCCAATCCGGCCGGCTCCGCCCCCAATCCTACCCCAACTATCTAAAACACCTATCAACCTACCGGATTCCCCCTTTTGAGTTCGAGGTGGACCCCACGGCATTAAAAGTGAGCAATCTTGAAAAGATGTTCAAGAAATCTCAAGGTATGAAGTCCATTCCCGATATTAAGGATGGGTACTCCGACTCGGCCGTGACGCTGCCAGATCGGTTTAAAATGTCACACATCGACCGCTTTGACGGGTCTAGGAATCCTACGGTGCATTTACGATTATTTTCGAATATACTGAGGCCGATAGGCCTCTCCAGATTGCAGAAGCTTTCTTTGTTTGCCCGGACCTTGTCAGGTGTAGCGGCCATCTGGTATGCAAAACTAGAAGATTCCGTCAAGAGAAACTGGAAGGAGATGACCAAGGCCTTCATAGCTCAATACTCCTACAATACACAGATCGAGGTCACAACTCGTGACCTTGAGACAACTAGGCAAGAGTCGAAGGAGAGTTTCTCCGATTTTGTGACCCGGTGGAGGGCCAAGGCCTCGATGATGACCATCAGGCCTGTTGACAAAGATTAGATTTGGATAGTTGTGCGTAACCTCCAACCCAAGCTTATGCAGAAGATGATCGTTCTCCCCCTCCCTATCTTTGCAGATTTACATGAGATAGGGGTGCAGATCGAAGACGCTATGAAGCAGGGCCTCATTGATAATGAGAGAGAACAGCCTAAGAGGACATTCAATCGTAGTACGAATGCAGGCACAAGCAGTGCTGCAGCTGCCAAAGCTTTAGATACAGGAATGGTCACCACCACCACCCCAAGAACCCTTGTAGCTACCCCATTCACCGGTGCGTTCGGAAGTAGCTCGCAAACAACCAGGAACCCACCCCGAGGCTAGAGAGTCTTCACCCCGCTATACATGTCTTTGTCCAAGGCTATGGAGGTTTTGATCAGAAAAGCGCACTTGAAGCCCCTAGAGCCGCGACCATTGCCAAAAAACCTTCCCCTCTCCCATAACCCAACGAAGTACTACGCGTTTCACTAACAGCATGGTCATGACACCGACTACTGCTTTAGATTGCATCACGGTCCTCGTTGACAATAGGGTGATCATGCCTCCGAAGAAACCGAATGTCACAACCAACCCTCTCCCACCATATGAACAAGCTCCACCTCCCAAACACATCAATCTAATCCAAACTGGGGTTGTGTCATACGACCCTAGCATATATATCACCCCTTCCTACCTACCTAAGCCGGAGGTGTTCATTCCTGAAAGCACTGACTTGTGCATGTTGGACATCTCCCAAATCCAACCTGAAATGGTAGTGGTGGCTATCGAAGATGGAATTGGATCGACTACGGGGGCAGATGAGATTGATGATACAAAGCCTGAGAGGTCTACAAGCTTCATGTATAACCCGAGCAGTTACATTACATCAGTAGGCCAGGCTAGGCCGAATGTGGAATTGCCAGTGGGGGTAGGGATTTGTGTAGTCCGGGAGGATTAGATGACCTAGCAGATCTGGAGGAGGACATCGCGAACCTTCAATTCGTCAACGAACAAGACTCAGGAAACGTGACTGTCAACTGGTTTGATTTAGATGCGTCAGCAGAGTCTACTAGGTGGCTTGACGACCAACCAGATGTTGTTGAACAACCTCAACTAGAACAGGGTCCGTCAGGGACGGGGACATCAACTGTGGACGGAAGGGCCGAAGAACAGAATACATCATCGGAGAGCATCGGTGTTAAGAATTTTGCTCGGGATCCGGGCAATTTGAATATAGGAGATGTTGAACAGCAAGCTGTGCTGAAGCAGTCTGAACGGGAAAGGATCGAGGGTTCTAAGAGGGCCAGAATGGCCAAAGCCCCTACAGGGATAGAACGTGCTATGTGCACAGGAGCAGAGCGTGTTACGGGCACCGGAACAAAAGGTGCTGTGGGCACAGGAAGAGTTGTGACGGAGCCGGACAGGTGTCTGTCGACTGCCGATGGTATGTGGTGGGAAGATGACGACCTATGTCTTGCCCACACAGATGAGGATTGGGGGAGTAACCAGCCAGATGATAGTACATTGGCGAAGTTGATCACATGACTAGAAGTGGGCGGTTTTTCAAACCCCCACACCTAGATCAACCAGAGGCGTTCGGAAAGGACAATGAGGCAAAAAAGCATAAAGAAAAGCTACTCGAAGAAGAGGCTGTGTTGAAACAGCTTAAGAACATACAGGCAGACATCTCCATCTGGGGACTGCTTATGGCTTCACGAGTCCATAGACAAGCTGTCCTATTTGTAATGGACAAAGCCAAACTCTCAATAGATACCACGCCTAAGCAGCTGGTAGGATTGGTTTTTTCGGGAGGAGCTTCCCCGACGTTGACCTTTTCTGACAAGGAACTGCCGCCTGAGGGCGCAAACCATAACAAACCGCTCTACATCTCTGTGGAGTGTAGAGACGAGTGGGTACTGGTAGTTCTTGTCGACACAGGATCCACCATTAACGTGTGCCCGTCGAGGACAGCATATGCAATCGGGTTGAAGCCCGCGGACTTTGTTCCAACTGCCCAAGTAATACGGGCGTATGACAATACTAGCAGAGAAGTGATGGGGACCATGAAGATTCACACTCAGGTCGGTCCAGGACAGTAGGAGATTGACTTTCATGTCTTGGACGTTCCCGCGACCTTTAATTTACTCCTAGGGTGACCGTAGCTGCACCAGGTGAAGGCAGTCCCTTCTACCCTGCATCAGATGTTGAAATACCCCCACGGGAAGGGGGTGGCTATTGTTTTCAGGAATTCGTCAATCCATCCGCCGCCAGAAGTGTCTACACCAGTTTTGGAAATCGAGCATGGCACGGAGGATGTATTCCTATCGGGATTTACCCTAGCCGAGGCCCAGGTCATATAGAACATTTTGGCTGTTGATGAGGGGTTGTATGTTAGTGCACAGTCGGTGTACCTCATGAACAAGCTTTAACATATCCCTGGGATGGGACTATGAAAAAGTGGCCGGAAGGGCATTGTAGTGTCGGCCGAAGTGCCGCATAACCCGCATACCTTTGGCTTGGGTTATCTACTCACCAAAGAGGACTGGGTAAGAAAGGGCAAAGAAATAACTGGGAGAGCCAAAGCCAAGTAGACCGGGAGGCATTTTGATTTGATGTATCGACCTATCCAGGGCACCCTGAACGGACGCTTCATCTGGGAGGGGGAAGACTTTCCATTCTGCGGCTTCCCAGGGCCATGGTTGAATGCAGAAAGGAGATGCTTGCCGGGATTTGAGATCTTCTTCGACTTACAGTTGTCCGGGGATGATGTTGCCGAGAAGCAGACAGACTCATCAGCTGAGGTTGATCAGCGTAAGGAAGTGGATTCCGAGAGCACCGAGATTGAAATGGGGGTAGCACTGGCTAGTCTACTTTCAGATCCTTCGATCGTACATGAGTGCTTGGGGGATGATCTCTCAGTGTCCATGATCGGGAACGAAGTGGCTGCGAACCCATCTAGAAACATTTTGGATGCATCCATCGCACCCTCTCTCGTCTGGTAGTACGAGGAGGATTCTTATCAAGCAGCACCGGGTCAGGTAATGAGCCGGAATCTGATTCCACCGAGTCTATAGAGTCGGAATCAGGTTCCAGCTCGTCTGAGTCTGAGTCCGATATTCCAGGGGATGACAACCCGGATGCCACAGTCCTGTCTAGGTCGTCTTTCTCTTTTTCCTGAGTCAGTTGTAACAGAGGAATCAGACGACTTGGAAGTGATTAATGAGAATGAAGTGGCTGTAGCTTTTGAGTATTTTTCTGTGCCTTTGATTTATTGCATTAATTCAGACTTTCGAAACTTCGATGAAAACGACGAGGAAGAAATTCCTCCAGTTTTGAAATATTTGCTAGAACAAGAGCAGGAGAGGTTTGTAAAACTGCTCGTTGATGAAATCATCCAAATTAATGTTGGTACTGATAAGGACCCGCGGCTGGTCCAGATCGGGTCCACGTTGTCTTCGGAGGAGCGCGAGTGCTTAGTCGCTTTATTAAAAGATTTCAAAGATGTTTTCATGTGGTCCTACGAAGACATGCTTGGAATCCATCTTGAGATTGTATAGCACCGGATCCCTCTTAACCCAGAGGCCCGACCTGTTAAGCAGAAGCTCAGAAGGATCTGCCCGGACTAGCTATCAAGATCAAAGAAGAGGTCACCAAGAAAATTGACGCAGGGTTCCTGCAGGTATCTGAATACCCAACTTGGTTGGCCAACATCATTCCAGTGCCGAACAAGGATGGCAGAATCCGAGTATGTGTGGATTTCAGAGATTTGAACAAAGCCAGTTCGAAGGACGACTTTCCTCTGTCGTATATCGATGAGTTAGTGGATTTCACAGCGGGGCATGCAATGCTCTCATTTATGGATGGCTTTTTAGGCTACAACCAGATTGTAATGGCACCCGAAGACCGGGAGAAGTCTGTTTTTACCACCCCGTGGGGGACCTATTGTTATAGGGTGATGCCGTTTGGGCTGAAGAATGCTGGGGCTACATATCAACGGGCTGCAACCACAATATTGCACTACATGATCCACAAAGAGGTTGAGGTGTACGTGGATGACATGATTGTCAAGTCCAAAGAAAGAGAGGGCCATTACACCGCCTCGCAAAAGTTCTTCCAAAGGATCAAGGAATTTCGGTTGCGGCTGAATCCTCAGAAGTGTACGTTTGGTGTTACAGCAGGGAAAATGCTGGGATTCTTGATTACACAGAGAGGTATCGAAGTTGACCCTTCCAAAATCAAGGTCATCTTAGAAATGCCACCACCGAGGACTAAAAAAAAGGTGCAAGGCTTTCTGGGTAAAGTGCAATTCATAAGACGATTTATTGCAAAATTAACCTTGACTTGTGAACCACTCTTTGGTCTCCTAAAGAAAGGAAAGAAATTCCAATGGGACGGCCGATGCCAAGCTGCTTTTGAATAGATCAAGCAATACTTACAGAATCCACCCGTGTTGTCACCGCCTGAGCTGGGAAAATCGTTGATTTTATACCTTTCAGTAACTGAAACTACAATGGGTTGTATGCTTGCACAGGAGTCTGAGGACAAGGTGGAGAGAGCTATCTACTACCTGAGCAAGAAGATGCTGGATTATGAGACCCATTACACTCCGCTGGAAAAAGCTTGCTTAGCCTTGGTATAGGCTACCAGGAAGCTGCGACACTACCTGTTAGCTCACTCTGTAATGTTGGTTTCAAGATTAGATCCCATCAAATATCTCTTCGAGAAACCGGCACTTACGGGTAGGCTAGCTCGTTGGTTGCTTCTGCTTTTTGAATTTTATCTGAAATATGTGACGCGTAAGTTAGTAAAGGGGAGAGCAGTAGCGGAGTTCCTAGCTGATCACCCAGTTGAAGGTGATGAAGCAGTTGAGTACCTATTCCCAGACGAGGCCATTCTGCATGTTGAAGAAGAGTTTTGGACGGTGTACTTTGACGGAGCGTCAAACCAGTACGGTATGGGATAGGGGTGTTGCTGATAGCGCCCGACAATTCCCGTATACCTCTAGCATTCAAACTCTGGTTCAAAGTCTCGAACAATGAGGCAGAGTATGAGGCGTGTATTGCTGGACTAAAAGTAACTCTGGAACTAGGGGCAAAACGGTTGGACATCATCGGGGACTCGAACCTTGTTGTATCTCAAGCAAAAGGAGATTGGAAAGTCAAAGAAGAAAAGATGAGAATATACCATCAGACCTTGGACTTGCTGATTCCTCGGTTTGAGAAGCTAAACTTCGCTCATCTACTAAGAGAGAACAACAGGTTCGCAGATTCACTAGCAACTCTATCTTCTATGATAGACATCCCTTTTGGAGTTCGGATGCGTCCGATCATCAGCGAACAGAAATTTGCGCCGGCTTATGAACTGATTACTGCAATAGATGAGGTTCAAGATGAGAACCCCTGGTATTACGATGTCTGGAACTTCTTGGAAAAAGAGGCGTATCCACTAGGGGCAAATGCCAAGGACAAAAGGGCAATTAGAAGAATAGCTGCCCAGTTCATCGTCTGCGGAGGAAAACTGTACAAGAAAGGTCATCTCGGGATGCATAAGTTGTGTGTTGATGCTGGAGAATCAAAGCGCCTGATGGAGGCCATCCATGGAGGAGAGTACGGAGCGCACATGAACGGGGTGATGCTAGCCTGGAAAATTCTCAAACAAGGTTACTACTGGTCCACCATGGAGGAGGATTGTATTGGCGTTGTCCGGCGATGCCACACATGTCAGATCCATACGAACCGCATGAACATTCCGCCGTCGAAGCTGTACAACATGACTTCGCCATGGCCTTTTTTAGTTTGGGGGATTGATGTGATCGGGGCTGTCACTCCAAAAGGGTCCAATGGGCATGAGTTCATTCTGGTCACGATAGGCTATTTTACAAAGTGGGTTGAGGCCCAATCTTATACGATGTTGAAGGCGTTGCACGTTGCTAAGTTCATCAGGAACAACATCATCTGTCGCTACGAGGTCCCAAATGAGATTATTTCAGATAATGGTTCCCACTTCAAGAAGGAAGTGATTGACTTGTTGGAGAAATACAACGTGGCTTTTCACAAGTCATCTACATATTGGCCGTAAATCAACGGAGCAGTTGAGGTCGCTAACAAGAATATCAAGTGTATTCTACAGAAGATGGTGGAAACCTACCGGGACTGGCCAGATAAGCTGACGTTTGCTCTATGGGGCTACCGGACTTCAATTCAAACTTTTACTGGGGCGACCCCATATTCCTTGGTCTATGGGATGGAGGCCGTTCTACCTATCGAAATTGAGGTTCCGTCGTTGCAAGTACTGGTTGAATGTCAGATAGCTGAGGCAGATTGGCAGCAGAGCAGATTCGAAGAACTCATGCTCTTTGATGAAAGAAGACTGAAAACACTGTACCATGTTCAAGGTTATCAACGACGAATTGCCAGGACTTTCAACAAGAAAGTTAAGTCCAGGAATTTGAAAGAAGGAGATTTGGAGCTCAAAGACAACCGAGCTCCCATCCACGACCCTAGGGGCAAGTTCAGACCTAATTGGGCTGGTCCTTACATCATCAAGTCTATCTGGTCAGGCGGAGCTGTCTTTCTGATGGACCTAGATGGCCTAGAGTTCTCCCAACCGATCAACATAGACAAGTTGAAGAAATATTTTCCCTGAGCGGCTCGCTAAGCTGAAAATCCGAAAGGGCGACCTAGGCAAAAGTTAGAGCACAGAAAATTTGAAATTATAAAAACTGAGCTTGCAAGGTTGAAAACCCGTAAAGGGCGGCCTTGGCAAAAGTTAGAGCGTAAAAGGTGAGGGTTAATACACGAGTGAACCTGAGCCAAGCTACATAAGGCTTGATTCCCATCTTTGGGATATGTAGGCAACTTCATCTTGAAGTCCAGCCATAAACACTTCCCCGATCAACTTTGTCTATGTGATAGCCTTGGTCATCTTTGTCTATTCAGCATTCAAGAGCTCGGTCGTGATCTCCGGTGCAGTGCTAATCAGACTAGGGGCAACTTTCCAGTTGCTGGGATCCAGGGTTGTGCATCTTAATGACAGATCTCAAGCGTGTCCAGTTCTGATCCATATCGAAAATGGTTTTGAAAAGTTTTAATAAAAGTTGATTTTGCTCAAATTAATCTTTTTACAACTTAGACCATTTTTGGACCGAACGAAAAATTTTCAGTACCACAACTTTCAATTTCATTGATTTCAACACAGAGTTCTCTTGCTCTTGAATACAAAATTGAAGTTGCTTTTCATTACATTCATAAAGAAAACTTGAAAGTTCTGATTAAAGTAAATAAATTCGAGGCATAATCAGGTGTTCTTGTGTCCTCCCCCAGAGCTGGTCGAAGCTTCTGATGCTAAGCTGGGCCCGATCTGTGCCTCTTCATTGAGCCAATCTAAGCACTCATCAGAGAGGGTGTAGTTGAAAGTGGAAGTGGGGGCCAGAAGCTCTCTCGTCCTCCATGCTGCGACATACCGAGCTAGCTACGCAACTCGGACCAGAAATGTAGCAGGGTACTCTATCCCCTCCTCCGGGCAAATCTTATCATGTCCGAACTGGCGTCGAAATCATAACAGAAAATAGAAGACACGGTGTGTCATGCCAATCAACTAAATCCTGGGCTAACGGGTCATGCTGTAACTCATTGCCGACAGGTTAAGCCAAGGGCAGTGCCAAACAATGTGATCCGCGGACAAATTGCACATCCAGCTGTACCACCATCCTTCATCTGAAGCATCGACTAGATGTTGTCGGGAGAAATAGCTGCGAGCTGAATATGCCGGACATGAGTCCACAACTCTCAAGGGTAAATCTTATCATGTCCGAACTGGCGTCGAAATCAGAACAGAAAATAGAAGACACAGTGTGTCATGCCAATCAACTAAATCCCGGGCTAACGGGTCATGCTGTAACTCATTGCCGACAGGTTAAGCCAAGGGCAGTGCCAAACAATGTGATCCGCGGACAAATTGCACATCCAGCTGTACCACCATCTTTCATCTGAAGCATCGACTAGAGGTTGTCGAGAGAAATAGCTGCGAGCTGAATATGCTGGACATGAGTCCACAACTCTCAACTTGTCCATCAACCATACCTAGGGAGGGATGAAAAATGAGAGAATAAAGAATAGAGAGATGTACGTTGAGAGAAAAAGTGAGTAGAAGGTTTTGAGAGAAAAATCGAGCATGAGGGTCGAGTGATGTGAGATACATATGTGAGATGGGGTGGGAAACATTACCTGCAATAGTAGTGGGCTCCCCGCAAACCTAGCCGTCTCTCGGCGGTGAAAAGCGTTTAGGCCCATCAACGTCTCGGCCAATGTCATGGCGATGCAGCTTTTGCCCTCTTTCAAGCCCTCGGCGACATCGATCAAACGAGTGCTAAACCCACCAAAGCCCGGGGCTAGTAGGAAATGAGATAGCATGCATAAGCAGAGCGCATGTCGTCGATAACCCTGCCAATGATGGTCGCCGCGGTCACCAGCATCAGAAAACCGACAAACCAAGCTCGGAATGTCTAACTCTCCATCATGAATCAATGACCGAGCGTCATGCACAGTAAGGCCGTACATCCATCCTAAGGCTGGGACGTGGCCGAACCGGAATTAAGGCAAGATTTTCTCGTCGCGCTCGGATTCCATTAAAGCTTGGAAATCCTCAAAAGTGGGACATATCTCTTATCCGCCAAAGCTAAAGACGTGTGTCACCAGATTCCAAAACCTTGCCGCGGCATGAAGGAACGAAAAACGCAGCGGGGTGCGACTCAGAGTGAATAGTGCATTTATGCCGAAACACCAGAAATTCAGCCTTTCCGAGCCATCCAAGTTGGCAATCCAAGTTGTGAGATTTTGGGCAAGAAACTCTTCCATTTGGTGCAAATCCGCATTGAAATAAGGAAAACTACGAAGCTGGGGCTTTTGTAGAAGATAAGGTGGTGAGTGGAAGACAGGTGTCAACATTCTGGAGGTCCTTGCCATTTTTGGCCGGTCAACCAAAAATAGTGCCGACCGACCATCTATTTTGGCCGATCGGCTAAAAATGTTGGCCGATGGCCATTTATTATGGCCGATGATATCTCTCTTTGGCCAATGGCCTCTCTTTTTGTTCGCTAAGCTGAATAAATGTTAAACATGCTGAGAACTTGTGACTGGTTCCACTTCCAATGCCTTTTGGTGATGATTTTGCGAAGTTGCGCCTGTTACTGCAATTTGTTTATCGAGTTGTTGTACATTTGCTTATCGAGATGTATTTTACATTCTTTAAGTCTTTGCTTTGCTTATCGAGTTCTTTGTTTTTGCCGTTAGTCGATGCACTACCTGATTATTACGATGCAAGTGCTTAATTTTCAAATAAAAGTTCAAATCTCATTTACATTGTTATGTAATGCGATGCGATGCATAAAACGTATAAATGTAACACCTTTTGAACAAAACAGTTATTTCATTTCATCATGTCTTTTGCAAAAAGTACATAGTTTTGAGAAAGTAAAACCTACCTGAGGCAGTACAATGTGCTCAAACTATTAGTAAAAAGAAAAATAAAGCAAAACAAAAAAAGAGAAGAAAAGCAACAAAATGTCTGAACAAAGCAAAGAAGAAGAAAAAGCAGCAGAAAGCATGGATCAATATCAGTCATCTCAAGTGCGGCGGTCGGTCCTGGTCCTCTTCCTGGACGAGGGTCCAGGGTCACCACCGCCATCTCCATAGTCAGAATCTGAGCTGTCTCCGGCCTCGCCCTAGGACGACGCCCCCTCATCGTCAGAATCATCGGGGGAAGGCTCTCTTGAACTGCTCTCAGCACGGGTGCGCCTATGTCTGCCTCGATTGTGGATAGTCATCCTCCGCCTGACTTCCCCTCCTCCTCGAGCAGGAACAGATGGTCCAGCTGGAGCACCTCCCGCAGCCGAAATTTGGAATGGGGCCTGAAAAGGACAAATGGCAAATGCATCTGTTATGCTACGCAAAACAAAGTATGAATACCGAATACAGTGTATGAGTACAGTGTATGAATGTCGTGAGCAATGCTGTGAGCAGTATGTGGGTTTTAGTGTATCAGCACCGTGAGTACTGTGTATCAGGTGCCGTGTTGATAGTGTGATGCATCAGATTATGTATGAAATCGATTGGGCAGAGTTTGAGACTGCGGTTGAAAGAACTTACCGGGATATTGTAGATGGTCAACTCCAAGGACTGGCGAGTGTACTCGACGGAAGCCTGCAAAAGTGTTGAAGTCATTAGTATTCTGCGGGATATCAAATGAATTAAAATGACTGTACAGAATGCAAAGTGTGGTAGTACATACCGAGAAGGGAATCCGATAAGCCTCCCCACCCTGGCCTCGGCATGTGATCGTCGCAGGCAGCTCTGGCCATCCAGCTCCCTACCCTCTCCAGAACCCACTCCTGCCTCGGGCCGGAGGTGCCCTCGGTGCCCCTGCTCCTGCTGCTGGTGTCGCTAGCCTATCTCGCTCAGCTCGACAAGCACCAGTCAAAGGCCGCATGATATAAGACTGAATGTACTCAGCGTAGTCACCCTCATCCCTGAAAGGCTCAGAGTCCCAGCCAATCGTGTAGTCTATCATCTCCTCTAAGGTGAAACTCTCAATGTGCCTCATGTGGGTAGGAGGAGGTGCTGGAACTGTCTGCTCTGGCACGCCCAAGGTCTGCCGCAAGAAGCGCTCCCCAAAGTACCATGCCCGACAGACTGGGCCCTCTAGTAGAACCCTGAACTGGGCAGTCTCTCGAGCACCGGCATACCACTTCCAAACTGCGTCAAGCAATGGGGCCCAAGGCTGCCAGGTGATCTGCAAACAATACACAGTTTGTTATCTACTGATATTGAGAGTACAATATAAAGCGAAGCTTAAATGAACTGTAATGTTTGACATACCTCGGCTGCGGTGATGGTGTCAAAGTAGCGGCGGAAGAACATGAAGGACTCCCATGGCCTCCGCTTGCATCTCACATCAAAGCGGTGAGAAAATGGAACACCGAGAGGGATCTCCTCATCTGGCACTGGGGCAAGCCTAGAGAAGTAGGCATTCACCCACAACTGTATAGTGTAACAGAGCAGATATGAGTATGCTTATCAGATAAAGTAGTTTACAGATAAAGTAGAGTGCAATACGTGCAGTGTATTGTGTAGTGTGTGCAGTGTACAACCAGTGTAAAGCAGAATGCGTGCGTGCAGTGTGTGTGATGTACAGATAACAAAAAAAACAGAATTAAAAAGACAGAAAAGGGAACATGTACCTCCCAGGCTCACCAATAGCCTCCAAGCAACTGTCCGCTGCGGCGGGACGATGAGCTCATATATTCGTAAAGGATGGCCTAGCCCGCTCCACCCCAATCGTAGCCTCGGATCCGCGTCACGTCCACAAGTGCACTCTGTAGGAAAAGGGCGACAGTGTTCGCCCGGTCGGCGAAAAGCGTGGTCCCCAGCAGAAACATAATGAAGCCATGAGCATACTGCTCCTCCTCCTCCCGAGTAGTAGGCGCCTGGATCCGGAAGTGATCCTCGAACCATGAGTACCTCACTAATCCTGCCCGAGCGAGTGGTGGCTAAGTGCTAAGCAAGTATAGCTGAGCGGCATCCCACTCGTCCATATCTGTGTCAAAGAGGATCGGATCACCCCCCACTCCGATGCTTGTGAGCATGGAGAAGTCAAAGGGAGTCATCGTCATCTCCCCGGTGGCAGAAAGGTGGAAGGAGTCGATGGTGTCCCACCACCTCTCCACCAGAGCAGCAAGAAGGGGCCTACTCAAAGTAAGGCGCGAGAGTCCCATGCAGAAAGTCCCAAAGCCGGCTCGGTCGACAATATGACGGACCGCATCGGGCAGCTCCATATACCAACCTCGAGCGGCAGTGTTCCCATACCCCCGGAAGGCATGGGAATCTCCCTGTTCTCAAAATAAACAGTTGCGAAGCAATGTCAGAAATACAGTGTTGAATATGCTCAGAATTATTCAGTTGAGAATGCAGCATGTGTGCATGTGTCCGAGCCTACACAGATATCGGGTGCGGGCGTGCTTGCAGTGAACTACAGCAATGTAGACACCCCATTTTTGACCGACCTTAAGACTCAGACGTCACTGATTGAGCGCTTGGTGATGTTGCATAATGTGCTCGTTCAGAAGCTTCAGAGTTGCGGCCGTGAGCCCTGCCTCCGGACTTCTGAACCCTCTTTCATACTTTGCCTCGGTTTGCGAACCAGGCTCGGTTTTCTTTGTTTCTTTTCCTGAGGGGAGGGAGAGGTCCCGTATACCATCTCTCAATGTCCGTGGGCTACATTTGGTGGCCGTAGGCCATTTTTCCCATTTCGAAGTCCGGTTTCCGATTTTTCGGGATCGTTGGCCGTGTGCCTCGGTTCGGGACCGCCTAACCATCTCCGGTTGCTCTGAT
>NW_021024695.1:2516055-2576372 GCF_004153795.1 Camellia sinensis
GACAAGCTCATGATCAGCCGGAGGAGGAGCAATGGGTATCTGGTAAGTCTCCCCACCCTGTCATCAACATGTCATCGTCATAGGCAGCTCTGGCCATCCAGCTCCCTGCCCTCTCCGGGACCGACTCCTGCCTCGGGCCGGAGGTGCCCTCGGTGCCCCTGCTCCTGCTGCTGGTGTCGCTAGCCTATCTCGCTCAGCTCGACAAGCACCAGTCAAAGGCCGCATGATATAAGACTGAATGTACTCAGCGTATTCACCCTCATCCCTGAATGGCTCAGAGTCCCAGCCAATCGTGTAGTCTATCATCTCCTCTAAGGTGTAACTCTCAATGTGCCTCATGTGGGTAGGATGAGGTGCTGGAACTGTCTGCTCTGGCACGCCCAAGGTCTGCCGCAAGAAGCGCTCCCCAAAGTACCATGCTCGACAGACTGGGCCCTCCAGTAGAACCCTGAATTGGGCAGTCTCTCGAGCACCGGCATACCACTTCCAAACTGCGTCAAGCAACGGGGCCCAAGGCTGCCAGGTGATCTGCAAACAATACGCAGTTTGTTATCTACTGATATTGAGAGTACAATATAAAGCGAAGCTTAAATGAACTGTAATGTTTGACATACCTCGGCTGCGGTGATGGTGTCAAAGTAGCGGCGGAAGAACATGAAGGACTCCCATGGCCTCCGCTTGCATCTCACATCAAAGCGGTGAGAAAATGGAACACCGAGAGGGATCTCCTCATCTGGCACTGGGGCAAGCCTAGAGAAGTAGGCATTCACCCACAACTGTATAGTGTAACAGAGCAGATATGAGTATGCTTATCAGATAAAGTAGTTTACAGATAAAGTAGAGTGCAATACGTGCAGTGTATTGTGTAGTGTGTGCAGTGTACAACCAGTGTAAAGCAGAATGCGTGCGTGCAGTGTGTGTGATGTACAGATAACAAAAAAAACAGAATTAAAAAGACAGAAAAGGGAACATGTACCTCCCAGGCTCACCAATAGCCTCCAAGCAACTGTCCGCTGCGGCGGGACGATGAGCTCATATATTCGTAAAGGGTGGCCAAGCCCGCTCCACCCCAGTCGTAGCCTCGGATCCGCGTCACGTCCACAAGTGCACTCAGTAGGAAAATGGCGACAGTGTTCGCCGGGTCGGCGAAAAGCGTGGTCCCCAGCAGAAACATAATGAAGCCACGAGCATACTGCTCCTCCTCCTCCCGAGTAGTAGGCGCCTGGATCCGGAAGTGATCCTCGAACCATGAGTACCTCACTAATCCTGCCCGGGCGAGTGGTGGCTAAGTGCTAAGCAAGTATAGCTGAACGGCATCCCACTCATCCATATTTGTGTCAAAGAGGATCGGATCACCCCCCACTCCAATGCCTGTAAGCATGGAGAAGTCAAAGGGAGTCATCGTCATCTCCTCGGTGGTAGAAAGGTGGAAGGAGTCGGTGGTGTCCCACCACCTCTCCACCAGAGCAGCAAGAAAGGGCCTACTCGCAGTGAGGCGCGAGAGTCCCATGCAGAAAGTCCCAAAGCCGTCTCGGTCGACAATATGACGGACCGCATCGGGCAGCTCCATATACCAACCTCGAGCGGCAGTGTTCCCATACCCCCGGAAGGCATGGGAATCTCCCTGTTCTCAAAATAAACAGTTGCGAAGCAGTGTTAGAAATACAGTGTTGAATGTGCTCAGAATTATTCAGTTGAGAATGCAGCGTGTGTGTATGTGTCCGAGCCTACATAGATATCGGGTGCGGGTGTGCTTGCAGTGAACTACAGCATATGACGTATCAGTGTGTTTGAATTGTTCAGTAAAAAATGTAGTGTGTGTGCATATGTTCAAATTTGAAATACAGCATGTGATGTATCAGTGCGTCTGAGTTAAGCAGTTAAAGAATAGAATCGACTATCGCAGTTATATGTTCTACATTGCAGAAAGTGAAAAGAGGAAGAATATACCTCAACGGCGCCGTAAGACAGATGTGACTCTGGCTCGTGCAATAAAAGCTCCAGTGGCGCGCCCCACGCATAACTCCTGAAGTGGCGGATGCCATCGGGAGGCAACACGTGTATCGCCGGCCTGTAAGTCGCCGAATCGAACGGCCAGATGCGAAGAGACAGGAGCTCGACCTCAGGGTCCACGTCCATCTTCGGGGGAGTCCTACCACGTGGAATGTCGTCCGCCATCTCAAAAGGAGCTTGAAAATGGCCGAGAATGTGAAAAACGGGCAAGAATGCGAAAGGTCAACCCAAAAGTCAACCCCGAGAGGATGAAAAATTGGAGAAAAGGTCAGAGTGTGGAAAAGGCATGAAAACCAAGTAAACTCGGGGGGAAACAAGCCCCAGGTAGTGGAAATCGAGAAGGAAACACTGAAAACCATGTTTTGTTCTGTTTAAAGTGTGCGAAACGGGAAGGGTTTCGCGAATCGAATGACGAACAAGGCCCGAAAACGCGGCAAAAACTCAGATCGAAGGTTGGGAAATCGCCTAGAGGGAGAGAGGAGTGATTTTCGAGCTAGGGTGAAGTGGAAATATAAGGTTTGGAACCTTATATTTAAAGACCCGTGGCCAAAGGACAAAACTGCCCCGACATTGCCATTTTTGGCCGGTCGGCCAAATTATTAGCCAATCGGCTAAATAGTTGGCCGATGATCTCTTTTTGTGGCCGATAGGTGGCCGGTGGCCTCCCCTTGTGGTCAGTGAACCTCTCACACCCTTGGTTAAGTCAATTATGTGGTTTGGGACCTTCATCTCTCAAGATAGTGCGAGAAAGTACACTTTTGAAGCTTAACCGATCTTCGTTTTGATCTCGAACCGTGTCTTCCGTGTACGACATTCGATGCGTGCGAGGTGTATCCTTTTCGTATCCTTTGCTACATTACAAAAATTCAAGAATTACTTTTGAGCATGTTGCATTACAATGTTTTAATAAGCGTGATTGTTATGTGTCTGTGGGGGCCGAAAAGAGGGAGTCGTAGAGATTCCGGATAGCCGAATCTCGAAAAGTCGAGATTCAAAGCACTCGGCAATTGGCTCGCCAGTTGAAATCCAACTTTATTTGGCGAAATAGCCGATTAGGCAAGGGGCCGAGTGAGGGTCGGTCTATTATAAGATGTGCCGAATATGAGTTAGAAATGGACCTATTCCCGAGGCCCATGGAAGAACAGATATAAATAGAAGAACATCAGCCAGAAAGAGGTATGTGAGAGTTGTAGTACTTAACTTAGAATACAAGTATTCCTGAGTGTGGCCACTGACTTGTCCGTCGGAGTGCTAATTCCGGCACCCCCGACTGGAGTGTTTATTCCTTTTCAGGTGACCAGAAGAGGATCACGAGTGTTCCCCAGGATCAAAAGAGTATTTCCAAACCACTTCTCCACAATTGGCACCGTCTATGGGAATACTCAAGCACATCCATGGCGAGCATGACGAAATATCCTTCGACAGTCACTGTCGACCCTATACCGCAAGATGCAACCACTCCAACAACCATGCTTGGAACAGAGACTTTCGCCGCAAGACGTGCCTTGAATTTCGCCTCACCCTCGACTTCAGAGCACGACGCAATGCAAGCGATCCTGGAACAAGCAAAGCAAAACGAACAAAGATTGGAGAACATGATTGCAGAGAACGAACATCTTCGTCAGGATTTGGCCTTGGAGGTGGCGAAGTCCAGACAAGCTGCATATCAAGTCCCGAAACGACCCGTGAGGGCAGCTGGTCGACGATCTCGAGCCCGACAACAAGATACTGATAGCAACTGTAACTCATTATCCTTGGAGCTCAAGAAGAAGGGACGATCTGAAAATTGCCAGTTCTTCTGAAGAGAGTCCTCGTACAAGGCGTAAGCGAAGAAAAAACAGCTCGGATGACGATCAAGACGATCCTTTTCCACGACGGATTATAAAGGCAGTGCTACCCAAGAAATTCAAAGCACCGTCATTCACCCTAGACGACGGTAAATTGGTACAAGATGGCAAGCTACAGCAGTACGTCCGAAAAAGGCAACCCAACCCAAGCAATAGCCTTGGCACAGGATTCACGTTCGCTCCGCATGATCCACATGATATACAGCCTGCCAATGTTATCAGCGATGCATGCAATTCAGTCAAAGTCTAACCCTCAAGAGCAACTCACTGCGGCTAAACGGCCCCATGAAGCTGAGGTTATCACTTTCGATGATTCAGATTTGGCCAGAGTAACATTGCCCCACATTGATCCCTTGGTAATTGAGTTACGTGTGAACCGATTCACCATTGAGCGCATACTCATTGATCTGGGGAGCACATCGGAGATTATGTACTACAAGACATTCACCAAACTTGGCTTCTCCGAATCCGATCTCTCTCTGGCCCCACACCCCCTATTTGGCTTCAATGCCAATCCAGAGTACCTGTTGGGAAAAATCAGACTTCCCGTATGAGCTGGTACCCGAACAGTGGATGTGGGATTCTTGGTCGTCAAGCTGCCGTCGCCGTATAATCTCATCATCGGGCGATCCTGGTTGCATACTATGCGAGCCGTCCCCAGCACCTATCATCAGCTGCTCCGCTTCCCGACAGAACGCGATATTGAGCAAATCTGTGGCTCCCAGAAATCGGCACAAGCATTTTATCTCCTTGTTGAGAAAACACCAAAGGAACTATAGGTGAATTCCATTGAGTTACTGGATCGAGAAAGCCTCGACGATGTTGGGCGGCCTCCAAGTGAAAAGGCCAAGGAAGACTTAGAATGAGTTCAAATTGATGGAAGCCCCGACAAGTTCTTCATGGTTGGCGCCTCCTTGAATCAGGCCGACAAACGGCAACTAATACCTTTCCTGCTTAGCAACCTCGATATCTTTTCATGGACTCCGTACGAGATGCCGGGTATAGATCCGTCAGTTTCACAGCATCATTTGAATGTCGATCCTAAGTGTAAGCCGATCATTCAGAAAAGCCGGCGGTCAGCCACAGAACACACTGCCACCGTTGTTGAGGAGGTTGACAGGCTGTTTGACGCCGGAGCAATTAGGGAAGTGACCTACCCTACATGGCTCTCTAATACGGTGGTGGTGAAGAAGAAAAATGGGACTTGGCGAGTGTGCGTCGACTTCATGGACCAAAACAAAGCCTGCCCAAAGGATTGTTTTCCTCTTCCCGGGATAGACCAGCTTGTAGATGCTACGGCACGCCATCAGTGTATGAGCTTCCTTGATGCCTATAGAGGTTATCATCAAATCGCTATGCATCCGGAGGACCAAGAGAAAACTGCATTCCTCACCCTAAGAGGAACTTATTGCTATAAGGTAATGCCTTTTGGGTTGAAGAATGCGGGGGCAACCTACCAGAGACTAGTCACCACCATGTTCAAGGAGAAACTCGGCAAAACTATGGAAGTGTACATTGACGATATGGTGGTCAAATCCAAAGAAGAGCAGAATCATAAAGCCGATCTGGAAGAGACATTCGCCATCCTACGCAAATATGGAATGAAGTTGAACGCTTCCAAATGTGCCTTTGGTATCGACTCTGGCAAATTTTTGGGCTACATTGTCAACCACAGAGGAATCGAAGCCAACCCAAGGCAAATCACAGCAATCCTGGAGCTCAGCTCCCCTCGTTCAGTAAAGGTGGTCCAAAAGTTGATGGGGATGGCTGCCGCACTCAACAGGTTTATAAGCCAGTCCACAGATCGTTGCCGACAATTCTTTCATACACTACGGCAGGGCAAGGCTTTGAATGGTCCATCAAGTGCGAAGCCGCTTTCAACGACCTGAAGACCTACCTCCGCTCAGTACCACTCTTGACAACACCCTCTGCTGGCGACCAGCTCATTTTGTACTTGGCAGCTTCTGACCGAACCGTCAGCGCCGTATTGATAAAGGAAGAGCTGGGGGAGCAGCGGCCAGTATATTATGTGAGCAAGGCAATGGTTGACGTCGAAACACGCTACCTTCTGCTGGAAAAGCTCATCCTAGCCCTAGTTATGGTGGCAAGGAAGCTCATGCATTACTTCCAGGGGCGTAGCATTGGGGTGTTGATAGATTATCCCCTCCAATCAGTACTACGCAGTGCGGAAGCATCTGGACGTGTTTCAAAGTGGCCTCTGGAACTTGGCTAGCACGATATTCAATTTCTACCCAGAACCTCAATCAAGGGACATGTGCTTGCTGACTTCGTCGCCGAATTCACTGGGGGCCTTGCCGACTTCAAGTCTGATGTCGCCAACTTCAAGTCAGATGAAATTCGACCGAACCCAAACTAGAGGATTTATGTTGGGGACATCTGGCAGTTGTATTGTGATGGATCGTCCAATCAACGGGGCAGCGGAGCTGGAGTTGTAATCATGACCCTCGACGACGCAATAATTAAGCAGGCCGTCAAGCTCGGCTTCGAAGTATCAAATAACGAAGCCGAATACAAAGCCCTTTTAGCCGGTTTGCGGAACGCGCATATTCTGGGTGCTCGTCATCTGCTTGTATTATGCGACTCAAAATTGGTGATCAATCAGCTAAAGGGGGAATACGCGACACGAAACGACTGTATAACAACTTACATGAAAACGGCCAATTCCCTGTTGGCAAAATTTGACCATCATGAGTTGAACCAGATAACATGTGATCAAAACACCCATGTAGATGCCTTGGCTTGCCTAGCCTCCGCAATTAACTCAAAGGTTAAATGGACCATCGAAGTAGAATTCATCCCAGAGCCAAGCATTAGCCCTCCGGAGGAAGTCCAAATCAACGTTGTCGAATCTGCACCAAGTTGGATGGATCCCATTGTTGCATTCCTATCTGCTGAACAGCTCCCAGAGGACAAGAAAGAAGCACACAAGCTGCGAAACAATGCCATGCGATACTACCTGGATCCGCAAGGAAGGCTTTATAAAAAGTCACTCTCCGGCCCATATTTGGAATGTGTGCACCCAGACAAAGTCGGAGAGCTTCTGACTAAGATACACGAAGGCAGTTGTGGAGCTCATTCTGGCAGACGCTCTTTGGCCCATCGAGCTATAACACAGGGGTATTATTGGCCGACAATGAGAGCGGACGCCGAGTGTTATGCAAAAAAGTGTGAACAGTGCCATAAATTCTCCTCGTTAAACCATCTGCCTACTGAAGAGTTAAACTCTATCACCAGTCCTTGGCCGTTCGCCCATTGGGGGCTTGACATCGTAGGACCATTGCCGAGGGCCCACGGGAACAAGCGATACCTGATCGTCGCAACAGATTACTTCACAAAATGGGTCGAAGCGGAGGCATTAACACACATTCGAGATGCTGATATTAAGCGCTTTGTGTGGAGGAACATCATAACACGATTCAGCATTCCAAGAGCTCTTATCTCAGACAACGACACCCAGTTTTATTGTGGCGTGTACCGAGAGTTGTTGCAGCAAATATGGTATTCGGCCTTACTTTTCTACGCCGGCTTACCCCCAAAGTAATGGCCAAGCCGAAGCCTCTAATAAATCCATCTTGGACGGCATCAAGAAGAGGCTGGAAAAAGCCAAAGGAAAATGGGTCAAAGAATTGCCGAGTATACTGTGGGCTCATCGAACTACATCGAGAAGATCGACTGGAGAAACGCTGTTTGCCCTATGCTTTGGAACCCAAGCAATCTTACCCTTGGAGATTGGCCACCCGACACTCAAGTCGCAAGTTTTTGATACGGGCCGAAACGATATGATGCTGGCTTTGGATTTGATTCTAATCGAAGAACGAAGAGACCGAGCCCTTGCGTCCATGGCATGGTACCAGTAACAGCTGGTAAAGTCATATAATCAACGGGTTCAGCTGCGCCGCTACGCACAAAGAGAATTGGTCCTGAAGAAGGTGCTTCCAGCTGACAGGAGATCGGATTTGGGCTGATAAAGTTTTCGGATACGAAGTGCCCTTCGTAAATATCACGATCGGCCAATTCAAGTCTCCGGATTCGGAGCCCTATTGGCGAATGACGTCTTTGGGCTGATAAAGCCTCCGGATTCGGAGTGCCCTTCATGGATATCACGATTGGCCAATTCAAGTCTCCGGATTTGGAGCCCCATCGGCGAATGACGTCTTTGGGCCGATAAAGCCTCCGGATTCGGAGCGCCCTTCGTGGTTATCACGATCGGCCAATTCAAAGTCTCCGGATTCGGAGCCCCATCGGCGAATGACGTCTTTGGGCCAATAAAGCCTCCGGATTCGGAGCGCCCTTCGTGGATATCACGATCGGCCAATTCAAGTCTCCGGATTCGGAGCGACCTTCATGGATATCACGATTGACCAATTCAAGTCTCCGGATTCGGAATCCCATCGGCGAATGACGTCTCTGGGCCGATAAAGTCTTCGGATTTAGAGCGCCCTTCGTAGATATCACAATCGGCCAATTCAAGTCTCCGGATTCGGAGCCCCATCGGCGAATGACGTCTTTGGGCCGATAAAGCCTCCGAATTCGGAGCCCCATCGGTGAATGACGTCTTTGGGCCGATAAAGCCTCCGGATTCGGAGCACCCTTCATAGATATCACGATTAGCTAATTCAAGTCTCCGCATTCGGAGCCCCATCGGCAAGTAACGTCTTTGGGCCGATCAATGTACCATTTGGGTCGTGCGTAACACAATGATGTCGATTAAATCAAACCGAACAATGTCCATTTAATCCTCTAGAATACGTTTATTTAAACATTTATATAAAAAAACGCATGCAAGCATGTGTGTGCGGAACAAAACTTATAACAAAACATTGAAAATAAAATGTTTTTTTATTCGATCAACCAATAATTACATACATCTTAGACGCGATCCGCATTTTAACATTTATAACGAATATTTTTATTCGGCGTCTCCCTTATCATCGCTCTTTTCAACTTCAAAGGCGGCAAACGATCACGATGATCCATGTCACAAAAGTTGAAATCGACACCCTTTGCTCGGAGAGCCTTCCGCGGCTTGAAGAGCCGCAAGCCAACCATACTTAAAGCCGCGATTCTTGCATCGGCAGACCTCCTCAGCAAGTGTCTCTTTCGTTTTGTCGATCCCAACCTTCCGGCCATCATGGAAACCATGCTCGTAACCCTTGGCCCTCGCATTTTCTACGGCAAACATGCCTGCCGTATCTCGGTCGGCAATGGCATGACTCAATTGCCGTTGGGTCACCCTCTCGTCCACAATCGGGTTAGATTGACCCGCCGCATGTGGATCAGCGACTTTAACCTTCCTAAGCTCCCTAAGCTCACCCTCCGCCTTCTCCGCACAAGCCTCCGAACTGCGGACCCGTTCGTCTATTTTCTTCATCTCTCGCCGCGCGGCGTGCAGACACATGCCGACTTCGTAGGCAGTGTACAGCCCCTTCACCGCCCCATGAATTCCTTCCCGAAACACTTCGAAATCTCGTCGTCCAACCATCGCTTGTTGGACTTCCGATGGAAAGATCTGTCAAGCGAACTCGACCGCTACACCCGGATCATTGACGATGGAATCTGCCTCAGTCATCGGTTTATTCCCCACAAACACCGCAAAACTCAATGGTCGTGGCGTCGCGTCTGACTTATTCCTCAGTCGTGGTCGCGGGGAGCTTCCCCGTTGATGCTTCTCTCTTCGGGGTGATCTGCTTCGACGGCTTGAAGGTTGACGTTTTTCACTTTCCTTGGATGCCCTTCCTCCCGCACGCGCAGGCTCGCCGCTGCGATTCATCGCAGTATCTAGTTCAGCCAGCGTTCGTCCCTCTCCTCTGCTGTTGAAGAACAGTCTGTTTGACATTCACCCTCGCCCCAAGCTAGTTCAAATTGAGTCTGAACAAGAATAAGTAGACCCACTGGCACGAGCTCACCCCATTTATTTGTAGGCATGCAGCGACCCCAAGGCAATTTCATTAATGCTTTTGGCAGTCTCCAAATGACGGATGCCAATTGATATGTGCCATAGCCACTTCATGTATTGATTTTTTGGCTTGTTAAAATGGCCTAATTATCTAAACGGCGATTATGTGCGAATGCCTTGAAGTCTATGCACTGGCTGGGGTAAGGACATATTTATTGATCTAACCGGCCGAGCATCTTAGCCCCATGTCGATTGCTATGTACCATAGCTACTTCATGTACTGACTTTTGGTTTGTTAAAATGGCCTAATTATCTAAACGGCGATTATGGGCGAATGCCTTGAAGTCCATGCACTGACTGGGGCAAGGACAGATTTATTAATCTAACCGGCCGAGCGTCTTGGCCCCATGTCGATTGCTATGTGCCACAGCCACATCATGTACTGATTTTTGGCTTGTTAAAACGGCCTAATTATCTAAACGGCGACTATGGGCGAATGCCTTGAAGTCCATGCACTGGCTGGGGCAAGGGTAGATTTATTAATCAAACCGACCGAGCATCTTGGCCCCATGCCGATTGCTATGTGCCACAGCCACTTCATGTACTGATTTTTGGCTTGTTAAAATGGCCTAATTATCTAACGGCGATTATGGGCGAATGCCTTGAAGTTCATGCACTGGCTGGAGCAAGGGCAGATTTATTAATCTAACTGGCCGAGCATCTTGGCCCTATGTCAATTGCTATGTGCCACAGCCATTTCATGCACTGATTTTTGGCTTGTTAAAACGGCCTAATTATCTGAACGGTGATTATGGGCAAATGCCTTGAAGTCCATGCACTGACTGGGGCAAGGGCAGATTTATTAATCTAACCGGCCGAGCATCTTGACCCCATGCCGATTGATATGTGCCACAACCACCATGTACTGATTTTTGGCTTTTTAAACGGCCTCACTATCTAAACGGCCTATCATCTAGTCGGCAAGTATACAAAACGTGTTATCCAGAACAATACCCAAACAATTCCGTTCATTAGTAACAGCAAAGCACAAAATGAATTTTCATTAAGTAAATTGGGCACAAATTGTAACCATTTTACATATAAAAATTACTAGACAAAAAGCTGTAAAAAGCTGAAAATTACATGCAAATCCTAAAGCAAAAAACAAGAGCCGCCCAAATCAGTCCTCGGAGTCAGACTCCAGCGGCTCAACATCCACTTGCTCATATGGAATTGGCATAGCTAATGTCACATCAGCAGCAGCAAGGGCTTTGAGCCAGCCGTGTTTAAATCCCCGATTCTCAAATTTGGGGATTTCGTCTACATATTCATCAAAAGCATATTTTCTCCCAGCATCGAATGCGCTGGAAGCCTTCAGGTTGGCCGTTTCCTTCGCCACCTTCATCTCTTCCAACCCAGCCTCCAATTTAGAGATCGCCTCCTGGGCCAATTTAAGCACATTGTCGCTCGCATCCGCCCTTTTCTCGGCAACTGATCTCAATTCTTCAGTATTGCGGGCTCTCTCCATCTCGGCCTCGGCATGGGTTCCCTCCGTCTGCGCCCTACTCCTTTGGCCCTCAACCTCCGCTTGTAAATGGCCAGTTAGCTCGACGACATTGTGATAGTGACGACCTATGCCGGCTATTCTTCCGACGGCCTGCAAAACAAGAAGATAAGAACAAAATAATATTTGCGTAAAGAGAAAAGACAAAGTGCTGATATATACCAAAAGAGCCGATTGCGTGGCCAACCCAATTGCAACCAGATCCGGCTCTGCCCGAAAAGCCGCCTTGTTAACAGGCAGTGAAACGGACGTCGCCAAGCTAAGTGCAACCGCTGGATCTTTGATCACCGAAGCATTAAAGGAGATCGGCATATTCTTTATCTTGGGCTGGATAACAAAAGGTACGATCACATATGACTCCTCCAAACGAGGTCGTTTGTCGGCACGTTCTTTTGAGCCGGCCTCGACATCGGCAGGGCGTTTCTCCACCTTTTGCTCAGCTTCCACACTTGCCTGCACAAAAGGTTCTGCCTCGGTACTTCTGTTCTTTGCCGTTCCCTCAATAACAGGCAAGGAGGTCTGGGACTAAGATTCGGCAGCCCGAATCTCCTCCGCCCTTCTCTGCGCGGCCATTCCTTTCCGTGTTTGCCTTCTTGGCAAGTTTAGTGAGGCTTAACCCAGCCATATCTTCTGGGAACGCACCGGGAAGGTCCTCTAGACCATGAAAAATATCGTCGAGTGTCGGTCCTCCCGACCCGAAGTAGACGGAGGATCAGCCGAATTGAGGCCGGCTTCTTCAAATGCTAACTTCAAAGCCTCGTCAACCTTAGTTTCAGATTGGTCGGACTCGGCGGCCTCAGCTATTTCTGGTCACTCCGAATTTGATCCCTCGCGACCGATTTGCCACAAATTTCTGAAATCAGTCAAGATAAGGGCGATAAGAAACTCCTCACCCTCCGGAATTGGAACGTTCTCCGCCGCCGAAACGGTTATATAAGTCAGCTCGTAGCGGAGCAGAACATGGGCTGCCCTCCCCTGCTTCTGAAGACTCGATCGGCCGAAATACTTAAGCACAATCTTGATTTCTGAAAGGACGGCGTCGTCGGTAAGGCTTTCTTCAAATCGTTTCCTGCAAAAGCAAAACCATGAGGTCCTGAAAATAAAGTTTAATAAATATAACAAGTAAATAAATAAAAGAAGATACTTGGCCACCTGGTTCGCCCCTCCGTCTAGGAATACGATCAAGGCGATCCTTACTTTCACCGAATTCCCAGTTTCCTTGGACGAAGATCATAACATCATCGACTCGCTTCCCAGAGCTGGAAAGCATAGTCGCTAGTTGATGGTCGATGTCTTTGGCCCAAAGGAAATAACACCCGTGCCCGCCAGAAGACTTGGCCAAGGTGTAGCAATGCCGAATAGCGGGGATGCCAAGGTTAAGCCTAAGGCGGCGATTTAGTGAGATAATCCCCATCACGATCCTATAGAAGTTGACGTTGGGTTAGGAAGGGATTAACCCCCAATGGCAAAGCACGGCCCTAAGGAAAGGGTGAAGGGAAAAACAGACCCCACCCTCTACGATTGATAGAAGAGGGAAGACGATCGTGGTCTCATCAACCCTCTCCATATCGAGGGTGCCGTCTGCCACAAATGACAGATGGACATCATCAGGAATGGAAAAATGGCGTCGAAAGCCAGAAATTCGATTCAGTGAGAGGAGATCTTTTAAATGTTTTGTCATTCCCCTGGCCGATAGGATTATACTAAGCCAAAAGAAAAACAAAGCAGAGAATGAGAGAACTTACAAGAGGCAAAGGAGATAGAGAAGAGTAGGAAGTTGCAGAGGTAGTTCGGAAGGTAATCCAGCGACGGGCGTTTAAAAGCATGTATGCATTTGAAAAGACGTCAAAATTTTAAATCACAGTAAATAGACATGTACGAAGAGACAGGAAGTTGAAATGGTAACCAGGAAGCGTATGAATAGACATTTGCGTTGGAATATGGTCAGCCGCCGAATTTCGGCTCTGACTCTTCGAGTTTGAAACCAAACATTCCAGCCAACTGTCGTTAGTGGAGTGCTTGGGGGGCAATTGTGGGGGCCGAGAAGAGGGAGTCATAGAGATTTCGGATAGTCAAATCTCGAAGAGTCGAGATTCGAAGCACTCGACAATTGGCTCGCCAGTTGAAATGCAACTTTATTCGGCCAAATAAACGATTAGGCAAGGGGCCAAGTGAGGGTCGGTCTATTATAAGATGTGCCGAATATGAGTTGGAAATGGACTTATTACCGAGGCCCGTGGAAGAAAAGATATAAATAGAAGAACATTAGCCAGAAAGAGGTATGTGAGAGTTGTAGTACTTAACTTAGAATACAAGTATTCCTGAGTGTGGCCACTGACTTGTCCGTCGGAGTGCTAATTCCGGCACCCCCGACTGGAGTGTTTATTTCTTTTTAGGTGACCAGAAGAGGATCACGAGCGTTCCCCAGGATCAGAAGAGTATTTCCAAACCACTTCTCCACAGTGTCCTTTCTCTCTTGCATGTAGCATGCTTTGTCTTGCTTTCAAGTTGTATCTCAACATCATGAATAACATGCATTTACCATGCTTCCGTTAAATATATGTCTCTCTCTGTTCTCACATTGTTATACACAATGCTTGCATTGTTGCGCATGCTTTACTTACATGTGCTTATGCACCTTTTCGCATTGTTACACACATTGCTTGCGTTGTTGCGCATGCTTTACTTACATGTGTTTATTCATCTCTTTCGCATTGTTATACACATTGTATGCGTTGTTGCGCATGCTTTACTTACATGTGTTTATACCTTTATTGCTTTACACATTGTATGCATTGTCGCGCATGCTTTACTTACATGAGTTTATGCTTATCCTTACATTGTTTCACACATTGCTATACGTTGTCGCGTATGCTTTACTTACATGTGTTCATGCTTTCCTTGCTTCACACATTGCTATACGTTGTCGCGTATGCTTTACTTACATGTGTTCCTGCTTTCCTTGCTTCACACATTGCATGCGTTGTCGCGTATTGCTTTACTTAAATTTTTTTATGTTTCAAATTGCATTGTCATGCATCCTACCCGGCTTACATTGTCGCACATGCCACCTCTTTGCATTGTTATGTTTGTTTCAAATTGCATTGCTATGCATCCTACCCGGCTTGCATTGTCGTGCATGCCACCTCCTTGCATTGTCGTGCATGCCACCTCCTTGCATTGTTATGCTTGTTTCAAATCGCATTGTTATGCGCACACTTAGATTGCATTGTTATGCACCCCTTCCACCCGCATTGTCATGCACCCCCTCACTTGCGTTGTCACGTACTTTTCACTTGCATTGCTATGCATGTTTCTAACGATGTTGTACCTATTAAGTTTCTTTCTTTTTCAGGCACGATATTATATGTACGGTTCATTTGAAGTTGGCACGACCAGACGAACCGGACAGGTATTGTATTCTCCACGTGAGACGTAGCGAGAATTGTATAATTCTCTTACATCCTTTCTGCATGAGTTGTAGTTTGATTCTTATTCACTTGCTTAAACTGTTGCATTTATTGTGTATAATTGCTTCGTTACAGCTCTCTTTGCATGATCATAAGTTATGCTCGGCATTGTGCATGTCCTTTGCATTTTGCCCCTGCCTACGGGCGCATATCTTTGTTATCTTGTATGCTTGTCTAAGCCTTCGGCCTTCTCAAAAATAGGTCATCTCTGGGCTTTGACATTCACTCCCATCACTGTTATAACTTTCGAGTTCTGTCAAAGAGGGGCAACTGTAGACACCCAATTTTTGACCGTCCTCAAGACTTGGACGTCATCGTTTGACCATTCGATGATCATCCATGTTCGTGTTTGTTTTGAGTTCTCGGAGGTCTCAGCTGCACGCCTTGCCTTAAGATCTCTTAACTTGTCTGTTTTGTGCTTGGTTATGGACCAAATACTTTTGTTTTTGCTTCTAAGGGAAGAGGGTGGCTTGTTTGCCATACCCTCAACCCACTGGCATAGGCTTGAGGCCATCGGCCCTGTTTTCTTTCCATCGGCCAAAAGTATTGGCCGATCGGCACTTTATTTGGTTGGACGACACTTTTGTTGGTTGATCGGCCATTTTTGTTGGCCAAACCCTGTTGTTCATCTGCTTTATGCAGATATTTTGTGCCAGTTGGTGCAGCTGGCATCCACAATTCCCTCCCTCCATACACGTGTATTGAAGGATTTGAGCCTTGCTTAGCTTCTCCAAGAAGCTTTGCAAAATTGGATTACTATAAAAGGAGAGCCTCCTCTCCCTTTCCAGGGGTTCTAGAAATCTGACATACAAGTTAGATATATCTCTCTCTATATCTCCCTCTCTCTAGATTTGTGTGTGTGTTTGAATTCAAAAGTGTGTTTTGTTCTTACTATTGCACACAAACACCTAGCACTACACTATCCTTGGTTGTTGAGGCACTAGAAGGTTGATTTTAGAGTTCTTGGGCTGTTTTTGATCCAAGAAGATTGCTGGAGTTGTGTTCTTGAAGTTGTTCTTCAAGGGTGAGTCAACTTGCTTTTGATACCCCATTTTGCCTTAAGCTTTTAGACTTACTTGCATATTGTTTTAAGCTTACCTATAAACTACAAAAAGTTCTGATTTTATATGCTTGTTTTAGTTTCTTAAGGTCACTTTTTGGTTGGGGGTTGTCTACCCCCTCTTAGGCTTTGTTTGGTCTTGTTTTGTGCATTTACTTTTGAGCTTTTGTGCCTTTACTTTTGAGCTTTGGGATCATCTTATTTTGACCTTCCCACCACTGAAATCCAGAGGATTTTCAGTGGTGAAAAAGTGGTTTTGGAGTCTTGTATAGGAGGGGGACACCCCTCTCTCCCTATATCTCATATGCTTGTGTTAATGGCTCATAATGTTAGCATGTTTGCTTAGCATGTCTTGGTTCTATTTCAGCACTTTTTAGTGGCTTTTAAGACCTGTCTTAACTCTATTCCATGTTGGTTTGATGGCATCTTGCATGCTGCACATACATGTAGAGTAATCTTGCATGTTGGCATAACATGCATCTTGTGTTTGGACCACTATTCTTGCATGTTTTGGCTCAACTCAAAGGAGCTTTTAGTCATATTTTACCATGTTTAAGCTCTGTTTGGTGTTGTTTTGGTCATGCATGCATTGTTTTGTATAACCTTGGTTCATTCTAGCGTGTAAGCTTTATGCCTTGAGTTCATTAGCATGTGTTACTTGAAGTACTTTCATGATTTGGCATCATGTGAAATGTGATTTCAGCCCTTGTTTCATGTTCACACACTTGCATTTATCATCTATTCCATGCTTTGGATAGTTTGTGTTTCATGCCTTAAGAATAGGTCATTGTGCATGCCATCATACTTGGGCCTTTGGGATGCCATCTAAGTGGGTTTTTGGGCTCATTTTAACATGCCATAACTTTGATTTCATTGGCCTAAGCCATGCCATGCTTGGTCGTAATAGGTGTAGTGCAATTGCCCCTTTTGGCCTTGTATGCGTCTTGTTTTGTGCTCACCTTTCTAGCATATTTGACCTCATCCCATACATGTTCTAGCCTTGTTTTGGCCTGCCTTGGGACCGTTTTGGGTCACCTTGGTCCTTTGGGGCTTGGTTGATATGGCCATGGTTCGAGTACCTTGGCTAGCTTTGAACTTGAAGTCCATTAGTATGCCTTGCTTGTGTTATGTGTTTGATTTGGAGTCCATTAGTATGCCTTGCTTGTGTTATGTGTTTGATTTGGCATCACTCTTACCATAATTTCAGAGCTTATGGTGTCACCATACTACCATGATTGTCACCCCTCGCTCATGTTTGGGTGTTGTGACCTTATGCCTTAACTCTTGGACCATTGCATGTGCATGCTCATTGTGCATTTCATTCTATCACTTCATCATTTTGGCCACTGTTTTTGGTGTGGCTGAGGCCTATCCATTTTCAGTGTAAGTCCATAAATCATGCAGTTTGTATGTCGTTGCATGCTTGTCCATCTTTGCATGCCATGCATGTTTGTATGTTTAGGTTGCATTTTGCATGCTTGCTAGTTTGCGTTTTGTCACATGCTTGATTAGGTTGCATTGCATTTGGCATGTTTGTTACCTTAGCCTTGTGTGCATGCTTGAGTCCTTTTGCATTTGGCATGCTTAGGTTGCATAGCATTGCATTTCCATGTTGCATTGTATTTGGCATACTTGCTTGCATTACATTGTGTTTGGTTTGGGGTGTCAAACCAAACACGAGGAGCGAGGAACGTTCGTACTTGAAGTAACGAAACTTGCTTAAATCCTTACTTGCCGACCCTCTTGATCCAACATGATAGAGTGGGAGGCCTTCATGAGTTTTGTGCATTCATTCCATATTGATTTGCACACTTGGCTCCTTTGGCCATCATGCATTGAAATGCGTGATTGATGGCTCGAGGGTCGAGAACCATACTTCCTTGAGTTCATGACATGATAGGAAGGGTGGTTGTGCACACATTGCTTTGAAAATGCATTGCCATGCTCTGTTTGTCCTCTGCTACAGCAAAATAGCATTCTGCAGGAAGAGATGGCCGGCTGGCCATCTTCAGTGCCGGTCGACTACAAATTTATGGCCGAGAGCCCCATTATTGGTCGATTACCAATTCCACATGGCCGGTGTTCCCATACCTTGGCCGGTGACATCCCACAGTGCTCAAGCAGTGATTCAAAAACATCCTTGAGACTTGCACAGTTTTCAGAGGTGCAGAGCAGTGTAAACAGAGGCAGCATGAGCATGGTGATAGATTTCCGAGCAGAGCCGAGCATGCATGCATTTGTCCCTCTTTGCAAGGCCTCTTTACCGCTTTAGTAGCTTAATTAATCTGTTCAATCAGTTAAGTGTTGTGTGATAATTAATTAGCTAATTAGTTAGTTCATTAGTCAATTTGAATTATTCTTTCGAACCCTCCGTCGAGAGGGCGAATTTTGTAATAAGTGTGCGTGAGTGTATGAATGTCTTCCAACCCCACGTCTTTCTCTCTTTTACTTATTTGCTTTCAGTGGTTAGTTTTAGGTCATGTTTTAATTAGCATTCCTATGCTCGCATGTTTGCATCATTCATCTGTATTGCATGCACCGGGCTCGGCGCATCATACTAACTGCATACTATTTCAATTCCAACTTGAATACGTGTATCGAGTTGTAGCATTTCACATGCCATTCTTAGATTAGCCGAGCCTATTTCTAGTTGCATTTTGCATGCGTTGCATTAGCCATCTTAACATAGCTAGGATCATGCATTGATTACTAACTAGCTATTGTTTTGGCTCAGAGTACTCGGTAAGTGTTTATGCTTTGGCATCTTGCATGAGTGTTAATGTTGCCATGATAGCATGCTTTCCATGAGACTAATTGCTGAATGCCTGTGGGTGAAGGTTAGATTACTTGAATTGGAACAATTCATCAAAATGCGAGTTTTAAGCCCACTTGAGAGTGGCAAAATCATGTTTTCTTAAGCCTACTTGAGGGTGGCAAATCCACGTCTTAGCCTACTTGCGAGTAGCACCTTCAAACCATTTTCCAACAAACAAACATGAGATGATTTGTTCCAACTCAGGCGATCTAGTCTATACTTGTGTGTTGTGCGCATCACATAGTAAATTCTAGCTAATTAATCGGAATAAGAACGTATGTGTTTTCAAAAACAAGATATCATGTTTAGTAGTGGTCGATCTTTGATCGGGCGAGTGGGGGTGCTCATTGATGACGTTCCCCAATCGTACCCAAGTTCCTGAGCTGAGGCAGCTTTGGCGATGACGGACACGTCTCCTTAGGCAACGAGTTAGGGTTTCCTAAATTCCCCCAAAACAAAATATTTAGGTGGCCACTCTGTATCTAGCAAAGCAGTCCATGTTTGGCACTTCTTTCTTAAAAACCAATTTTTCAAAACGATTTACAAGATTTGGACTCTTTGGTGATTTATCGGTCTCGCATTATACTTTGTGGGATTAGATTCAAAACCGTGGCATTTGAGTCTGAACTGTAGCATGAGGCCCAACGGCGCGTCTACAGCCGTTGTTCCAACCGTTTCAGATGTCCTTTCCGGAGTAAGACCTCTAGAGCCTTTGACAAAGGCATATAAAGTGGGGTAAAAACCCTCTTGACTCGAGGTGGATATTTGGTTTTTTGTGAGCTACTTCCGGACACACCGGTGAATGGGGTAGCTGTTTTTGATGTAGTGGTGGTGACCATGCCCACTTCAGAAGATCTTGCAGCTGCATCACCACTGGTGATCGCATTCGAACTGCGGGAAAACGCCCTCCTGGGCTGCTCCTTCTCCTGGTCAATGAGGCTCTGCTTCATAGCGTCCTCGATTTGCACCGCAATCTCATGTAAATCTGCAAAGGTGGGTAGGGGGAGAACAATCATCTTTTGTATGAGCTTGGGCTGGAGGTTGAGCACAACCATCCGAATCTGATCTTTGTCAACGGGCCTGATGGTCATCATCGAGGTTTTAGCTCTCCAGCGGGTCACAAAATCGGAGAAGCTCTCCTTCGGTTCTTACCTGGTGGTCTCGAGATCACAAGTTGTGACCTCGATCTGTGTATTGTAGGAGTATTGAGCTATGAAGGCCTCAGCCATCTCCTCCCAACTTCTTTTAACAGAGTCCTCTAGTTTTGCATACCAAATGGCCGCTACACCTGACAGGGTCCGGCCAAACAGGGAAAGCTTCTGTAGTCTGGTGAGGCCCATTGGCCTTAAGATGTCTGAAAACAGCCGTAGGTGCACCATAGGATCTCCAGACCCATCAAAGCGGTCAATGTGCGGCATTTTAAACCGGTCTGGCAACGTCACGGCCGAGTCAGTGTACCCATCCTCAATATCCGGAATGGACTTCACACCTTGGGACTTCTTGAACAGCTTTTCTAGCTTGCTCACTTTTAGCGCTGTGGGGTCCACCTCGAACTCAAAGGGAGAATCTGGTAGATTGGTGGGTGTGGGTGCCTTGGACAGTTGAGGTAAGATTGGGGGCGGAGCCGGCCCTATTGGGATGTCCACATCTTCCTGGACATTTGCTGTCTCTCCGAGTATTGGGACTCTTGGTGGGGGAGGAACTGGGTGTGAAGCAGATGCTCCAGTTTGCTGCTGCAGCCTGGCGATTAACTCTGCCTGTTGGGCCACTACTTCTGCTTGGCGTGCAGCCACTTCTGCCTGGCGGGCAGCATCCTACTGCATGACCCGCATACTTTTTTGGAGCTGATGCATCATCTCTTCCAAACTAACTGAAAACTGCTGATCTAATTGAACAAGTGTATATCCCCTTTCTGAGGTGGAAACAGATATCTCAGCCCAACTGCGCACAGGTGAGGTGGATAATGACCGCTGAACTGGGGACTGTTGAACGGGTGATCTGTGCCTGATTAGTCTTTTCTTGCTTTAACACTGGCGAAGGAAACACTGGTTGCTCTAAACTGAATCTCTGACCTGACAAAGACTATCAGCATGAATCCAATGTACCCGAGGGATATTGGAGCCCTCTGAAGCTATAGTTCCATGACTACCCCCCCTGCAGAAGAGAAACAAACAGCATCTCAGCTTGATTTCACCAGAACAGGTATAAGCATAGCTGAACGACTGTGCTCTCTACTGAATTCTGCCCAAGACTCTGCCTGTAAACTGATATCTTCGGGTAAAACTGATCCTCTCAGGAAAAACTGATTCCCTCCAAAATACTGATGCCCTCAGGCTTGATACCCAGACTTGCAAACTGATACATGCATTCCTGTAGAGGCACACTCTAAAAGCACATAGCAAACAAGTGAGAGCCAAAACACCCCTATGGAGGGGTAGGGTTTTCCTTTCCTAGTTTCGTCAAGAACTAGGGTTTTACTATGCACACAATGGTTTTAAACAACCTACAATCGGGTAAGCAACCTATCCTAGTTTGGAATGGTCACTATGGATTCCGATATGCACTAGGTCGAATGGTCAAAAAGGGTGCCCCGGTAAAAACTGGGGTTTGTGTTCCCATCGTGGCAGAGCCCGTAACCGATCCGCCTACGCAGCCTCCGGCAAACCGTTCAGGAATAGCAGATGGCAAACACGGTGTCCTAGATGCACCAATGCAAATGCAATGCAAAAAAACACATAAGTGTAATCAAAACAAGATATCATGAGTTCGAGTCAAGTTCTCTAATTCCCCAGCAGAGTTGCCAGAAACTATAGACGCGCCCGAACGTCCCGGGAAAATCCCGTTTTGTTCATTGGGCTCACTATAGTTCGGACTCAATGTCACGGTGTTTGTGTTCCTATCGTGGCAGAGCCCGTAACCGATCAGCCTACGCAGCCTCCGGCAAACCGTTCAGGAATAGCATATGGCAAACATGGTGTCCTAGATGCACCAATGCAAATGCAATGCAAAGAAACACATAAGTGTAATCAAAACAAGATATCATGAGTTCGAGTCAAGTTCTCTAATTCCCCAGCAGAGTCGCCAGAAACTGTAGACGCGCCCGAACGTCCCGGGAAAATCCCGTTTTGTTCATTGGGCTCACTATAGTTCGGACTCAATGTCACGGTTCTTAATCTGATCTTGCAAAGTGCAATGCGAGATTGATAAATCACCAAAGAGTCCAAATTCGGCAAATCGTTTTGAAAATTTGATTTTTAGAAAGAAATGCCAAACATGGACTGCTTTGCCAGATACAGAGTCGCCACCTAAATATTTTATTTTTGAAAAATTTAGGAAACCCTGACTTGTGCCTAAGGCCACGTGTTCGTCATTACCAAAATTGTTTCGGCTCGGGAACTTGGGTACTAGAGGGGAAGGTCATGCAATGAACACCCCCGCTCGCCCGATCAAAGATCGGCCTTTACTAACATGATATCTTGTTTTTGAAAACACATGTGCTCTTATTCTAGTTATTAACCTAGAAATACTATGTGATGCGCACAGCATATAAGTATAGACTGGATCACCTAAGTTGGAACAAAACATCTCATGTTTGTTTTTGAAAGCGGTTTGCTACTCGTAAGTAGGCTAAAATGCGGATTTCGCCACCCTCAAGTAGGCTTAGAAAACATGGTGATTTGCCACTCTCAAGTGGGCTTAAAACTCACAATCAATGAATTGTTCCAATTCAAGTAACCCAACCTTCACCCACAGGCATTCAGACAGTTATATCACATAAGCAGTTAGCCTTATGGCAAGCATGCTATCATGGCAGTCACTCACACACATGCAAGGATGCTGAAGCATAAACACTTACCGAGTACTTCGAGCCAAAACAAAAGCTATGTTAGAAATCAATGCATGATCCTAGCTATGTCAAGAATGCCTAATGCAACATATACAAAATGCAACTAAGATAGGCTCGGCTATTCTAAAATGTCATGTGAAATGCAATTTGATACATGTATTCAAACAGGAATTGAAATACAATGAAGTTAGTATGATGCACTGAGCCCGGTGCATGCAAGACAAATGAATGGATGCAAACATGCGAGCATAAGGATGCTAATTGAAACATGCCCTAAAACTAACCATCGTAAGCTGGTAAGTAAAAGGGAGAAAGAAATGGGGGTTGGAAGACATGCATCACACACGCGCACACTTATTTACAGCAGTTGTGCCCTCTCGACGGAGGGTCCGAATGAATAATACAGAACCAACTAACTAATCTAAACTAATCTAATTAAACTAGTTATTACACAACAGAATGAATAACAAGCTATAGCTAATTATTACACAACACTAACTAGTTAACAAATCAACTAAATTAACAATTAAATAAGCATGCAAACTATGTGAAGTGGGCTGCCTCAGCTCTGCCTTGGATGATGAAGGATGCCTGCATGCTCGAATTGCCTTGCTCGGAAATCCATCGTGATGCCCCGACTTGCCTCTTTTTGCAATTGATCTCAGAACACTGCACAAAGCTCCAGAAGGCTGAAACTCCACCAAAGGAACCTGTGGGAAGGCTGCTGACCAGTTGTTGGCTTAGGAGACCACCTGCCGACCACTTTTTGTGGTGAAAACCAGAAAAAGTGGTCGGCCTGCCACTTTATCTGGTCGGCCGACCAGTTTTTGGTGCTGGTTTCTGGTTTACTGCAACAGAGAGCAAGAAAGGGGCATGGCAAAGTATTTGCAAAACATGTATGCACAACCATCCTCCCTATCATTACATAAGCTCAAGGGAGTATAGTTCTCGACCCTCGGGCCACCAATCACGCATCTCGATGCATGATGGCCGTAGAGCCAAATTGCACAACTCAATGTGACATAAATGCACGCACGAACACATAAAGCCCAAAAGCCCATCATGTATAGTCAAGAGTGTCGGTGACCGGGAATCGAGACACGTTTCATCACTTCGAGTATGAAACGTCCCTCGTTTCCCGTGTTTGGACTAACTCCTATTCCAAACACAATGCAAAAAACATGGCATGCACAATGCGACTCAATCATGCAACTTAATGCAATACAACTTAGACATGCAAATGTGCAAAGGGGTAAACATGTGAACATGCAACTAGCATACACAATGCTATGAATTCCATGGCATACACAATGCTCATAACACTAGCATACACAATGCACGTGGCAACTAACATACACAATGCAATGAATATGGCATGCACAAATGCAATGTTTGATCATGTAACCACATGGCATACTCAATGCTATGGACTACATGGCATACTCAATGCACAATGGACTTATACCAAAATGGATAGGCCTCGGCCATGTCCAAATCAGCGGCCATTGATGATGAAATCAAGGCACCAAAACACACACAAACATGCATAATGCAATGGCCCAAGTCTAAGGCACAAAACACAACTTTCCATAAGCATTGAAAGGATGAAACATGGATTACAATGGCATATGTTCCAGCACTAAAATGACATGCTAGATGACTTAGAATCATGCAAACAACTCATGTTACGCATGTTGAAGGGCTCAAGCATCAAAAGCTAGTGAGACATATTACCCTAAAGGCATGCAAGGTGATGCTCAAATGACCAAACCAACCCCAAACAGACCCTATGTAGGCCAAAACAGTAGCAAAAATGAGTTGGGATGATGGTTTGAAAGGCACAAAAATGAGGCTCATGCAATGGCTCACAAATAGGGCATAAAAGCACAACTCTAAAGAGCACTTGAAGAGTGGAAAATATGGAAGTGTAGCAGCCCTACATGTTCTGAAATAACATTCTCAATGATGCCAAAACATGCAAATACCTCAAGTTAAGCATGCAAGGGACCTTAAAACTCAAAACTAGTCAAGGCTATTACACTATAAGCATGCATCGCAAGCATCATTCGACCAAGGAGCCTCAAAACAGAGCTAAGGTAGCCCAAAATATGAACAAAACCATGTTGGAGCACAGCCAAAATGTGCTAGAATAAAGAGCCAAAACATCATGCACTCGAAGCTAGTGAACAAGATTTATACTACAAGCATATGGAGCATGTGAAAGGCTACTAAACCAGCCAAAAACAGAGCCATGACATGTCAAATGATGACCAAAAACCCACTGAAATGGAGCTAATATATGCTAGGATGACATGTTACTTTGATGAGCCATGAATGGGAATACATTACACATGTAAGAAGCAAACACAAGGTGACCAAAACAGCCATAAACAGAGCTAAGGAAGGCCCTAAAAGTCACTAAAAAGTTCCTGAACCAAGCCTCAAAATGGTAGAAACACATGCTCCTTTGATAGGCCAAAAATGCAAGCAAACAAAACAAGAAAAGAGGGGACCACCCCTCTCTGATTTGAGGCCTCAAAACCGCATGCCTATCACTGAAAATCCACTGGATTTAGTGGTTAAAAGGCCAAGCAAAGACTAATTCAAAGGCCTCAAGGCATGGCACAAAACAAGGCCAAACAAGGCACAAAAGGGGGTAGAACACCCCCAACACCCAATGAGCCTCAAACAAACATGTTAAGTACTCAAAAATAAAGCTTTTTTTAGTTTAAAGTTAAGCCAAGAGAAGCATGAAAATATGGCTAAGAGAGTGATCAAAATAGAGCTAAAAGGGGGGGAAATAAGGTTACCCTTGAAACACTTCAATACCAGCAAATTTTCTGAGCCAAAACCAACTCTTGAGCTCCCTCAAGACCCTCCAGTAACTCAGCAACAAGGTAAGAGTGTTTGGCAATGAGGTTGTGTGTACAAGTGTGAAGCAAAGCACCAATATAGAGAGAAAGAAAGAGAGGGATATAGAGAGAGTGTAAGTCTATGCTCTCAGCCAAAAATCTGAACCCTGGCCATGGAGAGAGAGCCCCTCTCTTATAGAAAAACGAAGGTTAAAGCTTCTTGGAGAAGCTAAGATTTGGATGCAATCCCTCCATACACGTGTATGGAGGATACAGTCTGTGCCCTCCAGCTGGCACAGCTGGCATCCACTCAGTCTGCCAAAACAGGGGGAAAGTTGCCGACCAACTAAAGTGATCGGCCTGCTACTTTAAGTGGTCAGCCAGCCACTTAAAGTGGTCGACCAGAAGAGAAAGTGGTCGACAGGGGGAATTGGTGGTTTCCACACTGAAAGCAAGCCAATGGTGGGGTAGGAGACTAGCAAATGTGGTCCAAAGACTAAGAAAACCAGTTTCCCGACCAAAAATTGGCTAGCGGGAAGAAAAGTAGTTTCCAAGGAGAGAAATTGGTCTCCCACCCTTGTACTACCTTCCAAACAAGGGAAACAAGGTTTGTGCCAAAAACAAACCAACACGGATGCAAAACGAGAGTTCAGGAGGCAAAGCACGTTGCCGGGAGCCTCGAAAACTAGCTGTTAAGCACCAAAAGTGGTATGCAACCACAAAAGTGGTCTCCCAGATCACAGTGTCCCTCTAGACAGAGGAAACAAGGTGTGGTCCAAAAACCAAGCCAAACAGAGAATGTTAAGTGGTCCCGAGACAAGGCGCACGGCCGAAGGCTCCGAAAACCAGAAACTGATCTCCAAATGGGAAAAGTGGACTACGACCACAAAGAGATGGTCTACAAGACCTCTCCTTCCCTCCAGGAAGAGAAACAAGGTTCAGTCTACAAACCGAGCCAAAGCATAACGAGTTCAGAGACCCGGAGGCAAGGCTCTCAATCAAAACTCCGGAGCTCAAAACAAGCACAACATGCACTATCACCGAGCGCTCAATCGATGACGTCTGAGTCTTAAGGCTGTCAAAAATGGGGTGTCTACAGACACGTATAAGTGAATCCACCCGCGCGTTGATGTTCCTGCTCGAGTGGCATGTCCTATTATAAATCCCTTCCTTGTCGTTTCAAACTCAATTTTTGCCCTCTTTTTGCATTTCTCTCTCTCTCTCTCTCTCTCTCTCTCTCTCCTAGGGCTTCTCTTGTGACTTGTGTGGACTGTGATTTAGGGTATTTCTTCTCCCTTTCCTTCTTCGATTCACCTTTGGTAAGTTTACTCATCCCAAATTTCTATTTTTTTTTTTCCTTTCTTTTCCCTTGCTCTCTCTTTCTTTCGATCTATGTTATGGGTTGTGTGTGTCTTGTGCTTTGATTAGTTTTTGTTCTTCGTCCGTGGTGTGGTCACTTCCTCATATGTTTACACTATAGTTTTTTGACCTAAGCAGTGCCATTATGTTCTATTGGTGCGTTTGGGCTTGTTTTTTGAATCCATGATGAGCTTTTTTCTTATTCATGCTTTTATTTTTTCTATCATGTGACTTGATCATGTTGGTTTTGTGTCTCATTCACTTGATGCACACACATTCGCAGTTGTTCTTAAAGCTTATTGGTAGGTCACACACCTTATTCACCTTGTTTGATTCTCTCTTAGTTGTGGTATCCTCTTTTACTTGTGGGCATCTCTTATTCTACTGCCTTGCACTATATTTATTGGTCTCATGTTTTGGTTATTGATTTTATTCCATTGTTTTTTTTATCTAACTTGGGCTTTGGTGACTCATTTTTTTTTTTTTTTGTTTCTTAACTGTTTTGGTTTTGTTTTGGGGATGTGTTTAGTTTGGTTAGTCCACATTTTTTTGACCTTGAGTTCGCTATGTCAACTGCCAAACATGGGAAGTCTACAGTCTCTCGACCTTCATTTAACATCAATAGATTTCCCTTTACTGATAAAGCCAAGTCTTTTAGAGAGTCCTTCTCCTCTAGGACAGTTCGCCTAGAATGCCATGTCCAGCCAAACACTTTCGAGTCGATTCCCATTCGCCCTTTGTTCGATTCATTAGGAGGTGACTTTGTTTTGTCCTTTTCTGGACGCCAAAACCTTGATTGGGTCCATGAGTTTTATTGGCCCTTCCTTCCATACATGGGTTCGTTCTAAGTCTATCTTTGTTACACCTAATCTTATTAGAGAGCTCTTAGGCATTGACAGTGTTTTTCTGAAGCACTATCATTTTCCTGTCCACCCCACATGTGATTCCAAAGAGGTGGTTACTACCTTGTGTGGTGCGCCTCATAATTGGGTTAAGGGCACTTTGATTAAACAGTTTGTACTCCTTCCTAAGTTTTGTCTGCTTAATCTTATTGTCTGTGCAAATATCATAGTCACCACTCATTCTTCTGAAATCAATCAAGAACAAGGGTTTGTTCTTTTCTGCAAAGCTCGCCATCTCTCCATCAATCTAGCCACCCTCATTATTCGCAAGATGATTGTAGTTTTTGGGAACAAGCAAATAGGATTACCTTATGGTTATTTGATCAACCGTCTCTTGTCCCAGTTTGATGTTCCGGTCTTTGAGGACGACGAGTATGCCACCCCTATTAAACCCTTCACTAAGAAGACTGTTTCTCAGAGTCGGACACATGTTAAGGGGGAGTCTTCTAGGGCTGGTCCTTCTACAGGGGCTGAGGATATTCTAGCCGAGGAGGAGGAGATTAATGTAGCGACAATTGGTGCAGAGGAGGCTGATGTTCATCCTCGGACCTTTCGTCGCCAGCTTCGCCATTTTAAGGAGTCTGTGACTCAGCGGTTGGATCTCCTGGATGCTCGCCTTGATGCCTTTGATGTCCATCTTGGCCATTTGGAGCAGTTCGCCGCCTACACTACTCTTCAACTTGCTCAGATTATCTCATTGCTTCAGCTACAGTAGTCTCATCCACCTCTAGATGATCCTTGACTGTGTTTTTCTTAGACTGCTTGAGTTTGACTCCCGGCCAAAAGGGGAGAGAGTTTTAGTTGCTTTTGGTACAGTTTGCATTTGGTACAGTTAGACAGTTGGTTTTTTTGCTATTTTGTTTTAGAACTGCTTCAGCTAGTGTTTTGGAACTGATACATTGTTTTATCGATTTTAGAACTATTGCAGTTATTTTGCTTGTTTTCATATCTGTTGCGTTTTATTATCTTATTGAGTTCCATAGTTTTGATTTTATGTGGTATGTTGGAAGTTGTTTCACAAGTAGATAGTGGATTGTTCTAAAAAGTTCAAATTCAAACTGTTTGTCCATCAAATTAGTTTTTTGTGGTTTTCGCGGATTCTGTTTGTGTCTGATAGGTTTTGTTAGTGAGTGTGTCTAGTGTGTGTGTTTTTAGGAAAAATTGTTAGAAAAGTTTTGTCCGGGAATTTACAAAAGGGGAGATTGTTAGGTCCCTACTTGTTGCCAATTTCGTGAACCAACTCAATTTTATAGACTTGTAATTTTTTCCTTGGTTTTGGTCTTCCCGCTCGCGCGGGAATATTCGCGCTCAAACGGAGGATGCACCTTCTCAATAGTTTGGCTTGTTTGCACAAATACTGGGAGGCATGTTTTTGCGTTCGAGCATAAGTTCTAGTGCTCGAGCAGAGACTTGTTTAATCACACGCGTTTTAGTGACTCTGCTCGAGCGGGGTACGCGGCCCCTATTTTCTATATATATGTGTTTAAGTCATTTTTTAGGGTTAATGCTTTTAGATCTGCTTTGGGGGCTTTAGGGTTTTCTTTTGAGACTAGTTTACTAGTTTTCCTTTGATGCTTGCTTGAGTATTAAACTTACATGGTCGAATAATACACATCAAAGGGTTGTTTGAGTGATCGTCTTCAAGAGTGTGCTTCTTCGGTTGAATCCGAAGATTCAAGCATGAAGCATTCGAAGGAGTTCGAAGCTGTGCGCGGTCATTGAGTCGACGTGGATGTTGTGGAATTAATATCAATCAAATCAATTCTGAGATGAAGGTTGTGGTGGAAGATATACAAAGCGTTGAAGACAAATTGATAGAGTTTGGGTAATTTGTTTGAGTATTTTGTATTCTTTGTTTCCTTCATAGTGGATTGTTTTGTGGCGTTTCACCCGCGGTTTTTAATCACAATTGGAGGTGCTCCAATAGTGATTTTTTCCACGTAAAAATCATTTATGTCTATTTATTGTTTTTGAAACAACAATCTAAATCACTTTCGTAAATGCTTGATGATTTAGCTTGTTAGTTTTAATTGTTTGGGAATTGGTACAATTAATTCTTAATCTAATCACGAAACACTTAGGTTTTTCAAAGATGATATGTGCTTTCTAAGTGTAGAGAGTTATGTTTAAGTGAGTATAGTTCAGCTTAACTTAGTTGCTTTCAATGTGAAGTGAGTGGAGTTTATATAGAACACCTTACTTGTTGCTCAAGAGGTTTCATGAAGCTTTAGTGTTGCCAGGCTCCCTTTAACATTGCTCAAGGCCAAGGACCATCGGATAGCTGACAATGGGTGCATATACTCATTCTAACCATGCTTATAACAAATCACATTCCCTTGATCAACTGTTTCCATGATTCTAGAGGCAAGGGATCAGCTAAGGTGGCAACCTGCACATGCATGCATTCATACCTTCCACATTTCTTTAAGAGGTTCCCTCAGCTCGGTACCATTGTGCCTTGGCTCGGCCTTGTACAAGACTGCTTATAAAGATAGGCTAGTTCATTTAGATATCTTTGTGTGGGCTCGGCCCATTAGTTCGGTCCATGGACTTAGCTCTGCAGCTCGGCCTAGCCCAGCATCGCGACTGGACTGGCTTTTCCACTGCCAGACAGGCCCAAATGCTTAAGGACTCTGGGTAGACTATGTTATGGAGATGGGCTTAGTTGGATGGCCCACGCATTTATCTGACCTACTTGGACTTGGGTTTAGTGGATTGGGCCGGCCCAAAGTTTGGATCCGACCCGTTTATATTCTGCCCCTTCAATTTTTTATATTATTAATCATTAAAATGAGATTCGGATCTCATAGGATAGACTTTTTGTAATTTTTTATCGTTGTGTTTGGTTAGAAGATTTAAAGAGGAATTTAGAAAAAGAAACGAAAAGGTGTGTGAAATAAGTGAAATATAAGTATATTTTATTCACATTTCATCACCTTTTCTATTTCTCTTTTTAAATCCATCATCAAATCTCTCAACCAAACATAACATATATATTTTTCTTTTTTTTCTTTTTGGTTTTATATACAAAATTTGTTATAAATGTATAGAAGGGACAAGTTTTTCTGAGCTAGTTGTAAAAGTTGAATATCTTCTCACATGCATTTGCTACATGGAAAATTATACAACAACTTTGGAGAATTATATGATTATTCTCTCACCAATTATTATTTATTATATTTTTTTATATTTATTAATCACTTAACCTAAATAATTAATATTTTATTATTTTTATTAATTATACTCTTATAAAATATTATATATGACCGTACTAAAAAATTACCGAACAATCCCACCTGATACCTATACACTCACCAAGATTATTAATATTTTATTTAGGTCAAGTTTAGAAAGGCTAAATAAGTGTACTTTTTGACTTTTTATGAAATATGGGTTGGATTTGAGTTGGGTTTGAAGTGATGTGTTAGAAAGGTAATGTGACTTAAATAAGATGATGTGACTTAAATAAGATAGTGACTTTTTGAATTTTTTGAAAGATGCCAATATTTTATTTAATATAATTTGCTTCCATTACAAAATTAAAAATCCCATTAAATAAACATTCAAAAGAAAAAATATTGAGTATTACAGTGATATTATTAGTAGATGATTCATGCGATTTATAAGAATTTATTTTTAAAATATGAAATTAATTTCGAGCCTTAATATTTTATGTATAAAAAATTTTAACAATTAAAAGTTAAATATTAACAGATTTGTTAATAACTAATGAAAATTGTTGTTTCTGTGTGGTCTTATGTAAAATAGGATCATAAAAATAATTTTTTTCAATGTGAAAAAAAAAAATGTATTCTCAACTTGAAATGAAATTCTCATTTATATTAATCAAATTTATTAAAAAATCATGAATTCCACTTATATCAAAATATTTTTTTCTGAAAAAATAAAAATAAAAATAATGAAAATTTTTATAATATACAAATTATAATTTGGTTATAACTCATGGTGTTTTATTTTGGTTATTAATCGATATACTTTTCTCAAACGTAATTTTTATTACATTAAAGCGTTACGTTTGAGAAAATCATGCATGTTTTACTAAAAAAGCTATAAGCTGTATTGTTAAGCTTATAACTTATAGCTGTGAACATCAAAAACTGATAATTTGTATATTAAAGCGTAACGGGATAAAACACTTTTCTCAAACGTAACGCTTTAATGTAATAAAAAAACTTAGTGTACTTTCTCCAAACGTAACACATCAATTAGTGTAATTTCAAACGTAACACTCTAATGTAACATACTTCAATGTAACACACATAACACTAAAAAAACTTCTTGGTGTACTTTTTTCAAAAGTAAAACTCACAGTTTGAAATTTTTCTTTTTGTTCAAAATTTACTAAGGAATATTTTACTCCTTTTGGAATGGTTTAAAGAATCTAACATTCTTTTTTTTTTTTTTTTTTTAGTGTTACATTGGAGTGTAATGTTTATGAAAAGTACACTAATTTTTTATTTATTTATTTGTGTTACATTGAAGCATTACGTTTGGAAAAAATACACCAATGAATTTTTGTGTGTGTTATATTAAAGTGTTATACTAAGGAATTTTTTTGGAATCTTATATTGAAGTGTTACGTTTAGAAAAAGTAAATTAAGAAATTTTTGTTGTGTTATATTAAAATGTTACACTACGGAGTTTTTGTGTGTTACACTAAGATTTTTTTAGAGTGTTACATTTAAAAAAAATACATCAAGAAGTTTTTTTATATGTTACATTAGAGTGTTACACTAAGGAGTTTTTGTGTGTTACATTAGAGTGTTACATTAAGGCATTTTTTTTGTGTGTTATATTAGAGTGTTACGTTTGGAAAAAATACATTAAGGAGTTTTTTTATGTGTTACATTAGAGTGTTACAATAAGAAATTTTTTTTGCGTGTTACTTTAGAATGTTACACTCAGCAGTTTTTTTTATATTATATTGGAGTGTTACATTTGGAAAAACTACTGTAAGGAGTTTTTTTATGTGTTACATTTGTGTTACGTTTGGATGTTAATTAATGTCAATGTTGTAATAGGGACACGCACCACAAAAAAGGAACGAACATCACACCAATAACACCACAAACAAGATAATATCATCCACCTACAAATCATTCCACTAAGTCCCCACAAAAAAAATAGAAATGTAAAAACCTATTTTAACCACGCAGACCCAACATTAAGAAAAAAAATTCAAACAAAATCACACACAAGGGCAAATAAGTAAACTCTCAAATCCCAAATTAAGGAAACACAACATACTCAAAATAAAAAGGACTAATTGATTTGAAAGAAAACTTCTAGAACTACATGGAATAACTTTTTTCCAAATGGGATTTATGAGTAATTTTTCCTAAAATTTTATATGACAATATTTAAGTATTTTATTACAGGTAGATTGGCTCAAAGGTAGAATTTATGATTATCTCAATAAAATCGTAAGAGTTATTCATATTTATGCATAAAAAATTATAAATTCAAATCATAAACAATATTCTCAAAAGGAATTATGTATAAAATCTCTGTAACTTTAATAATTTCAGCTCTCAAAGGGGTTTTGATTAATTATGTGACACATCATAATAACCGTAAAATTTTTATTTCAGCCCAATTATTTTTGCATATCTTTTTTGGTAAAACTCATGAATGTACATTATCAGTAATATTATAAATTCTAATTTTTTATTAAAAAATTATTCAAGAAACATCAGTAGGTGCCTTAAATATACACAGTCATTTTCGATGAATCATTATTCTTTAATAATAATCCACGCTATTTATCATTTGACATTTATCAATTTATTTTCTAAAAACTTTAAAATATATATATACATATATATATATATATTGAGTTCCATTATTTTAATCAATATCAAATTGGATTTTAATGTAAATTACTTCTAGAAATATAATGTCTGATATAAAATCACAATAGAGTTAACTTTAATTAATGTAGTAAAATTTTATACTATGATATGTGTTATAGAAGAATAATATTAATTTTAATTTAAAATAACATTTTAATTTTAATTATTATTTTAATAATATTAGCCTTATCATTCCATAAAAGTGTTACTTGAATAGTTATATATAATAAGTTTACGTTACGTTATGTTTATATAGATATGATCTATGGTAACATTCAATTTCCTATATATGGTTTTACTATTATTTATGATATTAACAACTAATATTGAGGGTAAATGTGTCAACAAACTTCCCACAGGACTTATGAGAACATAAGTTTTTTAGTAGGACCATATATAACATAAGTCTCCCTAATAGGACTCATAAATAATTTTCCCTAAATATTAAATATGTTGTGATTGGATTAAGAAAAAAATGCCAAAATTAAATATGTAGTGTATTGATTTTTTTCATTAATATTCTTTTTGAATTACTCATATACATATTGTATATATGTATATAAATTTTAAATTAAATATAAATATTTTGTAATAAATAATTTTATGTTAAATAAAAAATTAAATATAAATTAAATTAAGACATCAATAAGATAGACAAAAAAATAAAAAATATAAAAGAAATTTATTTGATTCGTGCAATGCACATAATTAAGCACATTCTATCTTATTTATTTGTATATTGAGATAATTATTTTTCAAATATCATAATAATTTAATTAAAATATCAACTATATAAAAAAATTTGATAATGACAAAACTAAATACATGATAAAAAAATATATAGAAAATAAGTATTTCTTACATAGACTCCATATAAATTGGTTATTATAATTGAAATTGATTTTATGTAGAACTTTATATGCAAATGAAAAAATCATGCTGATGTGCCTTTTTTAGAAAAATAAATAAATAAATAAAAGCATTTAGAATGAGCTACCTGTAACGCCCCAAAATAAATATAACAAACCCATCACATTTGTGAAAATAGAACTGAGACAACAAGCTTTCATTCACCAGAGTTAATATACAAAAGGTGACACATGTGATATATATTCATAAATATCCTATCCTCAATCTACATCATGTGTTACTAGTAATCAAAAGATGAAAGTTGAACAGATATTTAAATGCCCTAACAGCTTACATCTTTCCAAGGCATTCCTTGTGTAACGCCCTCAAAATAACCCATAAATCATACATTCATGATACAAGAAAGAGATATCATATTCCATACATCAGAGTATTAAGCACAAAAGTATTACATGTTGACAACAAAAGTAAATGCCTTACGGGCTTACAACTTTCCAAGTCAACACTTGGGTTCAACAAAAGAAGAGTTCTAACTCTTTATACAAAATAAGCCCTTGACTTGATTTACATGTAATACAAAAAGATAACAACAAAAGGTTCTTTCAGTCTCTAAGCCTCCCAAGCTACGTCCTTGGAGGTGGCATATCACCCGCACCTGAAAATGATGTCCCATAAAGAGTGAGCCAAAACCCAGTAGAAATATACTAAACCAAATATGAGAGATAACTAAAACATTAGCATTCGATAAATGGTTAACACTTGCAAACCAATTTACAACACTTCCCAGTTCCATGACAAATACGTCCGTGTTTTATTCCACTTTCCTTTACTTATCTAATTCAAATTCATAAACATGTCTCATTATCTAGCCAAACAATTAAATGAGACTACAACTCATATTAAAACACTTCAATTTCCCCCCAATTCAAATGAGACTACAACTCATATTAAAACATTTCAATACTTCAATTATCTACGTTATGCAAACGTAATTAGGATTTCGGGACTTTTACCCTGGACACTTCGGCCAACTTAGTTATCAATGAAGTCCATCCCCTATCTCCTCCCAAGCAGGTTTGAGAGTACATCCCCTATCTCCTCCCAAACAAGATACATATATGCAATGTATTTAAACAGTTTATCATATACAATGATCAATCCAGGTACATATTCAATGTGTTAATTGAACCGTCATATTCAATGACTTCACCATTTGATTAGTTTCAATTTTCCCTAATCAACATACAGTGTCTACAATAATCAAGACTATCCTCCACCGATAGCCCAAAGCAGTTATCTCTAGATAGATAATAAATTCATCAAACAGATAAATTATCAACATTTTCATGGGTGAGTGATTAATCAATCCAACTACATCGTTCAATCTCATAATTTCCCAATTTCATGATTCTCAACTCAATTTCGTGTTTTCCCAAATTAATTATTCAAACATAATTAGGGCATTTTTTCCCTTTTTCAAATATCAACCCTAAGACTCAATTTCATCAATTTAACAACAATAATTCCATTTTCCAAGGTCTCACATACACATGGAGTTTGACAATTAAAAACCCCCTTTTTATAACCTTAAAACAAACCCTAAACTTACCAAAATTTCCATAATCCACAATTTATACAAAATGACTAAAATTTATGTCAAAACTCATAAGAAGGAGTAGGGTATCCCTACCTCAAATGAAGAGACTCAATGGAGAAGATGAAGAAAACTCAAGATGCTCCAAACCCAATATTTTTCGGATCAACATGTAGCCCACACCAAGCTCCACACTTTTTATAGAAGGACTAGGGTAGACACACCCAAGAACAAAGGGTACTTGTAGAGAGAAGGTGTATTGTAGAGAGAGAGACAGTCGATCTAGGGTTTGAGAAGAAAAGTAAATCAAAAAGTGAGAGAGAAGACTGCCGCTGCGATCTGATATAATCGAGCCTCGTTCGAGTGAAGGAGTAGTCTCTCGAGCAACCAGACACAAAGAAACCTCGCTCGAGCGCAGAAAGCCTCGCTCGAGCCAACAACACGAAGCTTCAGGTCTGCAATCCAAAAGCTCGCTCGAGCGAAGAAACCCAAAACATAGTCCTCGCTCACTCGAGCGGAGGAAAGTTCGCTCGAGCTAAGAAACACAACCTTCAGGTCCAAATTAGACGCAGACGCAGACGCATGCTCGAGCACAAGAATGCTAACTCGAGCCAACAGACACACCACTCAAAGCTCGCTCGAGTGAAGGAACCCTAGCTCGAGCGGAAGAACTAAAACATAGAGCTCGCTCGAGCGAAGACACCAAAAACTGGACAGCAACCATTTGTTTCAAAACACACCCAACCTGTAGCAAACTTGCCCAACACATCCCAAAACTCAAATACAAAGATTTAAAGGATGGAAATGCAACATATACAACAATAGACATCCACGGAACCGAGTCCAGAATACAATAACCACTGGAAGGAAAACCGGGATCGCTATACCTTGGTTACAATAAAATGAGTTCAGCTTAATATAGTTAAAACCATTGGCTATACAAATTAACTACAATAAAAATGAGCCCTTGCTCTAAGTCTCTCTAAGCTACTATCTTAGGGGAGGCATGTCACCAGTACTTGAAAATAGTTTTTCTCAATAAGGTGAGTCAGAGCCCAATAGAAACAATCTAACACAATATATGAATCTTGACAAAGATATAACCATGAAATGTATGTCTAATGCCCATCATAAAATCAATCATATCTTACAAGATCATAATGTGCCAAATTCTTTTATTCCAATATGTCTTATCTCAATTTTATTCATATCAATTCATTTCACCTCCATTCATGAGTCATATTCCTTATTATCCAGACCACCCAACTGAGATTACAACTCAGTGGTTCTCAAACATACAAAATCAATACACAACATATCAGTTTGCCATTTTACGAAAATTTTGTCTGTTGAAATCGGCACCCATGTAAATGCGTGATTTTTGGGACTTACACTCAGGACACACGGGCCAACTTAATTCAATGGAGTCCATCCCCTTTCTCCTCCCATATATAGAGTATATCTCATTTCTCCTCTCAAATATCATACATATACAATGTATTATAACATCGTCATATTCAATGACTACCAATAAGAGATTAGTTTCAAGTCACCCAATTCTCATGTAATTTCTACAACAATCACGGTTATCCTCCACCAATAGCCCAAAATAGATATTTTTAATCAGATATACAATCTCAAAGGTAGATAAATTAGCCAAAATTTCATAGGTGAGAGACAGTACATATCTAACTACACCATTTACATAAATAACTCTCCAATTTCATATTTTGAATACCAATTTCATTATTTATGCAAAGTCAATACTGGAGACAATTTAGGGCAAAACTCCATTTTTTCCAAGTTCATCCCAAACACCAAAAATCAACTATTTTAACATAATACAAGTTCATATCTACTCCCATAACCATATCTATTACATTCATTTGACAATCCCCTATTGAGATTTTAAATCAAAACCCTAAGTTTGTCTAAAATCTCCCAAATCCCAATCTTGTCCATACAACATCAAATAACTAAGTTAAAAACCATATAAAATTGTAGAAAATCCATATCTCAAGCTTTAGAAGACCAAAGGAAAATATGGAGGAACTTCAAAGACGCCGAAACCAAGCTTAATTGGATGAAAAGAGAGCCCACAATGAGCTTTACTTTTTTAACAAATGCACAAGGGTGGAGAAATCACTTGATCTAGATGAAAAAGTAGAGAGAAGGTAAGTTTTAGAGAGAGGGTCTCAACTTTAGGGTTTGGGGAGAAGTAGATCTGAAAAAGTGATGAAAAAGTCATTTTCGCGAATTAATATACGTACAGTTCACTCGAGCGTAGGAGTTGACGCTCGAGCGTTAGACACAATAAGTTGTTCCGCTCGAGCGCAGAATACATACATCCAGTAGTTTTGCAGACAGAAGAGCATTACTTGAGTGCAAGAATGGCCGCTCGAGCGCACACTCACTTGAGCGTAGGAAACACCGCTCGAGCGTAAATTATACTCTCCCAATAGTTTTGCGGGCCTACAAACGTACTGAGAGTTTGCAAAGCCCGCTCGAGCGCAAGAAGTGTCGCTCGAGCAGAAGAGCAAAATTCTGGACAACAAGAGTTGGGAAACCAAACAACCAACTTGTCCCAAACACAACCACAGCAATCCAATAGCCAAAATTAAGGGAAAAGAAGATAAGCAAGACATATTCAATTGTACGAAACCAAGAAACCCGAGTCCAGAATACAACAAGGGTCGGGTCAAAACCGAAATCGCTATACTACCTAAATAAAGGAAAAAAACTACTTTCATATATATATACATAAATGTGTGTGTGTGTGATAAGCCAATAAAAAACCACAACATTATTATCTCCCACTAACCCAACATTATTAGTCTCTACAACAAATCAAGATTGCTTACTGAATGACAATATGATACCGTCCCATATAATCACTATTACATCTAATATTTACTAGTTACAATAGAAAATGTATTGTAAATATCAATAATTTTTTTTTATTTGTTTATTTTTCTTGCCATTAGAAACTTTAAGAAATTTAAATCACTCTGTTTGGTTAATAATTTTTAAAAATATTTTTTTGAACTTTACTACTTTGTTTTAATCTTTAATGAATTTTTAAAATTTTTAAATCCACTCCTATTAAAATCCAAATCCATCTCAATACGAGGCTGCGAATTTAAAATAAAGGAATTGAGGTGGCTACTATTTCCTGCACAATGGCATTGTTGTGTAATTGATGTGCCTCATTTCAAAGTGTATTTTGATAATTTAAATTGTTTATTTTTTAAAATATATCGAATAGAAATTCAAAAAATCAAGTTGATCGTATATCGATATCTCTTTTATCAAATTGCATTTGTATCTAAAAATATAAATGGTAATTGTAATTTGAAATACAAATGATAATTGTAATTTAAAATATAAAACTGTATATAAATGCAATTCGATAAAAATGTTATTAATGTCCGATCATCCTAAATAGTATTGAAATTAGTTGTAATTGATTTAGACAGTCTAATCGTTAAATTTATCTTAGGTAATGTTTGGTTTATTAAAATAAATGTGAAAGGAACATTCCTTCAGCTTTTTAAGGAATGACCATTTACTTACAATAATTGATAATTTTATTTAAATATTTTTTTTAGGGGTATTTATATACAAATCTTAATTTATACTCCATTAAGTCATAATTAAGATTTTTTTGACCTTCAAATCCCATTAAATTTTGGATAAATTATACAAATAGTCCTTTTAGTTTACACGATGTGTCAATTTAGTCCATATTGTTTCAATTTGCTCGATTTTGTCTCTAAATTTAACGAATTGTGTCATTTTAGTCAAATAAATAACGGTTTCTAAGTTTGGTAGACAGAAAGTCAAACTATGTGTCTATTTGGTCCCTGTTAAAATCGAGCAAATTAAAACAATATGGATCGAATTGACCAAATCGACGCATTGTTTATACTTTGCGTTTACTAAATTTAACAACCGTTATTTATTGAACTCAAATGACACTATTTGTTAAATTAAGGGACAAAATTGAGCAAATTGAAACAACAACAGGGACCAAATTGACATACCGTATAGCCCACAAGGACCATTTGCATAATTTATTCTTAAATTTTTAATAGTTGGAATTGCCCTTTAAATAATGATTGTTCATTATTTATGATTATTTATAAAGAAACATAATGGTTTGACATTTATTTTAATTTTTAAAACTTCAAAATATCAACTTTCAAATTGAAAAAACTTTTTAAAAAAATTATGTACAATAAAAAAACTATTTTTTTTTTTGAAAAAATTGAAAAAATTAAATTATTTTTTTGTGCAAATCTAAAAATTTTGTGTCTATAAAAAGAGGATGATGCTGGAACATTGATGTGCAAAACTGAAAAAAAAAAAAAACAAAAAAAATGAAAAAATTGATAATGTTTTCAGTTTTAAAACTAGAAAAAATTATAATATTCTCAATTTTATTGGATAATTGAATTAAACCAATATGTAGAAGGGAAAAAACGTTTAATCTCATACTCTAGCTTTTTCCCCCCTTAGTTAGTGAAACAATTATCTGAAACATTACTATGCAAAATTAATAATATTCTTAATTTTAAAAATTAGAAAAAATTAATAATATTCTCAGTTTTACTAAATAGGACTTATTAGTTCAAAAATCCTAAATAGGATCTAAACTACCATAGTATTTATAAATATAACTTTTAAATAATTAACTTTTTTTTCTTTATTATTTTAATAAGCCAAACATAAAAATAAATATTCTAATAGAATTATCATTTTGTTTCAGTTTCATTCCAATGCATTGAAAACTATCTTAGTGGTTTTTATTTATTTTTTATTTTTTAAATATTTGCAATTAACAGAAGTATCTTCACCACTTATCAGCTTTTTTATAGAAGCAATTATGAAAATTTAGGATGTGCTTTTTGACAACTGGCTAATATAACCAAAAAATCAAAAAATTACCCAAAAATAAAAATAAAAATAAATAAAAAAAAAAGAACACTAAAAAAAATCAAAGTTTAAAAATTAAAAAAATAAAATAAAAAGTCATTAAAAAAAGTCAAAGATGAATTTTCATTCTCTCTATTCTTACATATATTTCCAAAAAAAATAAATCTTCAGGTTCATTTGGCATGTGAGGTCGAGGTTAAAATAGTTTTTTAAAAAAAAAAAAATTAAAAGATCAATAAGATAAAAAAAAAAAAAAACTAAAAAAGTCTATTCCAAGTGATATTTTTCAGTCCAGATTAGCCAAAAAGTCAATCCATTTTCCAAATGAAGGCTCATTATAAAAAAAAAAAATATTCAATTTTTTTATCTCATATTTTTACAAAAAAAAAAAAAAACAAAAAATTAATAAAAAAAACAAAAAATTAATTCCTAAACCATCCCTTAATGTATAATGTGATAACAAACTTCATTAAGTAAAATAATCAAAATTTTGTTATCAACTTTTGTAATCATGCAGTTTGACTCCTTATTTACAATTTCATAAGAATTTTATTATCAAATTTTGAAATTATATGTTGGCCTCTACTAGGCACAATTCCTGCGCTCGCCACGGATTACAAACATCATAATTAAGGGTATATGGTAATGGTACTTACTTTAAAAAGGGTGTCTATTATACAATTTTTTAATATATATAAATTATATAAGAATATATAAAATGCGTACTAAAATTTTAAATTTTTTGATATTATTTTATTATTAACGAATGACAACAGGATCCATAAATATAAGGGTTTGATTTCTCTTAAATTGATTATCTCAACTTGAGAAAGCGTGTGAGTTTGATAGGTCTATTTTGAAATCGACTTTGGTGATCCAAAGTGTCTAACTTTTACAACTTATTGAGTAGAATATTCATGCAGAACATAAGATGAACGGGTATCAGTAGTTATATATTTAATCAAAATTGTATTACAAAAAATGTATGGCTATTTTTAAAATTATGTTTGTCATCCATTTTTTTAAAAACAAATATGATTTAAACATATAATTATTGATGTCCAATTATTTTTATTTTTTGCACGAATACTCTACTCAATGAGTTTTAAAATGAAAACGGTCCGAATCGTTAAAATCCATCGTAAAATGAGACTATTAAGTCTAAATACTCTATTAAATTGAGATGAAAACTTCAAAAAAATCAAACCCTAAATATAATATGCACATATATGATTCATTATAATCAGTGTAGATTTATTCTATTAACAATAATATTATATTGTCAAAATGTAAATATAAAATTTTGAATATTACGTGATGCAATTATTATACAGTAATACTAGGAACACAGAAACAAATGTGAGAGGATAGCGTCTCATTATGTGTTTAATTTCTGTACAAATAGACTTATTCATTACTATAACATAAAAAGTGATGCTATAAAATCAATACATCAGGGGCATATTACATGTAACACTGTAAACGAGTCAATAGTAAGTTATTTAAGTTTAACTTTATAATTTAATAAATGTTAAAATATGTTTAAACTTTGTTTATTTACATAAAAAGCTAATCTAAAATATTTTTTTAATGAATTGAGTACGTGACAAACTTAAGTAACTTAAATTTTTTTTTTTATTTTTATAATGTATATAATCTGTAGGTTGTATAGCATCAAGGTAATTTACAATTTTTCCAAATTGACAAGTTTTATATCTGTACACAGCCGGAAAGATAAGCCCATCAACAGCCCAGTAGGCTTAGTAATCGAGTTGGTTCCATTTCAATTTCAATTTTTTATTCGGGCCTAGTAATATTCAAATGGACTCTGTAACTTGAAATGGCAATTTACGTTTAAGTAGGGATGGACGTCGGTCCGTTAACCCATTCAGCTCGTCGGGCCTATTCTTATTTTTTAAGGGCATGGGGTGATTATTTTAATCCATAAGACTGGGTTGAGCTACCATTTTTAGCCTGATATATTAATGGATTGGACTTAAAATTTATACTTTCAACTCAGGTTGGGCCGGCCTACAATTAAATTAATTAATTATAATATATTAAAAAAATTGAGATCTAGATTTTATTTTTATTGATTTTATTAAAATTCACATTTGTAGTGATGTATAATATACAAAATCTTTTAATTTATAATTATATCAATATATTTATTTAAAAAATACAATGTGTGATTGAATTTAATTATGAAATATTTTAATTTTTTAAAATCTAATCCGATGATTGAGTTTGGGATTTATAATTATTATTGGACCGAATTTGAGCAAACATAAAAGTCCAATATTAGGAACCAAACATAAACAAATACAAAATATCTTATTATATAATATCGGCTAACCCGACGAATGTCCACCCCTCATTTTGATTCTTCAATTCAATCAAATTTAGAAGAACGGTACAGAGTACAAATAGTTGTAACTATTTGACTATTTTACAAATAGTTACAACTATTTTGTAAATAGTTGAAAAAGCAAGTCGTAGCTAAATTGGTCAAAAGTTATTAATATGAAAAATTCACTGGGAATATAGCCTAAAAAATAAAAAATAAAAAAGCCAAATCTCAACTCTATTAAGCGCTCGTTTGGTTTTCATTGTGAGCTAAAAAATTATAAAAGGATAAAAATAATTAAAATAACCAAAAAATCAAAAATTACAAAAGGACAAATTTTTTTTTTTACCATTTTAAAGCCAACAAATTAAAAAAACCAAATAAGAAAACCAAACAAACAAAAAAGTCCCACACTAAAAAAATAAAAAAAAAACTAAAAAACTAAAGCATCGTTTGGGAAGCGACCGGTTTAGTCAAAAAGTTATTAAAAAAGTCAAAAAGCCAACAACTTATACCAAAAGTCAAAGATTTTATTTTCTCTCTACTTTTTGCACATCTTTTCGTAAAAAATTAAAAAATTATTCCAAACATACTAATTTTTTTATATCATATTTTAGCTAAAAAATTAAAAAATTACTAAAAAAACCTGTTCCTAAACGAGGCGTAAATAAAAGTCATTTCCAAACTATTCCTAAAACTGATAGTTACTAGAGGTGAAGGCACTCATATTGCGCCAAATTGATACATATATATATATATGAAAACAAAATTATATTAAAATGAAAAAAAAAAAAAGTTCTAATTGTTTTGTAAGTGGAGAGTTACTTTTTTTTTCTTAATATTAAAACTAAAATTAATGATAAAAATAAGGGAGCTTGATCAATAAGTCCTATATTTTGAACTTGTAATTTATATAGTCCGATATTTTTTCTTATGATCCGTTTACTCATTTTGGATGTGTAATGACTCATTTGTCTACAATATTGGAGTGACACATTTCGAAAAAATACATTAAAAAATTTTTTAGTGTCACATTATACCCGCCACGTTAGAATATCACATTTGAAAAAAAATATTAAAGAGTTTTTAATTTTTTTAGAGTGTCACATTATACCCGTCACGTTAAAGTGTCACATGTCATATTTGAAAAAAATACACTAAAGAGGTTTTTAATTTTTTTAGAGTGTCACATCATATCCGCCACGTTGTTATGTTTGAAAAAAGTACACTAAGAAGTTTTTTTTTTTTTTTTAAAGTATTACATCAAATTCGTTACGTTGTCACATTTGAAAAAAGTACACTAAGAAGTTTTTATTTTTTTAAAATAAAAGTATTGGAGTGTCACATCATATCCTTCAAGTTGTCACATTTAGAAAAAGTACACTAAATTTTTTTTAAATTTTTTTGGAGTGTCGCATCGTTGAAGTGTCACATTAATATCTGTCATATTAAAATATTACATCATACCTGTTGCATTAATGAAAGGGTATTATTGTCCACCAAAACACTACCAAAATTAAAAATAGGATCACACAGAAAGAAACTCTCCACTAATAAGACTTAACAAATCAATAAAAAAAAATTTAGGACTAATTGAAGTACTTGTTTGTTTGTGAGATGAGATTTATGAATAAATATCTCTAAAAACAATTGTGTAATTGATAAATAAATAATTATTTATTTATTTGTGTGATTTAAAGTAAATCCTTTGCTGAGGGTCTAACCCACACCCCCATGGAGGGGGGGGGGGGACCTATATATACCATCAAAATTTTTAAAATGTAAGTATGGATTATAATATAAATTTTTACTAGTATAAAAAGTAAAAATAAGATGAAAATATATATAAATAAATAACATGTGTTTTTTTGTATCCACATTTGATTATAAAAGATAGCAATTATAAACCAATCTAGATATTAAGGTGACGCATCTTGAGTTGTTGTATTTGACATTCTTTCATGTCATTAAAAATGTTTATTTTTTTGAGTAGCAAAATAGAGATATATTTTATTAAAGCAATACAAGTACAAAAGCTTGGAAAGAAATTACATCATTGTCCAAACTAGGTATCCCAACTAGGTTGACACCCATAGCAAGACTAATCATGTGCGTTTCCACATCCCCAAAAGAGAGTTAGAGAATTTCCAACTTAAACCCCTCAAAACCACAATGACAATAGAACATTACAACCTCCTACCCAAACAGAATCTAATTTGCACTAGGTTATACATAAAATTAGTAATTGAAAAATGGAAATCCCTGGATGTGGATTTCAACCAGATTGCAAGCCTAACAATGATAACTTCATGTAGCTCCTCCATGTTTGGTTGGATATTTTGGAAGAGACAATCATTCTGGTGCTTCCAAATGGCCAAAGAGCCACCAAAGGAATGGCATTCCAAATTCTCCTTTCAGCTTTCATGCAATTATTCCCAGCCCACCACTGTAGTAACCCATCAACTGTTCCAGGCACCACCCATTGAGCTCCCCACTATTACAGGAGACCCGTCCAAACTCTCCAGATCATAGGACACCAGATAAGCACATGCTCAACTGTTTCTTGGCCATCTTTACAGAATATACATACAGTGACAGCACTAGCATTCAACACTCCAATTCTATGCAAGAACACTGTTGTTTTTACCTTATGTTTCCATGCGAGCCACCCAAAAAATTGAACTTTAGGGGGTAAGTACTTGATCCAAGCCAATCTGTTAGAACACTTGAATTCACCATACTCTAAATCAGTGTGATTGTATAGGGTTGAGATAAAGGATTAACCTGATTTGGTTGCTAACCAGACTACTATATCCTTGTCCTGCACATTCAAAACAGGGCCAGGTCTGATAGATTGATTAAGTGTGATGAGCTCTTCATGTTCCCATTGAAATAAAACCCTCTTAAAGCTGGACACCCAATTTTCAGAGTTGCCTCTTTTGACAGCATAGTCCTTGAGTGACCCATCCTTATCACTAGACAACGTAAAAAGTCTAGGAAATAACTCTTTGAGGCCAACTCCTCCATTCTAGCAGTCATACCAGAAGCACATTCTATAACCATTACCCACTCTAATCTGAAGATTATTAACATAAAATTGCAGGAGGCTGACCCTTTGATTTGCTTCTACCAATATATCTCCCTAAATCTTGGAGAATCTGACACCTCCTTGAAAATCTGGAAGCCATTTCCCATCTTCAACTTTATATTTGCAGCATATCACGTTCTTCCACAGAGCTTTTTCCTCATTGGCAAACCTTCACCACCACTTTATTAATAAACAAACATTCATATCTCTGATTCTTCTAACACCCAACCCCCTTTGCTTGATAATTTTTTGTTAACTCTTTCTATTTCACTAAATGAACTATCTTCTTTAGCTCAGAGCCAACCCATAAGAATGAGGCTTGTAATTTTTCAATTTGTTTTGCTATCCCTTCTGGCATCTTGAATAGTGAGAGGTAGTACACCGGCAGGCTAGATAACACCGCTTTAATTAGAGTTAACCTGCCTAGAAAGGAAGGAAATCTCCTCTTCCAACTAGCAAGCCTGAGCTTTATCTTCTCAATGACAGGTTTCCAAATCAACTTCCTATGGGGGCTAGCACCCAATGGCAACCCAAGATACTTCAGTGGTGCTGTCTTAGTTTTACAATTTAACATGGAGGCGAACTCATTGAACACAGATTTAGAGATACCAAACCCATATACCACACTTTTATGACAGTTTATCTTAAGCCCTAATGCAACTTCAAAACACCTAAGGATCCCTTTTAAATTTAGCACTTATGACCATTCAGTATCACAGAACAATAAGGAGTCATCTGCAAATTGAAAGTGAGAAACTACCATATTATTATCACCAAAAACTACTCGTTTCAGTAACCCCAACTCCCTAGCTCTCATAAGTAATATGTTCAAACCTTCTACAGCCAAGTTGAATAGGAAGAGATATAATGGGTCGCCTTGTCTAAGGCCTTTTTGAAGACTAAATTCCTTAGTTGGTGAACCATTTACAAAAACTGAGATTCTAGCTGAAGAGAGACATTCTTTCATCCAAGAGATCCATTTTGCTCAAAAACCAAAACTAGATAGCATTGAGAATAAGAATTCCCAGTTGAGAGAGTCACAAGCCCTCTCAAAATCAATTTTGAAAAGAAGCCCTCTTTTCTTTATTTTTTTCCACCCATCCACTATTTCATTTGCAATCAATACCCTATTTTTTTCCACCCCATATATTAGTTCGTAGCAGCATGATTTTATATCACTTTTTGATCTCTTTTTCACCCAAAACCCTAATCCGACTGTCTCTCTCTCTAGAACACACTCTCTCTCTACAAATACTCCATGATCTTGGGTCACTCTACCCTACTCCCTTTGTAAAAAGGATAAAGTACCGCGTGGGCTTCCTTTTGATCCGAAAAAGTTCAAGTTTGGGGCATCTCCAAGTTTCTCCTTCTTTCTCTTTGAGCTTCTCCATTTGAGGTAGGGATAATCTACTCTTTAATATGAGTTTTAACCTTGATATTTGTCATTTTGTATAAATGGTGGGATTTGGAAAGACATGGGTGAAGTTAGGGTTTGGGTGTTGGTTTTTGAAAGAGGGGTTTCCACATTTGGTACCATAAGTGTATGAAAGGTCTTGAACATGATATAACTTGGGTATAATTGATGAAATTTGGTCTTGGTTATAATATTTGGAAGGGGGGAGGGGGGAAGAGAGAGAAAGAGAGAGAGAGAGAGAGAGAGAGAGAGAGAGAGAGAGATTGCCCTAATTTGAATTAAATAAATGATTTTGTATAAATAATGAAATTGGTTTGAGAATTATGAAATTGGAGGAAATTGTGATTAAATGGTGTAGTTTGATTGATAAATCACTCACCTATGGAAAATTTGATAAATTATTTGTCGATGGATTTATTTATCTGTCTAAAAATATCTGTTTTGGGTTATCAGTGGATGATAGCCATGATTGTTGTAGAAAACTACATGAGGATTAGGAAGATCGAAACTAATCAATTGAATTATGTCATTAAATATGACGGTTGGATTAAACCATTGGATGTGTGATTTGATTAGTCATTGTATATGACAAAGTGTTTAAATACATTGTATATGTATCATTGTTTAGGAGGAGATAGAGGGTGGACTCCATTGATAATTAAGTTGGCCGGAGTGTCCAGGGTGAAAGTCTCGAAATCTTGTATATTTATGGGTGCTGGTTCCCTCGAACGTGGTTCCGTAAAATGGCAAGAAATAGAAGTGTTGGATTGATGAATATATTAAATTGTGAACCATTGAGTTGTAGTCTTGTGTTGGTTGCTTTGATAATAATGAATTTGGTTAATAGATTTACCCGAAATGTAAGAAGGGAAATGATTTGAAATATTGGTTATCTATATTGAATGACCTTGAAAAGAATATGTGTTGATTAAGAATGTTACCCATTTATCTGATGCTTATATTTTAGTTAATTCTTATATATGGTTTAGCATATCTCTACTGGTTTTGGCTCACCTTACTTTGGACACTATTTTCAAGTACAGGTGACATGTCACCTCCAAGGGCATAGATTGGGAGGCTTAAGGGCTGAAGGCTTCGTTTTGTTGTTACATTTTGAATTTGGTTAATAGATTTACCCGAAATGTAAGAAGGGAAATGATTTGAAATATTGGTTATCTATATTGAATGACCTTGAAAAGAATATGTGTTGATTAAGAATGTTGCCCATTTATCTGATGCTTATATTTTAGTTAATTCTCATATATGGTTTAGCATATCTCTACTGGTTTTGGCTCACCTTACTTTGGACACTATTTTCAGGTACAGGTGACATGCCACCTCCAAGGGCATAGATTGGGAGGCTCAAGGGCTGAAGGCTCCGTTTTGTTGTTACATTTTGTGTTTATATGTTTCCTTTTTAAGCCGAGGGCTTTAATTGTAAAGAGCGTCTGACTCTTCTTTTGTTGTAACCAAGTGATAACTTGGAAAGATGTAAGCCCTTAGGGCATTTATTTTGTTGTTCTCAATTAGAATTACATGCTATAGTTTCAAGATAAACGTTTGTGAAAGTGTAATACATGCAATATCTTTTGTAATATTAACTCGGATGAATGAAAATACAAAAATTCTATTATGTCTATAGAGATCTTATGAATGGTTGATTTGTATTATTATTATTATTATTTTGAAGGCGTTACATTCTTGTTCAAGCCATTAGCTAATGTACCACTGTCATGAAAATCTGCCATAAAGAGCATCATATCTTCTTTGAGCACCATCCAAAATTTCTGAAAAAAATAGTAAATTAAACCTATCTGGACTTGGAGCTTTGTTTCCATTACAATCTTTGACATCTTCCCAAACCTCATCTGCTGAAATTTCTGACTCTAGTATATGAAAGGAATCACTTTGCCTCACACTTTTAAAGTCACCATCTATCCCAGGTCTATGCCTCCACTCTTTTGAAAATTGCTTTGTAAAGTGTAACCACACCTCATTCTTGACCTGATTTGGTTCCTCAATTACCACATCCCCAATAGCAATGGAGTTGAGGGCATTTCCATTTTGTCTACTAGTAGCCATGACATGAAAGTATCTTATGTTCCTGTCCCTTTTCATATTCCAATCTAACCTTGACTTTTGAAGCCATGCTCATTCCATCATTCTACTTAATCTCCACATTTCATTCCTAGCCTCACTTTTTTGTTTGATTTCAGCATCCTCCAGAGGTTTTTCTTCAGCCCTCAGATCTAAGGCATTCAGTTCATCTTCTGATGCTTTTAGTTGTGCTGTAATATTACTATATACCTCTCTGTTCCACTGTTTTAATGCCATCTTTAAAGCCTGTAATTTCCTTAGCAGAGTGTACCGAGCAGTCCCTTGAAACTGTAATTCCTTCCAGGTAGTCTCCACAAAAGGTGCAAATTGTGAGTGTAATAGCCAAGCATTTAAGAATTTGAAAGGTTTAGGACCCCAATCTCCCTCATCTTCCATAAGCACTATAGGGCAATGATCTGAAACCAACCTAGGTAGTCCCCAAAGTTTGAATTTATATCTCTCAATCTACTTTGGGCTAAGAAAGAATTTGTGATAATCGTCTCCTTAATTAAGTAAATTAATTAGATAGATTATGGGCTTAATGTTAATTGTGTGATTGGGTGGTATTAAGTGTTATTGTTGTGCCATGTAACTATTCGAAATGTGTTATTGTAGGCAGATAGGTTAGAATGAATATTAAACCTGTCAATTCATTAATTTTAATAGGTGAGAATTAAATGATGGGATAAGAATTAGAGCCTAATCCGCATTGGTATAATTTAATTTAGCGTAAGTAAAATTTCGCATCATAAATTATCTTATTTGTGATTATATCTATTTAATGTAGAAAGATTTATTCGTTTTTCCATTCCGGTTTGCTAATTGAAGGCCTCATCGGCATTCGATTTAGAAATTGACTTGAGATGTGTGTTATTTAGGATTTTTAGAAATTTATGGTGGGTTCGATTTAAATTCGATTCGGAACCAAATAATTAGAGTAAATAACATCAATTAATTAATCATTAAGTGGATTTCCTAATTAAGCCTATATAAGGCATTGTTGATTTAAGGGCCATTCTTGCATCCTCATTTCCCATCGTGAGAGAGAGCAAACGTGAGGGAAAGTGAGAAGAGTGAGAGATAAGTCAATTTAAAGAAGAATTAAGCTCAAACTAAGGGGATTTGCTAGCAATCTAGAGAAGAAATTGACTTGGAAGCCCAAAGACATAGTAAATTACTCAATTGAGGATCTAGGTGAGTAATTCATTCCTAATCCTTGTGTTTAAGTTGATAATGAAGAGAATTCAAGAAGTTCTTGTGACAAAGTATGAGAATTGAGTTAGAATTAAGAGAATTTAGATCATATCATGCATGCATGGTCATTTCATCAAATTTTGAACTTGATTTCAAAGAATTCTCACATGCATGTGCTCCTTTTGTCTTTGTTTTAAGAGTTCAACATGTTTTTGTGCTCAACATCTCATTTGAACAAGTTTTGAAAGCTTTGGAGCCAAGATACTTCATATAGTTATGCTTATGATATACCAAGCTTGATTTTACACAATTCTTAAACTTTTGGGCCTTGATTTGGTGAAATGGTTTTGAATTCATGATGTTTGACAAGTTTAGACATGTTTTCTTAAGCTTTTGGTACAAAAGAACATGCTTTGTGACTTTGAATTCAATTTTTGAGCTTGGGAGTGGAATTTGAAAATTCTAGAATTTGCACCCTTCGCTTGAGCGACCACTCTGTGATCCTGCTCTTTCACTTGAGTGACCAGAAGTTCACTCGAGCGTGAAATGCATGCTCCCAGAAGTGCACATGTTTTGCAGCCCACTCGAGCAAGAAGAGTTGCGCTCGAGGGAGGACCTAAGTTGTACGCTCGAGTGAGCGTCGAGTGTGTATCGAGCCGAAAAATTTGGCAACCAGCACTTTTACAAAGTTTGCAGATCGCTCGAGCAAGAGAAGTTACACTTGAGCGACCACTCACATTTTTCATGTCCACTCGAGCGGGGGCCTTGTTTTCAAAAATTTGACTAAGTGTTTTCCAATGCATTTTGTCACCCTCATTGCATCTTAAGCATTTCTAAGCCAAGTTTGGGTCACCATAATGGGCATAAGGAGTAGAAACTCACAAGGAACAAAGTGAAATGAATTACATATTATCCGAGCATACGTTTCAACTGCATATTGTATGTGTCTGTGTAGGTCACGCACCATAAGATAGTTGAATTGCCTACTCAATCTAATTGCCTGGGAATCAACTGTGAGTAACAATATTGTAAAGCTATGTTCAATTATAATTATTTTCTGAATGATTAACTGTACTGTTTTATGAAATGAAATTGTTTACTGAATGAATGTTTGTCTTTTTTTATGAACTGTACTTGTGATATCCATAGCAATTGACTGTTACTGCTACTGTTATAGAGATCTTTGTCAGTTCCAATCTTTGGAACTACTGTTACTGTATTGATGGCCATCAACTGACTATTCGGTCTTTTAAGACCTACTGTACTATTCTGTTATTGGATATACCACGTATGATTGCTATAATTACTATATTACAGATATAATATGAAATATGAGATATTGATTGATTAAATGATCCACTGATGCAATTGACTATTTAAAATGCTGAAAGAACATTCATTCTTAATCTCTTTACACATTTGTTTTTCACTGGGCTTTAGCTCACAGTTTATTATATATGTATGTAGGCGACCAGGTGCCGAATCAAGGCTAGAGGCATTGACCCGAACTCATATTTTGTCAAGTCAGCTTTTGTGCCTCATGACGAGGTTCCGAACCCACACGAGTCAAGGCTTTTGGGTGATGCAAATCCACCCTTTTGTTTTTGCTAAGTGTTAAGAATGTTTAAGACTTTTGTTTACACAGTTTTAATGATGGGATTAATTCCCTAACTTGCATATTGTCTCATGTATGTATTGTTTGGCATAAGTGGCTATGTATATGAAAGTTTATTTCCATTCAGGTCCTCACAGCTCATTGGACATTATCTTATTATTGATTGGCTTCCGCCAACCCCCTTTATATTGTATTATTGTTGTTACTGTTAAATAGGCCTTTGGTAATCACGGATTACTGGCCGGTTACGGTACTAAACCTATAGGGGCGGGTTTGGGTCGCGATAGAATTTGTCAATTCTACTCCATTTGTGTCCATCATGGGCGTTGCACCAGGTAAATTTTCTCTCTACCATTTGCATATCATTCACCTCACATCTATCTATGAACTCATTAAACTCTTTCATGCCCTTTCCCTCCTTGAGTTGCTTATTCTTTCCCCCAGATTTTTGATCTCATTGAAGTCACCTCCAAGACACCATGGTTTTAGGAAGAGGGTCATCAAATTTAACAAGGACTTTCATAACTTTCCTCTCCTTATAATATCATTTGGGGCATAAACATTTAAGATAACACAGTCAAAGGAATTTAAAATGGTACCTGAGAGCAAAATAAAGTTTATGTTACTACAACATTCTGAAAGTTGAAATACATCAGGGTCCCATAGGCATAACAATCCACCAGCCACACCCAGTGCATCCACGACCATGAATTCCATCTTTTCTCTTGGCCACAAACTCCTAACCACCAAATTCGTCATGCTTGATCTTTTTGTTTCTGAATCAAAGCCATATCAATTTTCCTATCAAACATCAGGTTCTTAATCTTTCTCATTTTTTCAGGTCTTCCAACCCTTCTAATATTCCAGCTTAATATCTTCATAGCAACATTTTTCAGCTCTATAGCCTCCCAACATTACTGGTTTCAAGGTAGCATTAGTCCCCCATTCTACTTTCACCCTATCCTTCTTCTCTAGTTGTGCAAATTTATTAATAATTTCTATTACCACTTGAAGTCAATCTTCCCCATAAGTAATGTTGCTTGAGACTCTTGTAGTTTATCTGCTTCACATGTATTTTGACTGGTAATTACAATTGGCCTTTGTATTACTGTAGATCTATATTTTTCTAAACAACCTTGCTTCTTCCTGCTCCTACTTCTTTCTGTCCAATTCTATTAACTAGCCCAGAGAACCCATCTACTGCCAATGGATGTTTAGGCCTTCCTTTTGTGATCACTTTACTTGGGCCTTGCTTAAGCTGGTTATTAATGGAACCATCACTAGAGGCACTAATTGTATCATTAGTTTTGGATTTATAGCCCACCCCTTTGAGTCCACCTTCAGTACTTATTAGGATATGACTTAGTCCATTACTATTAGACTTGTATTGGACTAGCTCAATCGGCTAGGACTTTGATTGATCTTGGCCCAATTTAACCTCCAACCTAATTCTAGGTCTTGCTTTTTGGGTTTCACTTAAGCTTCTAATAAAGCCTGGAGTGACTACCATCCCATCATCTTTTTGAACCTTATTAACTTTTCCCAAATCATGATTGCATCTCTGCAACTGTTGCTGCTGTAAACTTTCCACAGCCATCATTGTTTCACCCACACCTGAGCCTGTTTCATTTGGCTTCCCCATGCACTCTTCACTCTCTTTCACCACTAATATTTGAAACCAACTGTCACCTACCTCTACCTCACCTCCCTCCTTCAGCGTAGGAGTTAAAACACCTTTTGCCTGCTCATTTTTCCTTGCCACATCATCCTCCGCCTCAGCAGCCTTGTCAGCATCTTCTATCTCCCTCTTGCTCTCTGCAGCTGACTGTAACACCCCATTAACATTGCAGCTGATACCCTCTTCTCCATCTTCAGTGTTGATTCCTTTGCGATTGGTTGGTACCTCCTTGATAATCTATTCCTCACAGACTCATATTGGATATACTCTTCTTTTGCATTCTAGATTCATACTAGTATTGATCAGTTCCATAACACCTGTGGCTATTTTGACCTTACACAACAAAAGGATATTGGTTCACAAATATCTCGATCTAGTTGTAGCACCTCTCTCCAAATTTGGCCCTGATACCCTCTTCTCCATCTTCAGTGTTGATTCCTTTGCGATTGGTTGGTACCTCCTTGATAATCTATTCCTCACAGACTCATATTGGATATACTCTTCTTTTGCATTCTAGATTCATACTAGTATTGATCAGTTCCATAACACCTGTGGCTATTTTGACCATATCACAACAAAAGGATACTGGTTCACAAATATCTCGATCTAGTTGTAGCACCTCCCCCCAAATTTGGCCAATCTTTCTGAAGGTATTGGAATTTTGTAGATTTAGAGGTACACCATAGCAGCTAATCCAAACATACCTTTCCTGCTAAACTCTGTGATGTATTCACACCAATCTTGGAACCAAACATTAAGCTTACTAATTGTACTTTTCAAAGCCTTCCTAGAGTTGAATGATAGGACTACATCACGCCCTCTTCCATCTCTCACCATTACATCCATCATTCCTTGTTCTTTGAGTTTTTCTTTTGCCTCCACAGTAGAGTAGTTGGGTTTAAGCCTTATAATCATGCTCTCATACAGCCAGCCATTTCCTATTTCTTCGACATTGATTGTAGTAGTGGTTTGACGTCATGGTTGTGCTCCTTGGATGACCTCTACGTATGACCTGCCATTAGTGCCTTGATTCCACCTTTTTGTTCCAGTTACATCTGATGGTCTTCTTGTCTCCATTTGCCTCTGCTGTACTTGTTTTGACCTCATCCTATCACCTTTTTCTTTTCCATACATTGCACTTTGAACTATTAAAGCTTTGTCATCTACCGATAGTCCATTTGCCTTTTGTTTTGCTACACTGGCTGCAACAGGACAATCAAAACGTACAAAACCAAACCTCGTGTTTGTTGTTTTCCTCCACTTTTGTCGAATGAAGACATCCTTTACTACGCCAAATTTTAGAAACAAAGAATACATGCTTCTTGGTGCCATTGACTCTGGTAAGTTACCCACAAACAAAGTGTACATCCCCGCACGTCTACCTTCCTTCGACCCAACTTGATTTGTTTGTCTTCCTCTCTGTTTTACCACTAGAATCCATCCTCCATCCTGCTTGTTGATTTGCTTGCTAATACCTTATTATATTATTTACAGAGTATGACTTATAATTAACACTAGTTATAAAAAAAATTAATTTGTCTTATTATATTTTGACCTTTGTTTTTTTTAAATTTTATATTTGATCACATGTTTCATAGATATATAATGGCAACCACTTAAACTTTTTTTTTTTAAAAAAAATTTGGAGAGTATGATCACTTAAAATTTGTAAAAGAAAAACTTAGAAGGGGCAAGCCTCTATAATTTGTAAATAATCGTCACTAATGCTACTATAATCAATGTTTTAAAAATTTGACCGGTGAGTGAACCAGAAAAGGGATCGGGTGGACGGGTCAACAGTTCAACGATCGGGTTGAACCGGAATCGAACTGTGATGTCATAAATATATTAAAATTATATTTAAATAAAAATAAAATCATAAATTTAAAAAATTGAAAATATTAAATTATCTTAAATATTTCTCTAAATGATTTTTTTTTACAAAAAAATATAATAATATATTTTAAAATATTATTATTTTTAGTTTTGGAAAAGGAAACCAAATATTCAATATTGTCTCTATATGATTTTAATTCAAATAATTTGATTGGAAGAAGAGTAAAAATTTTGAAGAGGTATATCAAAATTTCAAGTCTCCTTCCAATAAATTTGATTGAATCACACATAGATTTCTTGAGTTTTTATTGGAATAATTTTTTTTTCTTATAAATAGGTATGGACTTTCACAATAATTTCAAGTTCTTAATGAGATTCTTCACAAGAGGAGACCCTTGAAAGAAAGTTTTTAACTAAAATTTTTATATATATATAATAAGAAAGAAAGAATAGAAAAATTAGTTAGAAAATATTGAAAAAAAAAATTCAAAATTTTTGATTTTATCGACTCGACCGGTTTGCTTGACTCATTCCCAGGTCACCTGATTTGGCAGTCCAACCGCTAGTTTTTCTTGTTCTACCTAGATAGACCAGTTTTTTTTTTTTATTTGAAATGATTTAGAAGGTATATTCGGATCGCAACCCCGACCGATCTTGTGATAACCCTGTTCTGTATTCTGTTAATTGGTCCTTATTATGAATGTGATTATGTGTTTGATATGATTTTGTGTGCCATTATGTGAAAATATGTGATTTTGAATTTCTATCAGTTCACCGTAGAAATATCTGTTTGATTATCTGCTTTGGAAATTAAATTGAAGGCCTTATCGATCACAGAACCCAAAATCGATTACGCCATTGTGATTAGCGTAATTTTTAGAACCTATGGTGAAATTTAATTGGAAATTGATTCGGATCAGATTAAATTGATTTGATTAAGGAATTAGTGCTCGATTATTTAATATTGATAAATCGATTTAGTGGGACTTGTATAAAAAGGGCAATACGCACTTAATTCCTCTCTTTGTTTCATCTTTTGGCTGATTTAGCTCTCTAGAGGGGGAGAGACCTGAAATTAGAGAGAGAAAGAGGGGAGAAAGTCTATGTTTTGGTCTTGAAGCTTGGAAGTCTTGAAGATTAAACTCAAGAATTAACCATAGATTGGGAAGATTGGGTTTCTAGGTAAGAAATTGATTTTGAATTCATGAGTTTAATGTGTAATTTTGTGTATTCAACATTGATTAATGATCAAGAGTAAGAATTGAAATGAAATTGAGTTGATTATGTTGGATTGAAGGTCAATAGATGCATGCATGTTTAATTGCTTTGAATTTGCATGTTTGACCACAAAATGTATGATCCATGTAAGTTTTTAGTTAAAGTCCATGTATTTGATCATCTCTTCAACAATTAAGTTGAGAATAATGAGTATATTTCATGTGCATGTACAATTTATAAGAATGTGAGTTTGAATGCATGAATTTGTCATGTTGGAAATGAATTTGATGTGAGATTGGGACATGCATGTGATTAATTTGTGAAATTGGACTTCATAATATTGTAATTTAGTGTTTGTACCATGTTCGTACATGTATATGTGAAGTTTGAGCTGAAATTATGTGTTTGGAGCCTTTGAATGTCGAGTTGAAGCTCAACAACAAGTTCTGGAAAATCCAGAAAGTTTGATGTCCGCTTGAGCGGGGGATTTGCCGCTCGAGCGTAAAATACGAGCTCCCAGTATTTTTCTGCAGACATGATGTCCGCTCGAGCGGGGAAATCCACGCTCGAGCGGGGAGCCATGTAGTGAGGCCTTCCGCTCGAGCGCCAGAATTCGCGATCGGGCGTAAAAATGACATAACCAGTACTTTTGCAGACCTCATGGGTTCGCTTGAGCGGGTAAGTCCATGCTCGAGCGGGAACCTTGTTTCTGAAAATTTTAAAAAAGGCATTCTGTGTTTCGTTTTCTGTTCCCTTTCACTTCTAAGTACTCTTAGGCATACATTGAGCATTGTAAATGAATTAAAGGGATAAGAATAAGGCCTAAAGAGAAATGTGGGAATTAAGAACGAATTGAACTGTTTATGACCCTTTGTGTTCATGGAATGTGTAGGGTTGAGCTCCAAGGCAAATCAACCAACCGATCACTGTGAGTAATATCTTGACAAAGGTATCTGAAATATATTGTTGTCCAATTTCTTACTTCTATGTAAGTTTATAAGTTTGTTAGTTTGAATGGTGGACAATGCTTGCTATGCCAAATGAATGTGCCAAAGGCCAGTTTGACACGAATGAATGAATGAACGGGCCGAAGGCCAGTCTGACATAAATGAATGGGCCAGAGGCCAGTATGAGTTTGAATGATAGAATGAATGGGCCAGAGGCCAGTATGAGTTTGAATGATAGAATGAATGGGTCAGAGGCCATATGAGTTTGAATGACAGAATGAATGGGCCAGAGTCTAGTATGATCTGAATGAAAGATAAATGGGCCAAAGGCCAGTTTGACATGAATAAATGAATGGGCCAAAGGCCGGTTTGACAAGAAAGTCTGAATGGGCCAAAGGCCAGTTTGACATGATTGAAAGTATGAATAGGCCCAAGGCCAGCTTGACTTGAATGATATGAATGAATTGGGTCCGAGGTCGTATGATGTATTTGGAACCGTAATCACTTAACCTATATTTATATATGTTAGGAAGAAATACAAATTGGGCCCAAGGCCGTTTGAAGCATGTTGTTCTAAATACCATTTGTGTAACTTTTTTATTTGATATTATTCACTCAGCTTTCGTTCACGCTCATTCATGTGTTTGTAGGTGAGCCAAGAGAGGTCTAAACCCAGCCTCAATGAAGTTTGGAAGGAACAACCAAGTTTTGAAGAGTTAGCCCTTGCGTCTCACGCACGAGACACGTCTTCGCCTTTTGTTAATTTATGTTGTTTTGTCACATTGGCGAGGTCTTTGGTTTACGTCTGTATATAGTTCTCTTGGGTTGACTTAGACTTAAATGATTTTGTCTGTACAAAACTTTATGCTATTGTGTTTTCTGTTGTGAGTTATTAATATGTCTATGTATGGTTTGTTATAACGTGCCATGTAAGCACAACTCTATGGACAAAGTTTTAAATTTTGCTTCCGTTCGGCCCCTTTACTCTGATGGGTTATGTCTGATTTGGTTTGAGGTCGTAGGTAATCTCATGATTACTGGTCGGTTATGTCCTTGACCTTTGGGGGGGTTTGGGTCATGACAGAGTAGTATCAGAGCACGAGTTAATAACTCACACACTTGTCCAAAAGAGCAATAAGCGTCTAGAAAAGATCTAGGATCCATTCATGTGATAAGTATGAATTTGATAGTATCGAGAATGCATCTAAATGATTCTATGTGAACAACTATGTGTCATAAGTTTGTGATTTGTTTGCTTCGCAAATTAATTGAATATGTATGCTCATTAAGATATGCATACTTGTGAATCTTTTGTATGAAGTATAATATAAGTTTAATTAGATGGTGAGAACAAGAGGTGATGAGATAGAAGAGTCCTCCACTGCTAGAATAGATAGAATGGAAATGTTGATTTAGGAAATGGCAGAAGCATTGAGGCAATAACAGGAATGGCAACAACAGTGGCAGCAACCACATCCTCCACCTCCACCTCCGGCACCTCCTGTGCCAGATAATCAGAATGATGATCGGATAATAGCTCTCACCAAAGAGTTCAAGAAAATGAAACCACTACATTTCCATGGTGGATTAGATCTGTTGAAAGTCGAAGCGTGGGTCCTCGGCATTGAGAAATTATTTGAAGTGTTCCCGTGTTCGGAGACATAGAAAGTACTTCTAGCCACTTTTATGCTAGAAGACGAAATGTCCACTCGAGCGGGGAAACTGCCACTCGAGCGGGAAATACGTGCTCCCAGAACTTTTCCGTAGACATAACGTCCGCTCGAGCGGGGAAGTCCACGCTCGAGCGGGGAGCTATGTAGTGAGGCCTTCAGCTCGAGCGCCATACTTCACGCTCGAGCGTAAAATTGATATAATCAGTACTTTTGCAGGCCTCATGGGTCCACTCGAGCGGAGAAGTCCACGCTCGAGCGGGGACCCTGTTTTTGAAAATTTTGAAAGTGCATT
>NW_021024695.1:2576397-2587753 GCF_004153795.1 Camellia sinensis
GCCTTTGAATGTCGAGTTGAAGCTCAACAACAAGTTCTGGAAAAATCCAGAAAGTTTGATGTCCGCTGAGCGGGGGATTTGACCGCTCGAGCGTAAAATAGAAATCGAGCTCCAAGTATTTTTCTGCAAGACATGATGTCCCTCGAGCGGGCGAAAATCCACGCTCGAGCGGGGAGCCATGTAGTGAGGCCTTCGCTCGAGCGCCAGAATTCGCGATCGGGCGTAAAAATGACATAACCAGTACTTTTTGCAGACCTCATGGTTCGCTTGAGCGGGTAAGTCCAGCTCGAGCGGGAACCTGTTTCTGAAAATTTTAAAAAAGGCATTCTGGTTTCGTTTTCTGTTCCCTTTCACTTCTAAGTACTCTTAGGCATACATTGAGCATTGTAAATGAATTAAAGGGATAAGAAAAGGCCTAAAAGAGAATGTGGGAATAAGAACGAATTGAACTGTTTATGACCCTTTTGTGTTCATGGAATGTGTAGGGTTGAGCCCAAGGCAAATCAACCAACCGATCACTGTGAGTAATATCTTGACAAAGGATTGAAATATATTGTTGTCCAATTTCTTACTTCTATGTAAGTTTATAAGTTTGTTAGCTTTGAATGGTGGACAATGCTTGCTATGCCAAATGAATGGGCCAAAGGCCATTTTTGACACGAATGAATGAATGAACGGGCCCGAAGGCCAGTCTGACATAAAATGAATGGGCCAGAGGCAGTATGAGTTTGAATGATAGAAATGAATGGGCCAGAGGCCAGTATGAGTTTTGAATGATAGAATGAATGGGTCAGAGGCCATATGAGTTTGAATGACAGAATGAATGGGCCAGAGGCTAGTATGATCTGAATGAAAGATAAATGGGCCAAAGGCCAGTTTGACATGAATAAATGAATGGGCCAAAGGCCAGTTTGACAAGAAGTCTAAATGGGCAAAGGCCAGTTTGACATGATTGAAAGTATGAATGGGCCCAAGGCCAGCTTGACTTGAATGATATGAATGAATTGGGTCCGAGGTCGTATGATGTATTTGGAACCGTAATCACTTAACCTATATTTATATATGTTAGGTAGAATAAAAATTGGGCCCAAGGCCGTTTGAAGCATGTTGTTCTAAATACCATTTGTGTACTTTTTTATTTTGATATTATTCCACTCAGCTTTCGTTCACGCTCATTCGATGTGTTTTGTAGGTGAGCCAAGAGAGGTCTAAAACCCAGCCTCAATGAAGTTTGAAGGAACAACCAAGTTTTGAAGAGTTAGCCCTTGCGTCTCACGCACGAGACACGTCTTCGCCTTTTGTTAATTTATGTTGTTTTGTCACATTGGCGAGGTCTTTGGTTTACGTCTGTATATAGTTCTCTTGGGTTGACTTAGACTTAAATGATTTGTCTGTACAAAACTTTATGCTATTGTGTTTTCTGTTGTGAGTTATTAATATGTCTATGTATGGTTTGTTATAAGTGCCATGTAAGCACAACTCTATGGACAAAGTTTTAAATTTTGCTTCCGTTCGGCCCCTTTACTCTGATGGTTATGTCTGATTTGGTTTGAGGTCGTAGGTAATCTCATGATTACTGGTCGGTTATGTCCTTGACCTTTGGGGGTTTGGGTCATGACAGAGTAGTATCAGAGCACGAGTTAATAACTACACACTTGTCCAAAGAGCAATAAGCGTCTAGAAAAGATCTAGGATCCATTCATGTGATAAGTATGAATTTGATAGTATCGAGAATGCATCTAAATGATTCTATGTGAACAACTATGTGTCAAGTTTGTGATTTGTTTGCTTCGCAAATTAATTGAATATGTATGCTCATTAAGATATGCATACTTGTGAATCTTTTGTATGAAGTATAATAAAGTTTAATTAGATGGTGAGAACAAGAGGTGATGAGATAGAAGAGTCCTCCACTGCCAGAATAGATAGAATGGAAATGTTGATTTAGGAAATGGCAGAAGCATTGAGGCAATAACAGGAATGGCAACAATAGTGGCAACAACCACATCCTCCACCTCCACCTCCGGCACTCCTGTGCCAGATAATCAGAATGATGATCGATAAGCTCTCACCAAAGAGTTCAGAAAATGAAACCACTACATTTCCATGGTGGATTAGATCTGTTGAAAGTCGAAGCGTGGGTCCTCGGCATTGAGAAATTATTTGAAGTGTTCCCGTGTTCGGAGATAGAAAGTACTTCTAGCCACTTTTATGCTAGAAGACGAAGCAAGAAGATGGTGGATGTTGATGCGTGAGAATCACAAAGATGTTGACTGGGTGAAATTTTTGGAGATCTTTATGACAAGTACTTCCCATAGTGTGTTCGGGATAGGAAAGTGTCAGAGTTCATGAAGCTTAGGCAAGACAGTACGACTGTAGCACGAGTATGAGGCCAAATTCACTGAATTGGCTAGGTTTGCACCATATGTGATTGATACTGATTATAAGAAGGCGAGGCATTTTGAAGGTGGGCTTTGAAGCGACTATTTAGAAAGGGTGAATGTCTTGAAGCTAGAAACCTACATTGGGTGCTAGGACCGCGGGCCAAAGTATCAGATCATAAGCCAATATGGTTAGACAAACTAAACCATCAACTGACTGGAAAGGCAACAAAAGGCAAGGCTTCTTCTCAGAGAAGAAATTCTCGAAAAAGCAAAACACAAGCTCCTCAAATACTTTGAATTCTTCCCGAGACACATCTCCTATGTGCAACATTTGTAGTAAAAGGCACTGTGGAGTTTGTTACCGTGTGTCAGGGGCCTGTTTCAAGTGTGGTAAACAAGGGCACATGGCCCGAGATTGTAACCAGAATGGTGGAAAGATAGCTGCTAGTTCCACTGCATCGATCCCGAAGCCGGGAAATACTATGAGACCTGCTATCATCGGGGATACCGTGAGACAAGGGAGAGTTTTTGCGCTTATTCCGGGTGATACACGGAATGGCAACGCAGTTGTCTTAGGTACTATTTCTATATGTAATCAGGATGCTTTTGTGTTAATTGACTCCGGATCCACACACTCTTTTGTGACATGTGCATTTGCATCTAGACTGAGTAGACCTCTAGAATTACTGCCATATCTGCTATGTGTGTCTGCTCCATCTGGGGAATCTGTATTGTGTGAATCCATATACCGGTTTTGTGACATGCGTATTGAGGATGCTATCCTATATGTAGATTTGTTGCCCTTGAACTTTAGGCATTTTGATGTAATTTTGGGCATGGATTAGTTAACAAAATATTGTGCCACTATTGATTGTGTGACCAAACGAGTTGTATTTAAACCACCAAAACATACAGAAATTGTGTTTGTGGGTAATGGGGTAGTGCCTCCACCTTATTTGATATCTGCAATGAAAGCATGCAAACTAATCAGGAAAGGGTGTCAGGGTTATTTGTGCTATGTGTTGTCTGAACAATCAGTGAATGTTGAATTGAACAGTATCCCTATTGATAGAGAATTTCCAGATGTGTTTCCAAATAAATTACCAGGGGAATTGGTAGATAGGGAGATAGAGGTCACTATTGAAACTGTATCAGGCACCCATCCTATTTCTAAAACTCCCTACAGGATGGCTACTGCTGAAATGAAAGAACTGAAAGAACAGCTGAAAGACCTGCTTGACAAAGGGTTTATCCAACCTAGCACTTCGGCATGGGGTGCACCTGTATTGTTTGTGAAAAAGAAGGATGGAACCCTACGTTTGTGAATTGACTATCAAGAACTGAACAAGGTAACAACAAAGAATAAATATCCCATACCCCGTATTGATGACCTGTTTGACCAGTTGCAAGGATCACAAGTGTTTTCCAAGATTGATTTGAGATCCGGATATCACCAGCTGAAAGTAAAGGCAGAAGATGTTGAGAAAATCGCATTCAGAACGAGGTATGGTCATTTTGAATTTCTTGTTATGTCATTTGGGGTGACTAATGCTCCGGCAGCATTTATGGACTTAATGAACCGAATTTTTAAAGCCTACCTTGACGAATTTGTTGTGGTTTTTATTGATGACATTTTGATATACTCTAAGAATAGACTTGACCATGAACATCACTTGAGAACTGTCCTGCAAATACTTAGGGAAAGGAAATTGTTTGCTAAACTAAAAAAATGTGAATTTTGGTTGGATGAAATTGTTTTCTTAGGGCATGTGATCAACAAAGAAGGAATTTCAGTGGACCCACAGAAAATAGAGGCAATTGTGAATTGGCCTACACCAACTAATGTGACAGAAGTCCGTAGCTTCATGGGCTTAGCCGGGTATTACAAGAGGTTTGTGAAAGACTTTTCCAAGATAGTTGTACCTCTTACCTAGTTGACACGCAAGGGGCAATCATTTGAATTGAATAACGAAAAAGAGTTTGCCTTTCATGAACTAAAAACGAGACTGACCACTGCACCAGTATTGACATTGCCCACAGGTACGGAAAACTTTGTAATTTTCAGTGATGCGTCTTATAAAGGTTTGGGCTGTGTATTAATGCAGAACAGAAAGGTTATTGCCTACGCCTCCCGACAGTTGAAACCACACGAGAAGAACTACCCAACACATGACTTAGAGTTGGCCGCAGTTGTTTTTGCTTTGAAAATCTGGCAGCATTATTTGTATGGGGCAAAGTGTGAAGTCTACACGGATCACAAAAGTCTGAAATACTTCTTTACACATAAGGAGTTGAATATGCGACAGAGGAGATGGCTTGAACTGATAAAAGACTATGATCTTGAAATCCAGTACCACCCTGGAAAAGCTAACACAGTTGCTGATGCCTTGAGTAGAAAGTCAACGGGGAGTATGGCCTGTTTGCTTACTGAATAGAAAGAGATCTTGCAAGATTTTGAGAAGTCTGAAATTGAAGTAGTAATGTGTGAACAGGGCGGATTGGTAGCCGTTATTACAGTCGAGTCGACAATCATTGAGGAAATTAAACAGAAACAAAAAGAGGATAAATTCCTCAAGAAAGTGATTGATGAATTTGAGACAAGTCCAAAAACAGAGTTTAGTATTGAAAATGAAGTGTTGAAGTTTCGAAACCGAATGTGCGTCTTGGATATCCCAGAACTAAAGAGAAGGGTTTTAGATGAAGCCCATAAATCAGTGTTTGCTATGCATCCGGCTAAACAATAAAATGTATTGGGATCTGAAACAAACCTATTGGTGGCCTAAAATGAAGAAAGGAATTGCAGAATATGTGTCCAAATGTCTTCAGTGTCAGCAAGTTAAAGCTGAACATCAGAAACCAGGCGGTCTACTTCAACCTCTTCCTATTCCCGAATGGAAGTGGGAGCATGTGACTATGGATTTCGTTGTCGGCCTACCTCGGACTCCTCTAGGCATGGATTCTATTTGGGTTGTAGTTGATAGACTGACTAAATCTGCACATTTTCTACCAGTTAGAACTACGTTTAATGCTTATAGATTGGCTACCATGTATGTTGATAAGATTGTCCGTTTACACGGAGTCCCGGTATCTATTGTGTCGGATAGAGATCCGAAATTTGTTTCAAGATTGTAGAAGAGTTTGCAGGAAGCTATAGGGACAAAACTAAGATTCAGTATTGCATTCCACCCACAGACAGATGGACAGTCAGAACAAACAATACAAACTTTGGAAGATATGCTTCGGATGTGTGCTTTAGATTTTCAAGGGAGTTGGGAAGACTATTTGCCACTTGTGGAATTTGCATACAACAACAGCTTCCACTCCAGCATCAGTATGGCACCATACGAGGCTTTGTATGGCAGAAGGTGTAGATCACCGATTTGTTGGATAGAAGTCGGGGATAGAACTTTACTTGGGCCAGAAATTGTGCAAGACACTTTTGAGAAGATCAAAACTATTCGGCAAAGGCTCAAAACAGCTCAGGACCGACAAAAGAATTATGCAGATGTTCGAAGAAGACCTCTCGAGTATGAGGTCGGTGATCATGTGTTTATTTGTGTGTTCCCAATGAAAGGCCAAGTTAGGTTTGGAAAGAAGAGCAAGCTGTCGCCCCGTTACATTGAGCCGTTTCAAATTTTGGAAAGGCTTGGCCCAGTTGCCTATAGAGTTGCTTTGCCACCGGGATTTGAACAAATCCATAATGTGTTTCATGTGTCGATGTTGAGGGGTTACCTCCGAGACCCGTTTCATGTGATTGATTATCATCGGGTAGCTATTGATGAAAATATGAAATACGCTGAATGGCCGGAACGAGTTATTGACTGGCAAGTGAAACAATTGAGAAGCAAGTCCATTCCGATGGTCAAAGTGGAATGGAAAGAGCACTATGGGACGGATGCCACGTGGAAAAAAGAGGAGGAAATGCGACTACGCTATCCATATTTATTTCCCGACGAAGGTAAAATAAGTTTGAAGGACTAAACTTCCTAAAGGGGGGAAGACTGTGATAACCCTGTTCCGTATTATGTTAATCGGTCCTTATTATGAATGTGATTATGTGTTTGATATGATTTTGTGTGCCATTATGTGAAAATATGTGGTTTTGAATTTCTATCTGTTCACCATAGAAATATCTGTTTGATTATCTGCTTTGGAAATTAAATTGAAGGCCATATCGGCCCCAAAACCTAAAATCGATTACGCCATTGTGATTAGCGTAATTTTTAGAGCCTACGGTGAAATTTAATTGGAAATTGATTCGGATCAGATTAAATTGATTTAATTAAGGAATTAGTGCTCCGATTATTTAATATTGATAAATTGATTTAGTGGGACTTGTATAAAAAGGGCAATACACACTCAATTCCTCTCTTTGTTTCATCTTTTGGCTGATTTAGCTCTCTAGAGGGGGAGAGACCCGAAATTAGAGAGAGAGAGAGGGGAGAAAGTCTATGTTTTGGTCTTGAAGCTTAGAAGTCTTGAAGATTAAACTCAAGAATTAACCATAGATTGGAAAGATTGGGCTTCTAGGTAAGCAATTGATTTTGAATTCACGAGTTTAATGTGTAATTTTGTGTATTCAAAGTTGATTAATGATCAAGAGTAAGAATTGAAATGAAATTGAGTTGATCATGTTGGATTGAAGGTCAATAGATGCATGCATGTGTGTAATTGCTTTGAATTTGCATGTTTGACCACAAAATGTATGATCCATGTAAGTTTTTAGTTAAAGTCCATGTATTTGATCATCTCTTCACCAATTAAGTTGAGAATAATGAGTATATTTCATGTGCATGTACAATTTATAAGAATGTGAGTTTGAATGCATGAATTTGTCATGTTGGAAATGAATTTGATGTGAGATTGGGACATGCATGTGATTAATTTGTGAAATTGGACTTCATAATATTGTAATTTAGTGTTTGTACCATGTTAGTACATGTATATGTGAAGTTTGAGCTGAAATTATGTGTTTGGAGCCTTTGAATGTAGAGTTGAAGCTCAACAACAAGTTCTGGAAAATCCAGAAGGTTTGATGTTCGCTTGAGCAGGGGATCCGCCGCTTGAGCGTAAAATACGAGCTCCCAGTATTTTTCTGCAGACATGACGTCCGCTCGAGTGGGGAAATCCACGCTCGAGCGGGGAGCCATGTAGTGAGGCCTTCCGCTCAAGCACCAGAATTCGCGATCGGGCGTAAAAATGACATAACCAGTACTTTTGCAGACCTCATGGGTTCGCTTGAGCGGGTAAGTCCATGCTCGAGCGGGAACCCTGTTTCTGAAAATTTTAAAAAAGGCATTCTGTGTTTCGTTTTCTGTTCCCTTTCACTTCTAAGTACTCTTAGGCATACATTGAGCATTGTAAATGAATTAAAGGGATAAGAATAAGGCCTAAAGAGGAATGTGTGAATTAAGAACGGATTGAACTGTTTGTGACCTTTTGTGTTCATGGAATGTGTAGGGTCGAGCTCCAGGGCAAATCAACCAACCGATCACTGTGAGTAATATCTTGACAAAGGTATCTGAAATATATTGTTGTCCAATTGCTTACTTCTATGTAAGTTTATAAGTTTGTTAATTTGAATGGTGGACAATGCTTGCTATGCCAAATGAATGGGCCCAAGGCCAGTTTGACACGAATGAATGAATGAACGGGCCGAAGGCCAGTCTGACATAAATGAATGGGCCAGAGGCCAGTATGAGTTTGAATGATAGAATGAATGGGCCAGAGGCCAGTATGAGTTTGAATGATAGAATGAATGAGTTAGAGGCCGTATGAGTTTGAATGACAGAATGAATGGGCCAGAGGCCAGTATGATCTGAATGAAAGATAAATGGGCCAAAGGCCAGTTTGACATGAATAAATGAATGGGCCAAAGGCCAGTTTGACAAGAAAGTCTAAATGGGCCAAAGGCCAGTTTGACATGATTGAAAGTATGAATGGGCCCAAGGCCATCTTGACTTGAATGATACGAATGAATTGGGCCTGAGGCCGTATGATGTATTTGGAACCATAATCACTTGACCAATATTTATATATGTTAGGTAGAAATACAAATTGGGCCCAAGGCCGTTTGAAGCATGTTGTTCTAAATACCATTTGTGTAACTTCTTTATTTGATATTATTCACTTAGCTTTCGCTCACGCTCATTCATGTGCTTGTAGGTGAGCTAAGAGAGGTCCAAACCCAGCCTCAATGAAGTTTGGAAGGAACAACCAAGTTTTGAAGTGTCAGCTACGCACGAGACACGTCTTCGCCTTTTGTTAATTTATGTTGTTTTGTCACATTGGCGAGGACTTTGGTTTACGTCTGTATATAGTTCTCTTGGGTTGACTTAGACTTAAATGATTCTATCTATACAGAACCCTATGTTGTTATACTTTCTGTTGTGAGTTATTAACAAGAATGTGTATGGTTTGTCATGACGTGCCATGTAAGCACAGCTCTATGGACAAAGTTTTAAATTTTGCTTCCGTCTGGCCCCTTTACTCTGTCGAGTTATGTTTGGTTTGATTTGAGGCCGTAGGTAATCTTGTGATTACTAGCCGGTTATGGCCTAAACCCATAGGGGCAGGTTCGGGTCGTGACAAATTTACAGAGTAATTTACTGGGAATTTACTAGGCATTTGCTGAGTAATTTACTGAGAATTTACTAGGAATTTATTGAGTAATTTAATGAGAATTTATCGGTAATTTACTTAGAATTTATTGGGAATTTACTAAGTAATTTATTGAGAATTTACTTGAAATTCATTGAGTAATTTACTGAGAATTTTCTGAAAATTTACTGAGTAATTTACTAAGAATTTACTCGGAATTTAATGAGTATTTACTGGGAATTTATTGAGAATTTACTGAGTAATTTTTTGAAAATTTTCTGGGAATTTACACAGTAATTTTATGAGAATTTACTGGGAATTTTCTTAGTAATTTACAGAGAATTTAGTGGGAATTTACAGGGAATTTACTGAGAATTTACTTGGAATTTACTGAGTAATTTAATTAGAATTTACAGAGAATTTACTAAGTAATTCTGTAAGGACCTGGTGTCCTATATCGGGAATGGAGGGGGAGTTCCTGGGCTATAAAAGTAAAAACCTAGACCCTTATATGGCATCGACGCCTTTTCCCGGGTGGTGAAATCCCTATTAGAACTTCCCAGTTAAGCATGCTTAGGCTGGAGTAGTTCTAGGATGGGTGACCCACGGAGAAGAACAAATCCGTACGGGCGTGGCCTAAAGCGGACAATATCGATGGCATGTGAAGGGTTGGGGCGTTACAAATGGTATCAGAGCCGACTCTCCGGAGTACCGAGTGTGGGCCCCTGGCGTCTCTCGGTGCATGTGGGCGGGCTTGTGAGCTGGCAGGCTATTGCACGGGGACGTGCAGCCCTAAGGGGGGTGATTGTAAGGCCCTTAAATTCCTCAGAAAATTCCCAATAAATTCTCAGTAAATTTCTTATTAAATTCCTGGAAAATTCTCAGTAAATTACGGAGTAAATTCCCAGTAAATTACTCAATAAATTCCCAGAAAATTCTCAGTAAATTACTCAGTAAATTCCCAGTGAATTCTCAGTAAACAACTCAGTAAATTCCTAGTAAATTTTCAGTAAATTCCTAGTAAATTGTCATTAAATTAATCAGTAAATTACTTAGTAAATTCTCAGAAAATTCTCAATAAATTACTTGCTAAATTACCGTAAATCCCCAGTAAATTACTCTGTAAATTGCTAGTTAATTACTGTGTAAATTTCCAGTGAATTCTCATTGAATTAGTCATTAAATTCCCAGTAAATTCTCAAGAAATTCCCAGTAAATTGCACAATAAATTCCCAATAAATTCTTAGTAAATTACTCAGTAAATTCTCAGTAAATTACTCAGCAAATGCCTAGTAAATTCCCAGTAAATTACTCTGTAAATTTGTCACGACCCGAACCTGCCCCTATGGGTTTAGGCCATAACCGGCTAGTAATCACAAGATTACCTACGGCCTCAAATCAAACCAAACATAACTCGACAGAGTAAAGGGGCCAGACGGAAGCAAAATTTAAAACTTTGTCCATAGAGCTGTGCTTACATGGCACGTCATGACAAACCATACACATTCTTGTTAATAACTCACAACAGAAAGTATAACAACATAGGGTTCTGTATAGATAGAATCATTTAAGTCTAAGTCAACCCATGAAAACTATATACAACAGATTCAAAGTCTTCGCCAATCATGACAAAATATAGATACATAACAAAAGGGCGAAGACGAGTCTCATGCGTGAGACGCAAGGGCTGACTCTCCAAAACCTTGGTTGTTCCACACAGACTTCACTGAGGCTGGGTCTGGACCTCTCTTGGCTCACCTACAAACACATGAATGAGCGTGAGCGAAAGCCCAGTGAATAATATCAAATAAAGAAAATACATTGGAACAATATACATCAGACGGCCTTGGGCCCAATTCACTTCAATAAAACCAAAATTAGTACTTATGCATTACAGAGAAATTAATGGACTTCGTGGATATCTCCCTTAAGAACTATAATGAACAACTGTACTCCACAAGAGAGGCGTATCGAATCTAAATACTCCTAGCGCATGCTGGAAAGAGATACTAGTAACTGCATCCTCTCAGTGCTCTGCTCCTGAAAGAGTATACAATAGGAGCATATCCGCAAACTTATATTGTCATCTATTTATACATGGTAGCCGAGTGTTTAACTTCTTGCACTGCTCAATGGACATGGTTTGAACAATATCACAGCCTAATAGATACTCAGTTGCTCTTCTTAGCACTCGCTCACACGAAGATCGAAATTCAAACAATCTCTACACTTTTGAATAAGAAAGGTCTACTTGCCCTGGTTATGCTTAAAAGCCATAACTTGATTCAAAAATCTTCATTTTCTCCTCTTATAATATTTTACCAGCCATAATTGGTGTCAGTTGGAATCTGTTTTGGAGTATTACTCTCTTT